>CM031244.1:79603898-80203898 GCA_018340775.1 Taxus wallichiana var. yunnanensis
GTTAGGTTAGTGCGGAAATAGGGTGGTCCGTAAGAGATTATCTCCCCACGCATGACGGTCGTAGGTGGGATGTGCATGTAATTGTCCGTACTCTGGGGTAGGGAAAGAACTAACGTTATATAGGTGGTACTCCCCAGCGTAAGGCGTTGCCAAAACATCTACTAAGGGGTCGGAGGTTGGAATGTTAGCTGCGGGAAGGGAAGTGGTTTTTGCGATGGTGGTTTCATCAATTGAAGGCGTAGGCGCGGTTGGGGTGGATGGTTGAGGTACATTTGAGGAGGACGGTTGAGTTGAATGTATGGGTGTCTTGATTGGTATAAGCACATCGTTAGGGCGGTATAACATATTGCAGGTTTTAAAGGGGGGAGGGTCAGCTTTTACGGTGTAAGACTTCCCCTCGTACTCAAATTTTATGCATCTATGTAATGTTGAGGGAACGCATCCCATGGCTCGGATCCAAGGACGACCCAGCAATATATTATATTGGAACTCTCCCTCAAGGACATAGAAGAGTTCGGGTAAAGTACGTGGTCCTACGCGAATGTTGAGGATCACGGTGCCTAAGGTAGAAGTAATAGCGTCATTGAATGACCGCAACATGATGGGGTTGGCACACATGCAACTAGAAGGGATGTTCATCTGTTGGAAGGCTTTTGAAGAGATGATGTTTAGGCTAGCGCCCCCGTCAATCATAACCCGACGTACTCGAATGTCCCGGACGTAAGCGGAGATGAAAAGGGCAGGGTCGGGATCTTCTGTACCAAAGTCGACAATTTCATCTTCAGAGAAACTGACTGCAGCAGCTTGTTGTACAGAGACAGAAGTGGTTGGGGCAGTGGGTTGTTTGGTGAGAGAAGCAACGTGATTGGGTGTTAGAATGGAGGTGACAGGCAGGGTTTCATTAGGTAAAACCTCTATCCCTTGAAGGATCTCAACGAGAGCTTGTCGATGAGATTCAGAAGTCTGAATGAGGTCATACAATGTCATTTTTACGGGTGATTGGTGAAGCTGTTTAATCATATTTCGGTGGGCAATGCCATTAGAGATGGGATAGGCGGGTCCGCGAATGACCACTTTAGGTGGTGGTGCAATCGGGATGTTTGACGGAGAAAGAGATGCCGCAGGTGTGTTTTCTTTTGCTTTCCCATTGTTTTTCTGCCCTCGAGTAGCGACACTAATCATATTAATCTCGTAGACCTGAGATGAGGAAGATGGTGGGGATAACTCATGGTCTTCAAGAGGTGGGGTTGTAATAATGATAGATCTTGGTGAGGCGGGGACAAATGGTATAGGAGAGGGAATGGAAACTAAAGGTCTCTCCCTTCGTAAGTTGTCTTTCTTAATCTTTCTATCCAGGAGAGGTGGTGCGAAGGATGGTTTTAGAGCTTTGCATCCCTCCACATCATGTCTGGTGTGCGGTGATTAGCGCAGATTTTAGACTCATCGTAATCCATAGGTCGGGGCTTAGACGGGTCATAAGGTCTAAGTGGAGGTAGGGAAATGGTCGCATTCTCCACCAACATAGCAAGGATTTTGGCGTAAGATCCTTTGAGTGGGTCAAAATCGGAAGAGGATGAGGGTATTGATTGTGTGGGTTTTGGTAATGTTTGGGCGTGGTTAGTTCGTATGGGTGGCGGTTTAGCCGAGGGGTGTTGATACATGGTTTTTACTAAACGTGATTTCTTTGGCGCAGAAGCTATGTTGGATGATGAGGCCGCAGATGACGTGGTATCAGAAAACAACCATGGGGAAATAGGAGTAACTGAAAACAAATCTTTTGATGATGGAATTTGTTTAGGGTTGATAGGTGGACAAGATACGCGGAGTGACGGTGTTGCTATACCCTGGAATTTCTGTATAGGTGCGGAAGGCGTAGGTTGTTCTAAAGAAAACGCAGGAGGTATGATATATTGGTGTAAGGTAGAGGGATGGGGTCCCAATATGGAAGGTAGGTATGACGATGATGGTTTTGATTGTGATAGGGGCACGGATTGAGTTTGTCTCCTAGGCGGCGGAGCGGATTTATTTTTGGATAGATCAAGTCGCTTAGGCGGGTGCATTAGGCCCAGGCATTGGTGAGGTCCCAAGCGTATGGGAAGATCTGGCTAAGTTGATAGAAGTGGACGGGGCATTTGGTAGAGGTGAGGGGGGTGAAGGCGAGAACAGGGGCATTTTAAGCTTCTGTAAGCACTTCGGGTATATGGTGGAGACATCAGGATCAGTCATTTGCATTTGAGTAGGAAAAGGGGTACTCAAACGTTCCCATAGGGCCTGTCTATCTTCTGTGGAATGACAGTCTCCAGGTGTAATTTGTAATTTTGGTACGGAAGAAAGGTGGGTTGTAATTCCAGTCCATTGCGGGTGTGACACAGGAGGTAGATGAGGCACTGTATCAATAGATGTTAAGAGGTCAACCGGTCGTTGAAAAGATTTAGGCGATGAGGGACTAATAGGTAGGAGGGCGTGTTCGAGGGGATCTATCACGTTTAAAGAATGTGGTGATGTTAGTGTAAGAGATTTCTCGTCTAAGGATGTCAAAAGGAGTGGTGAGCCTTCCTCTTGTGTAGCAAGAGTGGTAGAAGGGGACGTTTGGGAAATAGATAAATTAGATAGCATCCGCTCACAGTCTTGTAGGGATGTGGTGTAAGAAGACTTGTTGATGAGAAGAGAAGTCCGGGCAGTTAACTCTTCTATGGGTAAAGGAATGATTTCACTTTGGCTTGATGGTGGTGAAGGAGGTTCAAACTCCTGTGTTGGTGGAGAGGCTTGATTTAAAATTTTTTCAATAGAGGCTTTTGGCTGAGAATCGAAGACTGCATGGATCTCATGAACACTCTCCTCGGCTAAGATATCTTGGTTCACGTTACTGTTGGATGAGTGATTCGGGAATGGCTTGTTGAAAATTTTCAGATTTCGGTTAGCAGGGGCGTTAGGATTATCGAGGGTTATATCCCCTGCGTCAACCATTTCCTGCACTATGTTTTTCAACATCTTGCAGTTTTCATGACTATGTCCTTTTACGCGGTGAAAGTTACAAAAGTCATTTTCTTTGTACCAGGAAGGTATTGCGCGGGTGGAGTCAAACCCAGAGTGAGGTTTAACAGGGGGCAAGGTGATAGCCCCAGCTTTGAGCAATTTCTCCAGGATGACGCCATAAGTTTCTCCCAAGGGAGTGTAATTGGTGGGCTCGGCTTTGTACTTATAAGTGGTTTTCGGCGGAGTATTGGACGGTGTTTGAGATTTGACCATTACCGCGTGGACAGCTCCTTTTGATTTAGAAGAAGTGGATGCGTGAGGAGTGGTGGTGTTTGGCTTGTTGGTAGAATCAGGAGTTCGGAAATTGGGGTTTTTGTTACGCAACCGCAATTTCTCTTCTTCTAAGGCTCGAATTTCTAGCTTCCGAGCCATGGTAAAGGCCTCGTCGAATGTGTGGAAAGTTTGAATTTGGAGGGTAGGGGAGATGTGCTTAGCGCAGGCCCGCGTAAATAGTTCGATGAGTTCGGTTTGAGGCAAGGCATACGTAAGTTGGTTGATAAGGCCCCGCCATCGTCCAACGAAATCTGCGATAGATTCGTCTTCAAATTGTCGGATGGCATAGAGGTCAGTGATAGATACTTTCTTGGCAATGTTAATGGAGAAATGATCCAAGAAAGATTGGGCTAGTTGGTTAAAAGAGAAGATTGAGTCTTTGGGTTAAAAGCAATTGTACCACTCAGGCGGGTCGATAAGGACATGGGAAAGGTACGGAGTAACAGAGGCATCATCATGGGCAATCAAATAACAAGCATGTCTAAATGATCGCAAGTGTTGTTGAGGATCCTCTTTCTTGTTAAAACGAGTAAACTTTGGCAACTCCCATTGAGGAGGATATGAATGAAGGGGACGAGAGAAGGGTGAATGGGCTCGACAAACTTGCTCGTATGTCAGCGCTACGACTTCACGAAACGGAAGCCTCTCAGTTTTTCTTTTGTCCATCATTTGTTTGATGAAATCTGTGGTTGGATGAGGTGATGGTGCCACAGAATAGGGATGTCCCATATAAGGTGTTGAGGTTACTGGATACGTGTATGGGAATGAAAAGGTAGGCGGAGCTTGAGAAAGAAAGCTCGTGTGAATAGGTGGCAGAGAGTAAGTCATGAATGGAGTGGTCTGAAAGAGAGATGAGATAGGGGCAGTTGGTGGTAACGATACGTGAGGTCCAAGGTTAACCAAAGGAAAGCTAATCGGGGTCGTATGAACCTCTGAAGCTGTCGGATTGGGAGACGGGGCTAGTGATGCAGGAAGTAAGGTATTGTTATCAGGAGGAGTGGGAGCTAAATGAGCAGCTATACTAATAGGCATGCCAATAAGGAGCTGACCATCAGGCGTACGGTCAGGGGTATGAGACAAATAGTATTACAGCGCTGGGATTAGCATCCAGAAATTTGGCAAAGTCCTTGTCTCCTGCAGGAATTTGGGGGATCTCACTGGTGTCCGTAGGGTTCCCTATAGAATGTGAAGGGGGTGATTCAGGCAAAGACACAGAGCAGGCATGTGAAACCATGGCGGCGGCTTGCTTCCGAGTGATGACAACCATAGACCAGAACACACAGGAAAGTTTCAATCTATCAAGAACAAAAACAACCTCAGAATGGTGAATTTGGCAAGTTGCTGTTTTGTCAGGGGCTGATGAGGACAGTAACCGATATCGGTTTAGTAACCGGTGTCGGTCACAGAGCAAAACGACGTCGGTCCCTTAACCGATGCCGGTGTCAAAAGTCTAGGATAAGAAGATATAAAAGGCTGCTAATTTGATTTTAGCAACGTTGAGTATGTTTATCAACTTATTGATCACAGAAGACAAAGTATGACAGAGAAAACAGGATTTGAAAACAAGCAAGAGGCACACACAAATCTAGAGACTAACCCTAGGGTTAATTTTAGTTATCGTGGGCTTATGCCTTTAGACGTAAGATGATGTCAGAATCCTAAACAACAAGACCTAGGGGAAATGTCAAGTTTGTTTTGGCTTATAAGGCTACCTCAATCGGGCGGAGGAATACCGCGGAAAAGGGGGGATGTTTGAGCTGTTGTGTTAATTGTGAAGTGATTCGGTATGTGTTGTGCAGTGAAACTAAGGTTAATTTCTGTCAATACCGTGGATATCACCCCCACGTGTACGACCTGTTACTTAATCTATGTTCACTAGAATTGGAGAACAACAAGCAGGAATGCAATGCACGTGTTTTAAACCCAAATCGAAAATTATATTCGATGAAGCAAGAGAGATGACTTTCACTAATGCGAAACCAGGAAAGCAAGACAAATTCTTTACTAAATATATACCAAAAAAGCAACAAGAACAAATATGCTTCCTAAAATGAAAATAAGCAAGAGAAAGAAACCCAAAATGGGTCCCACCTGTGCAGTGTGCAAAAATGTTTCGCTCGGAATGTTTCAAGCCTGGGAATAGAGTTGCTTCTATCCTTTCATTCCTTTTAGAAAGAGATGAGATTAGGGTTAGGAGGAATACATTGAATGTGGAGATGGTGTGCGCGTGCATCAGTAGAGAAAGATCGGCCGATGCGGAGAACTCCTTTTGTCTTGGAAGGACTACCTGCAAATAAGAACACAAGACCACAAGATTTTGATTAAACAATAAATGAGAAGCGCCTTGGGCCGGGAAATATAAAACTTCCCTTCGAAGGTGGTGAGTTCCCTGCTAATATGAATTAACACAAAAACGCAAAATATCAATTAAATTATTTTGTTAAAGCTGGGTAGGGGAAAAATTTGGTTTTCTGGTTTTTGATTAGAAGGAACCGATGGCGGTTATTGATGACCGACGCCGGTTACTGATAACCGATACCGGTGGGTTATAGGATCTTCTTGGTACAGATGGTGTTTGTAATAGCTGGCTTTTTTGGATGGTATTAAGAAATGGGGTGATTAGGAGTGAAAGAATGACAGTTAGATGCAATGGCACGTTGGGTAGTGGATTCAGAAACGGATTTAGGAGGACTGAGATTCAAGAAACATAAGAAATGTTATGACAAAAGGACATGTAAGATCTGACTTACTGGTTTTGACCGAGATGCAAGTTGATCTCCTTGGTTGCAAACACTTCTGGTTTCTTTACTCGTCTCTGCTCTGTCAAGTGAAGATCTGGACTCTGTTCCTCACTCGCAATGCTCTCTGTTGATCCAGAAATCCTTTGACTGATCTCCAAAAATGAAATTCCGATCCGTTGTTTTGGTTTGGGGAGCCCATTTACAGGGAACCGATGGCGGTTGCGTAACCGACGGCGGTCGAGTAGGAACCGGCATCGGTAAGGAAAAAGTAGGCTATTTTTAGTAAAATAGCCCACCTTCCCTGCTTTTCTCCCGAGAGATCAGTTGCGGGCTTGGTCAAGTGGCTAGAAGGTCGGCTTTTGGTGCGAGTAAGGAGGCATTAGTTATGGATGTGAGTCTAGACCAAGTCATGGGTCTTAATTAGGTTAGTTTAGGGTTAGGGCTAGGTCATGATGAGGTGGCAAAGTGAGGTGGCGGGTAAGGTGATGTGGATTTATCAATTACAAGGTAATTAATAAATAATTGTGTAAAGTTTAGGTAATGAGGTTAGGTTGCGAAATGGGATGCGGGTCACAAGGGGTCGTGAGACACGAATTTGGTGTCTACACTGCATCCATTACCTGCGATCGGGCCGCTACCTCTTGAGCCCTTACGGGGGTATTGGTGGGCCGGGAGGTGAGAATACTGCCTCTGCATCAATCCTCATATAGGGTCTATAAGCCTGGGGTATATCCTACACAAATCCAAATTGTCGCCGCACGCGATCTATAGGAATCCTCTCATATTCACCTGGCCTGTGCCCCGCGATCCATCTCAATCGCTCTACACCCCTCAATTCCTCAGCTATGTTCTCTGTTACCATATAATTCCCGTAAGGCCTCCAACAGATATCCGCAATCGTCACTCTCTCCCATACCTGCCTATAATACTCAAAGTCATCCGTCACGGCCTGGGATCTTGCCTCTGTTCATGCTCTGGACCAATCATCCCGAATCCCAACCTCTGTACTCTGGTTTCTCCTGATTAGATGGATCGGCCTCATTGGTCGCACACAAACAATGTGCTCATAGGCCCAACAGTGTAATAAGTATGAACAATCCAGTGTCGTCCTGTGATTTCACCTACAAGCCCATAAACCCCTGTATAACTCCGCCAAATATGCAGGTGCCCATGCAAAAGTCACGTTCCTTTCTATCATCTCCCAAATAACACACATCAATGCCTTTGGAAATCTTCCCCCATCTCGCCCCTCGTAACGCGTAATACCCTACCGCTATCATTAATATCACTTGCTAACCTTGTCTCCTCGGTGTGTCTTTGCATACATTATCCCATATGTGAATGACAAACCTCGCTGTGTTAAATCTCGTGCGTATGGACCAAATACTGCTGCCTCCTCCTCACTCGGGCCCGCAAACAACTCACTCCTCCAGTAAAAAAGCTCCACCTCACTCAATAAAACCTCCAATCTCAACTCCCCACGTCAGACAAATCAATTTGGTTTTAAATAACACAAGTGAAAATGACAAGTATTTTTTTCTTTTTATAGGTTTTTCGCCCTTAACCGATATCGGTTTCATTTTGCCCTAATGAACCGCTATCGGTCCCTTAACCGATATCGGTCATGTAGAATCGACATCGGTTTTTCTGCCAACTTTCCACCAATTTTTTGCCCTTATTTACCATTTGCCCCTTTTTAACCACATATCGCCTATATCCACTTTTGCTGAACACCATTTGTTTACCTATTCGGCCCGACCCAAGGCCTCGCCCTACCCATTCGGCCCGACCCAAGGCCTCAACCTACCTATTTGGCCCAACTCAAGGCCTCGCCCTACCCATTCGGCCCGACCCAAGGCCTCGGCCTACCTATTCGGCTCAAGTGGACTACCCAAGGCCTCAACCTACCTATTCGGCCCGACCCAAGGCCTCGCCCTACCTATTTGGCCCGACCCAAGGCCTCGCCCTACCCATTCGGCCCGACCCAAGGCCTCAACCTACCTATTCGGCCTGACCCAAGGCCTCAACCTACCTATTCGGCCCGACCCAAGGCCTCGCCCCACCCATTTGGCCCGACCCAAGGCCTCAACCTACCCATTTGGCCCGACCCAAGGCCTCAACCTACCTATTCGGCCTGACCCAAGGCCTCGCCCCAACCATTTGGCCCGACCCAAGGCCTCAACCTACCCATTTGGCCCAACCCAAGGCCTCACCCTACCCATCCGACCCGACCCAAAGCCGCCACCCAACAACTTGGCCCGACCCAAGGCCTCACCCTAACCATCCGGCCCGACCCAAGGCTGTAACCTAACAACTTGGCCCGACCCACGGCCGTATCACTTCAACACCATACCCATAATCAATGTTTTATTTTATCCATCCATCCTATACCTTTTGTTCAATCAAGCTCACCTGTTCGTGTTTTAGCATGATTAGGGTCCTTGACTTGATCTGTCGACCAACTTTGCCTAGACCTAGACCGTGACGTTTATCTCAACCAAACCAACCATTTGGTACTGCCGAACACGCCTAAACGTTCCTGTACCTTACCTGTTATATACCCTGGAGCTACTTCCTATGCCTTGGATACCAGGATTATATCACCCTTGTTTGGATAAACTATCGACCTTTGCCTATACATTGCTGGTTTGCTAGTCAAGTCATCTACCCTAGTCATACGATTGCATTTCAACATGCGTCTGCTTCCTTAGACCTACCCCACCACCTTACCATCCCCTCTACAACATTCACCCTTTATCAACCCTATCCCTGATTTCCCATTCGCTCAATCTGTGCTAGATTTGAGGGGGATTACCTATATCCTTAACAGGAGAAACCACTTCATATTATTGTCCGCGCAGCTTTACAACACAAGCTACACGACAATAAGGGGCTAATGTAGACACCAAATTCGTGTCTTACGACCCCTTGTGACCCGCATCCCATTTCGCAACCTAACCTCATTACCTAAACCTTACACAATTATTTATTAATTACCTTGTAATTGATAAATCCCCATCACCTCACCTACCACCTCATTTTGCCACCTCATCATGACCTAGCCCTAATCCTAAACTAACCTAATTAAAACCTAAAACTTGGTCTACACCTACACCCATGACTAAGGACCCCTTTCTCGCACCTAAAACCGACCTTCTAGTCACTTGACCAAGCCCGCAACTAATCTCTCGGGAAAGCGGGGAAGGTGGGTGTTTTACTAAAAATAGCCTACTTTTTCCTTACCGATGCCGGTTCCTACTCGACCGCCGTCGGTTACGTAACCGCCATCGGTTCCCTGTAAATGGCCTCCCCAAACCAAAAACAAAGGATCGGAATTTCATTTTTGGATCAAGGTCGAAGGATTTTTGAATCAACAGAGATCATTTGGGAGTGATCAAGAGAGTCCAGATCTTCACTTGACTGAGCAGAGACAAGTGAAGAGACAAGGAGAGTAAGCCAAGGACTGCAACTGGATACCAGAGCCCTGTGATACTCAGCTGATTTGATCTGCTGTGTGCCAGACCATCCTACCTCAGTTCTGCCTTTGCCATCAGAGCTCTTGGACTTGCATCTCCGTGAATAATCAGTAAGCTACTTCTTGCATGTACTCTTTAATAACATTTCTTCGACTTTTTGAATCATAAGTCCTCACAAATCCATTCTTGGATCCACTACCCAACGTGTCATTGCATCTAACTGTCATTCATCTAGATCTCATCACCCTATTTCCTAATATTACCTATATACAGCCCTACAAATAACACAACTACCAAATAACACCACCACCCCACAAAACAACTAACCTTCAGATCCTAGACTCTACCGATATCGGTCATCAGTAACCGCCATCGGTTATCAGTAACCGCCATCGGTTATACTGACTATAACCAATAACCAGCCTTTCCCCTACCCAGTTCAACAAAGTAATTTAATTGATATTTTATAGTCTTTTGTGTTAATTCATATTAGCAAGGGAACTGACCACCTTCGAAAGGAATTTTTATATTTCCTGGGCCCAAGGCAGTTTCCTCATTTATTGTCTAATTAAAATCTTGTGGTCTTGTGTTCTTATTTGCAGTAGTCCTTCCAAGACAAAAGGAGTTCTTCGCGATCGGCTGATCTTTCTCTACAGACGCGCACATCATCTTGACATTCTACAGGTATTCCTCCTAGCCCCAACCCTTATCTATTTCTAAAAGGAGCGAAACATTCCGAGTGAAACACCCCCGCCTCATTATTTTCAACGCTTTGTGGACCCGTTACACGTCTCTTACTATTTATCCAGGTAAGAGGTTCTTCTCCCTCTTGTGCGTTTTACGTTTTTGGTTCTTGTTGTGCTTGGTGGCCTGGTTTTGGTTTGAAATATTGAAATATTGATCTGGTTCCCTTTCCCCCCCTCCTTCCTTTTTGTTGTCTGTCTTTCCATTTTCCTCCTCTTTCCAGAACTGCTGGTAGAGGGAGTTGTCTAAAAGCATGGTCTGAAACCCTTTGGATTGAACCATTATATCTCCCAAAACAATCTTGGAAATGAAAGGAAGAAAGAAGGGTTGAACCATGTAAAAACTATTTTTTCCTTTTGGCGCATCTGACCACCTTGCAACATGAACAAAACCCGCGCCAATGGCGCACCCATTTTGACTGCTGCATCATTAACTTCTGCGCCCTTAGGGCGCGCCTCCTTCACATGCTGCAAGTGCTAAACTTGCGCCCCAATGGCGCGCCAACCTTCCTTGCTGCATCACATTTCCATGCGCCAATGGCGCACCCAGCATCTATGCAACACCGGCTTTATCTGCGCCAAGTGTGAAGTTATAAAGGCGCAGGCGCTTTCCTCATCACAGCAACATCATGTTGTGTAAACCCTTCGTGCGCCGCGCCATATTCCCTTTGGCGCATGAAAAGTTCCTGTTACACAAACTTTCCATGCGCCAAAGGGCGCACCAAATCCCAATGCAACATGAAAAATCTATGCGCCAAAGGGCGCATCCTGTCTCTATGTAACACAATGTTTTCATGCGCCTTTTATAAAATGCACTCTGCAGTATGCATGCGCCATGCGCCTTTGGCACCAGTTTAACCTTTGCAACACGCCTTTCCTGTGCGCCTTACCTATTTAGCCCTGTAAGCTGCAATTTTCATGCGCCCTGCGCCCTGAGCCTAATAATAACTAACTCTTTCTTCTGTTGGCACTTCAATGGGAAATCAAATGACTGATTCAACCTTTCTACGTTGGGTTTCACTTCTTCTTCATGCAGATCAGCAACTGAGTTCGAAAGAACATATGTCTACATCCAGCAAGAGACCCATCAAATCCAAAGGAAAGGCTAAACTTACAGAGGAAGAAATGAAATATAAATATCAGAGGGTCAGAATGCCTGAGTCTCAGCCGAGTGCAATGCGATCGATCGATGTCGAGATTGAATTAGGACATATTGATATGGAGGAATTCTGGGCCAGAACTCAGAAAGTTACAAGGAGTCCATGGATGGACAAATTGATCGGCAGTGCCCTGCACTTCACCGGAGGAATCCCCGTCAGTGCCGTCAACAATGAATTTATGATGGTGGTTGCCCAGTGTTACAACAAGGACACAAGGTGTGTCGAAAATAGCAAAGGCGAGGTAGTCATTAACCTCACTGCCCGTCATTTTGAGATAATACTCGGCATCCCTCACCACCGGCACTTTGTGGCCGTCAGCCAAGCGGAGTGCATTAAGGCCTGGGATGACAATGAGGATCAATGTATGCAACTAATGAACGAAGTCTATCTGAAGAACAAGAAGGTAATAACCCGGTGGCCCCAAATCATCCACCGCAGCGACTTCTCAGAAGAGCTCAGTGACACCATTACATTCCTGAGCAGGGTCTTTGGGCTTTCTGATGCCCATTATTTCCATAAATGGATGCGTTGCGGTACTTAGAGACCATGAACAAGAATATGCCTGATCAGCGCTTTTGCTGGGGAGAGATTATAAGCAGCACAATCTCTGAGCAGCTACAACAATTCAGCACAACGGGGACATTTCATATGAACTCCTACGTGGTCTACGCTGCAGCATCAGAGAGGGACTATCCAGGCCTGACGCGGAGTGGAGTTTGGCCTCAGGTCAAAATATACGAGTATTATCCAGAATTGAGGCTGGAGAATAGCATCTCCCAATTCACCAAAATCAACGATGCATTCTTCTACCACATCATCTGCCTGTTGAGGCCGAATATGACTTATGGTCACATGACCAAAAGCATAGTGGCAGCCACCGAGAAATGGGGAGCCTGTTCACCCAGTTTCCTACATTCACCTATCTAAGGGCTGCCAACTTTTTGGGAGAGCCAACCAGGCTACCGAGGTATGCTGGACCTAAGCTGATTCTGCTGGAACTGTCAAGGCAGCTAATCACATACCATGAGAAATGCCTTAAAAGAAAGAAGGGTGGAACTCCTTTCCCCCTCACAGTAGGCCGATACACATGCTCTACCCACCACAAGGTGAAGGAGATGTTCACAGAGCTGGAGTTACTCAATTTGAAACATGATTTCCCAGCCAGGCCTACCTTCGACCCAAGGAGCTATCTACCAAGGGCGAAACTTGATCCAATCCATGTTCCTCAGATCGAGGATATTTATATTGACGTCCTCCATGAGGTGGAGCTCAGAAGGAAGGATCATTCTCGCCTAGCATTGGCAGAAATCATCCAATATGGGGTAGCCATTGTCCCCAAAGGCTTCCAAACTATGGAAGATGAAGTAGACAAGGTATATACTGACACAGATGGGGACAATTGGCCCTTCTGGCCATTGACAGAGCTAAGGCCCCTTAGACAATTGAGGAAAGGGTCAAGGAGACTTTGCGTAGGACAGAACATTGGTGCCGGATGAACGGCCTAATCTACCTCGGGGTTGATTTCACAACATCCCCATTGGGCAACGCACCTCCACGATCCAAAAAGCAGCCTAAAGGTAAAGGCAAAGGCATAGAAGGTGAATCCAGCACCATTCAGGAAGAAGCCCCTGAGAGTCCTCCTTCCGCAGCACCAGAACAGGTAATAACTCTGGATTCACCAGAGAAAGAAGTAGAAGAGGATATTCCCATTGGCCCATCCACTCAGGATGTCGGCATTGTTACAACAACTGAGGTCCCTTCCATCCCTTCTTCTTCTCTTCCTTCCCCTCCTCGAGTGACTCAAGCGACCATCCCTTTGGTCGTGTCCTCTTCCCCTTCTTCTCTTTTGTTTCCCCGCCTCTTCATCTATATTTTCTTCCTTGCTGATCTGTCCTCCTCCATTTCTTCCCTCATCTCCGAGCTCCCTTCCATTCCTATGTCTTCTACACTGTAGTTTCCCTTCCTTCCGTGGGCACTTCTTGACTATTCTCTCAATGCCGCCACCACACGTGTCTCCACGTTTTTCCCTCTTCTTCTGCAGCTGCCCCCTCCTCTGTTTCCGGTCCTTCTACCATGGGTCCAGCTTGGATCTCTCGGCTAAGTCAAAGCAAAGAGGAAAGTTCCCATCGCTCGATGGACTTTTCCGTAATCCCATCTAAGGGCGAAGAAGAAGCACATACGCACTTTCTCAAAGTCTTTGCAGAGAGAGATTTATGAAAATCGCATACCCCAACCCAAAGAGAAAAAGGATCTGGACATCTTGACAAAGTCATAATGGGGTTGTGGGGAGGCTCTTTCTGCAGTTGACGCCCTCTGCAAAAAGCTTCAGGAAATCAAGGAAGAGAAAAGGCAACTGAAGGAGCAAAACAAATATCTGCTCCAAGCCTTACAGAAGATGGGTAATGCGCCTCCTACAACTACCGCCGAGACTTCTGAGCTTCTCAGCCAGGAGAAAATTAATGAATATGCCAAAATCGGTGAGCAGGGTATGGCCGTTTCGCTTGGAGGAGCCAAATCCTCAAAGACAGTGAAAAAGTGATCACCGAGTTCTCCGACTTGTACCTGAACATCAGTAAGGTGAATAAAGAGCTCCAAGCGTTAGCAGGGCCCATATCAGAAGAGTTGGAACATGCCAGACTGCAACACGAGACCTTCCAACAAATGTTCGACTGTTCAGTCAAAGATCTGGTCAAGTTCGGCGTCTTCGGCCATCCAAGGGCCCTCAACAAAATCATGTCCACTCTGGACTACCGGGTGGATCAGCTAGAATTTATTCTAGAAAAGATTGACAAAGTCAAGGAAGAAGCCCTGGATGCGATGCACCAAATGGAACGAATTGTTCTTAATATGTCACCAGGGTTACTTACTCCTTCCTTCACTTTAAGGAAAGCTGATGAAACCACCCGGATCTTCAAGGAGATCGCTTCTCAAGGAACGGGGCCAGAGGTCACATTTGACACAGAATCTATCAACAACCTGCTGGCCTGTAGGGACTTCATCGGGTTCCTCATTGAGGTGGAAAAGGACTATTCCAAACTCCCAGAGAAGCTCATAGATGAGCGGGAGACTTGTGAGGCGATAAGTGATAGGCACAAGGATCCTTCCCAGGATCAACTAGGGCCAATAATCAACAAGTTCATGGAATACCGCTCTCAGTTCCATATCTCGTCACCTGAGGAGCAACAAAAGTAGTCCACCCCCTTTCGGCCGCAAGATGATGATGACGAATAGCTGCTGCTGCTTCTTCTTCTTCTTCTTCTTCTTCTTCTCTTTCTCTTCTCCGTCTTTCTTTTTGGAAATATCTAGAGTATGTTGATACAAATGATGATGTCATCCATGTTGCATCATGGGATGATGTCATCCATCAAGTTGTAAAAAGTCAACATGACTTTTAGATATTTTGTAAATAGTTGTTGGCTCCTTTTTGCTTTCTTTTCTCTTCTTCTTCTATAAATACCCCAATACTTGTAGTATTGTGGGATGGATGGATATCTTTCAGATGAAAAATAGAAGTGAAGAAAAAAGACTTTGAGCTTTCTTGTAACAGAAGAAAACAGTAATACAAATATTGAGACTTTGTGCTGAATAGCTATGTTATGCATCAGACCTTTCTTATGTTAGATCTATATGTGTTTATTCTGTTAGATTCATATCTACTTTTTCATCATTTATTCATCATCAGTATTGCTTTGTTTGTTTATGCAAGTAGGTTTGGCTCTGTTTACTACCAATCCCAAAACATAAACCTTCTGACCTTTCTGCTTTGGAATTCATTTCTTTTCTTCCTTCGGACCTGCTCTTTCTTCATTCCCTCTTCCTTTCCTTTCTTTTCGCAGTCGGAAACACCCCTACTGGGATGAGATCCCAAACCCCCGAAGGTAGAATCTGTGAGACTTGCATAGATTCCTGCTGGTAGAATAGCAATAAACCAGTTTCACTTTGTTGACTCAAAGAGGGGCTATGCCCTGCACACTTTTGGCTCGTCTATCCATAGATCTATCCACGCATGCATTTTCGGACCAACAAGAATTCAAACAGAATATAATGTTCCCAGATCAGATTCTGGATTTGCATCAAGTAAATTAGCTTTAGATGGAAAACTTACACATCTTACCTGGCTTAAGGTCCAGGTCCTTTCTGATGCTAAAATAACTGAAACCAGATTCCGATTGCAATGATCTAGCCAGATTAATTTCTGGAATCCAACAAAACTTTCCACTACTAAAATATTTTCATAAGAAGGAGGTTTAAAAGAACTTGTACATTCTAAGTTCAGTCAGACTTAATAATTCATGAAATGTCAATACATAATTGTTCATCCCGAATATAATTAAAACATTCCTTGGATCAATGCAACTGATCCAAGGATGAGTCATAGAGGTAGATAAGTCTACAATCTCCTAGAAATCAGATTGCACTCATATGCAAGGGATGAAAGAAAAAGAATCCAAGCATATTCCGGTTCAATCAAAGATCTTAAGAGTAGAAAAGACAACCAAATCAAGCATGACTTCCGAAACCAAAAGAACATATCCTCATATGGGAAAATCACATATCAACACTTGAATGCAAAGGAGAAAGTAACAATAGTTCAGGGTGTTACATGCTTCCCTCCTAAAAGAATCATCATCCTGATGATTACAACTTTTATTTACCTTATGGTCAGTCAATTCTTTCACTTACTTATCAAATCAACTATTTCAAACTTTAAATAGCTCTAAAAATCAGTATTATGTTACTATTTATTCAATCTGAATAAATGTTTACCCCAAAACTGGCTTACTTAATGTCATGTAAAAGATAAATTCACAATTTTTTTATTAGTCAACAGATTCAGTTTTGTTCAAAAAGAAAGGGAAAAAGCAGTACTCATATCTTCCAGATTTTCCCAAGTTACACTTTCTTCATTAATTGGTTGGTCTCTTGGACCTTACATTGTCATATTTCATGATTTCTTAAGTGCAATTGGTGAGTTTCCAACACTCGAGTGGGTTTAACCACAATTATTCCTAGGTCTTGGACCTACAAGGAATTCCAATTTAACACATGTGACAAATCTGAAACGTATTTCTTAAGCAAAGAAATATGGAAAACATCATGCATTTATGACAAAGTAGGTGGTAATGCTAATCGATAAGCTATGAGATTGATTACTTCAACAATTTCAAAAGGTCCCAAAAAATGAGGTGATAACTTGGTAGCCTTGCCAAAAGTTATAGAACTCTTTCTTGGTTTAACATGAAGAAAAACCTTTTCACCAAGTTCAAATTTCCGGTCAACCCACTTTAAATCAGCATAACTCTTCTACCTATCTGTTGCTTCTTTCAAGCGTTCACAAATCATTTTAACTTTCTGTTCCATTTCCGTAAGGATTTCAGGTCCAATTACCTCTCTATCCTCAATGCTATCCCAACTAATAGGGGTTCTGCATTTTCTTCCATAAAGTGCCTCGAAAGGTGCCATCTTAAGAGAAGCGTGATATGTATTGTTGTATGAAAATTCAACTAATGGGAGATACTCTTCCCATTTATACTGTTGATCCATGCAATACATCCGTAACATATCTTCTAACACTTGATTTACTCTTTGGTCTATCCACTCGTTTGGATGATACGCAGAATTGAAGTTCAGTTTAGTTCCAAGAGCTACATTAAGCATTTTCCAAAATCTTGACGTCATTCTAGGATCCCTATCTGATATTATCAATTCAGGTACTCCATGTAATCTAAAAATTTCATGTACAAATCTTTTAGCTAACATAGGAGAATCATCCTTTAGATTTCTAGCAATAAAATGAGCTACTTTTGTTAGTTTATCAACAACTACCAAAATAACATCATGTTTATTTCTTGACATAGGCAGCCCTTGTACAAAATCCATACTTATTAATTGCCATTTGTACTGCGGTACGCTATGGGGATATAATAAACCAACCGGGTGCTTATGTTCCACTTTCACCCACTAACATTAAAGACAATGAGTCACAAAATTAACAACATCCTTTTTCATTCCTTTCCAAAATATTGTTGTTTTAGATCAACAAGCATTTTAGTAATATTCAGGTGTCCAGAAAAGGGTAAGTTATGAAATTAAACTAACAATTTCTTTCTCAAATCATTAAGCAAAGGTACGTATACTCTATTTTCATAACATAAGATTCCTTCATTGTCGAAATGAAAACCTGAATACCTTTCATCTTTTGGATCTGCAACAAGCGTTGTTTTCACTTGTTAAAAGTATAAATCAGATTCCAATGCACTTTTCACCTCATCTTTAAACTGAGTTCTTAATGTTATAAGAGTAGAAATGTGCTTCCTATGACTTAGAGCATCTGCTACTCTATTCTCCTTTCCTTTGATGTAATTTATATCAAAATCATATTGAGACAAAAACTCTAACCACCTTCACTATCTTGCATTAGGATTAGGCTGAGTGAAAATATATTTCAGCCCAAGATGATCAGTTTTCAACTCAAAAGGTTTACCAAGTAAATAATGCATCCAAACTTGAAATGCATGTACTATGGTAGCAAGCTCTAAATCATGTGGATCATAATTCAACTCATGTAAGCTGTTGTTGCAAATCAGTAGCACCCCGGATGCAAATCAAGGTTCTAAGTTGATGTTTAGGGCATTTAGTGTGATTGTACAACATTGAAACCTCTCTCCAAGTGTGGGACTTGCAAGATGAGAGAGGAATCTTTAGATTAGAGGTTGGTTCCTAAAACTCCTCGATTATATCTATTATTTACATAACTACAAAGGTTCGGATCCTAATTTTATCCTAGATTGTAAGGAGACAGAGATAAGAGATGCAAAAATTGAAACTAAACTAATAAGGGTGATACACCAAAGGAGTGGTGAACATTTTTTCTCATGAAAATAGACAAAAATCAGAAATTGCAACATAAAACATCATGCACGGGTTGATAATCTGTAATCAAAGGTTTGAAATGAAACAAACAACACATACAAAGGACTGAAAGCATTCACAGAGCCTGTATTGTGATTTTCAACATCAAAATCCTTGCATTCCAACACCAAAGAGGCAGAAAACTATTACAATCCCTAAAAAGGTATGATCCTTGCAAAAAATCACTTGCTTTGAAGGTGAAAACAGAAGCTTCTTTATGCAAAAAAGTGTTCCCCCTTTGAAAAATGAGCCAAATTTGGCTTTTACAGTGCATGGGTCGAGCCTAGGAGAGAGAAAATGTGAAAAACATGGGAGCCATTCCCCATTGACCAAAATGCATTAAAAACAACATGGAGGTCCTTACAAACCCATGCCCTAACATTTTTGACCATGCTGGAGAAGAATGCGACCCATTTTGCATTAAAATTGGTTGTTGAAACGTCAGTTCTGTCCATGGGCACGTACCAGAAGTGTTTTTTGATTTTCTCCCTCCAAACTAAACCAAAATTTAAAATTGACCATGGAATCTTGTATATAATTTCACCATCTTTCCATTGATATAAAGAACGTGAAAAACTGAGCTCTGGATCAAAAGATATGGTGATTTGAAGTTTTAGGGCAAAACAGGGCCAAATCAGGTCGCTTTGATATTTTTGACCTGGACACGTGGCGAGTTCTGATTGGCTGCGGACCTTGCAAGGGAAAATTTCCCACAAAAACTCGCGAGCCATAACTTGAAAAATACATGGAGTTAGGAGGAAAACTTTACCTTTCTGGAAAGTTGAGAAAGAGCTCTATCCAATGGTGTCATTTCCAGAAGGTTTTGAGTGCCTAAAAAGTAAAAATTTATGACTGAGGCACAATAGAAGGAAATAATGAAAGGGAGTTAGCCACAAAATGAGCAGGGGGCACATTTGGATAACAATTTTGGTGACTCAGAGGGGTCATCTGCCTGCTGGATGAATGATCAGTAGCATGAAGCAATCCATTGGGCATGGAGTCATGAGTAGTAGCCTGAAAACTGATCTGAACTTTGAAAACTTCCCTCTGAACCGCTTGAATCCCACTGGACATGGAGTTGTTCCCACCAAAATGCCATCAAAACGAACTGTGCAAGAGCAAAACCAGCAGCACCAAAACTATGTACAAACTAAAAATCATACATGCTCCAAATGGAACATGCAAAGTGTGCACAAGCATTTCTTCTCATCGAAAGCAAACCTACGTACTCTACTCTAACTGGAAGCAAAGGTGAGCTAAACAAACCCCGAATCAATTTGGTTGTGCAAAATAGCTTCTTTCTTCAAAATTGGCAGCCATGCAAATGATTTGGAGCTGAGTATGGCTGATTGGATGAGTGGAAAATCAACAAGAAGCTGGTCTTCTACCCAAATTAGCAAGGTGTCAACTAAAAACAAATCCAATACCTCTTTTAGTTGCTCTACATTTGGATTGGAGAGGTATGACAGCTGATCCTTGGAACTTTGCAGCTCATCCTCATGCTTAGAAGCAAGCATGACTGGTTGTGGCTTCTCCTTTGGCTCCAATGAAGCCAAATACCTGATTGGGAAAGGTCTGATCCATTGAGTATGCCCATAATTCTGATTTTCAATTCCAAGAATGGAGTTCTCTTGTAGACCTTGAATGGATGGTGTGGAAGCAATGGTAGAACCCTTCTGCCCTTTCTCTTCCTCCAATGAAGGACATGAAAGATTAAAATCTTCCAATCTTGGTTCCAAAGAGCTTCTATAAGATGCAGGCTGTTGTAAATGAATACTCTCCTCCATGACAGCAAGCTCTTGTGTTTGGAAGATGGATGATGAAAGAGAGAATGGTGGAAACTCAACCGGTTCTTCTTCATCAAAACAGTCCTCCAAATCAGACAGGTAAACTACCTCATTGTTGTCCTGTTACAAATGTTCAACCTCTCCCATGGCATTCTCTTGATCTGCAACTTGATCACCATGGTTTCTTTCATCCTCCAGCATTGAGTTTGAGGGATCAAACTCTTCTTCAGTACTAGAACTTGAGAGAGATGAAGTAGAGAGAAGAACTGAAGGTTCTTCTATAACCTACTTTGTGCTCAAAGCCTTTGGATCTGCACTTTTCTCCCCCACAGCTGGAATGTGCTCCTCTTCTTTTGGATTTGGAGTAGCTTCTCCTTCCTCTTGCTGTCCCTCATGACTGATTTTTGCAATTTGAATTGGATCAGCATTTCCTTCAAATAGGGTGCCAACATGGACACTATATTCTGAACAAATTGATTGCTGATCTGCAACTCCTTTTTGCTCTTCTTCTGCTGCAAAAAAATCAGTCCTGACCACCATTTGTTCTTTAACTCCAACCTCTTCTGAAGGTTTCATCAGCAAAGGGATCTTCTTCATCCCAAATTTAAGAGCCCAACTCTTCAAAATTTGAATTTCTTCATCCTTGTTTGGCTTCTCTTTTTGCTGTCCTTCATGACTGATTTTTGCAATTTTTTGTGGTGGTGGAGGAGGTAAAACCTCTTGTTTCTTTAGAGGAGAGGGTGTTTCATTTAGCTCTTGTGGAGGGGATGACTATTTGGAAGGGAAAAGGATAGAAGAATTGAGATGAGGTGGAAGACTAGGGGGTGGAGAAATGGATTCAACACTTGGGACAACAGATGGAGAGTTTAAAACTTGACACTGCTGAGATAAAACAGATTGGGAAAGAGGAAAAGAAAAGGCATGAGATGGTGTGCTTACCCGTTGACAAGGTTGCTTGAATACTCCTCTCATACACCTCTATTCCTTCAATCCACTTTGCAAGCAATGACAATGTTGCAATCATGAAGTCAAGCTTCTCTTGAGGGCTGTAATGCCTTGGGAAAGGTCCCACCCATGGACAGGGTGCTCCACAACCGATTCCAAATGCTTTCATTTGTGCTTGAGCCCTGGATTGCACCATGTTTACCTCCATATTTTGGATTTTCTCCAACAAACCAGCATCTTGCATTTGATTGTCTTCATTGTATGCACACCCTTGCTCTTGGAAAGCTCCATAGCCAAACTAATTTTGGCATTCTTTGCTCGTATGTATGGGTATGTATGTTGATTTTGAATTTGTTCAAAATGCTGATTTGGAGGATTTAAAAAACATGTTGGAGGTGGGAAACATTGCTGCTGTTGTAAATGTGAGTTCCATGATGGAAATGAAGTCATGATTGCACAACTTCATGGAATGGAAAAGAATGAAAGAGATGGAAAGAATAATGGATGGAAATGGATGAAAAACAGTCTGCAACTTCAGAAATGGGTTGTTGATCAGATGGAGTCCAGATGTGTTTGCAAGTGCCTCCAAAGGCTGAAATATTCACAAGAACACACCAACCTACAAAATATGAAGTGGAAGACCTCTAAGGTCCCACCAGGCATGCCAAAACTATTGTTGCAAATCAGCACCCACCCGGATGCAAATCAAGGTTCTAAGTTGATGTTTAGGGCATCCAGTGTGATTGTACAACATTGAAACCTCTCTCCAAGTGTGGGACTTGCAAGATGAGAGAGGAATATCTAGATTAGATCTATTATTTGCACAACTACAGAGGTTCAGATCCTAATTTTATCCTAGATTGCAAGGAGACAGGGATAAGAGATGCAAAAATTGAAACTAAACTAATAAGGGTGATACACCAAAGGAGTGGTGAACATTTTTACTCATGCAAATAGACACAAATCAGAAATTGCAACATAAAACATCATGCATAGGTTGATAAGCTGTAATCAAAGGTTTGAAATGAAACAAACAACACATACAAAGGACTGAAAGCATTCACAGAGCCTGTATTGTGATTTTCAACATCAAAATCCTTGCATTCCAACACCAAAGAGGTAGAAAACTATTACAATCCCTGAAAAGGTCTGATCCTTGCAAAAAATCACTTGCTGAAGGTGAAAACAGAAGCTTGCTTTGTGCAAAAAAAGTGTTCCCCCTTTGAAAAATGAGCCAAATCTGGCTTTTACAGTGCATGGGTCGAGCCCAGGAGAGAGAAAACGTGAAAAAAATGTGGGAGCCATTACCCATTGACCAAAATGCATTAAAAATAGCATGGAGGTCCTTACAAACCCATTCCCTAACATTTTGACCATGCTGGAGAAGAATGCAACCAATTTTGCATTAAAATTGGTTGTTGAAACGCTTGTCGATCTGTCCATGGCGCATACAGAAGCATTTTTGATTTTCTCCCTCCAAACTGAACCAAAATTCAAAATTGACCATGGAATCTTGTAGATAATTTCACCAGCTTTCCATTGATATAAAGAACGTGAAAAACTAAGCTCTGGATCGAAAGATATGGCGATTTGAAGTTTTAGGGAAAAATAGGGCCAAATCGGGTCGCTTTGATATTTTTGACTGGACACGTGGCGAGTTCTGATTGGCTGCGGACCTTGCAAGGGAAAATTTCCCACAAAAAATCTACCGAGCCATAACTTGAAAAATACGTGGAGTTAGGAGGAAAACTTTACCTTTCTGGAAAGCTGAGAAAGAGCTCTATCCAATGGTGTCATTTCCAGAAGGTTTTGAGTGCCTAAAAAGTAAAAATTTATGACTGAGGCACAATAGAAGGAAAGAATGAAAGGGAGTTAGCCACAAAATGAGTAGGGGGCACATTTGGATAATAGTAACTTAAGTTTTATACTTTCATATGCTATGACATGATCATTTTGTAACAAAATACCTCCAAGGCCTTCCCTGGATGCATCCATTACAACAGTAAAGTATCCATTAGGATCAGGTACAACCAAAATAGGTCTTTGAAGTCAACCGACTTTCCGATTTATAAAAGCAAATTCACATTTATCATTCCAAACAAATTTCTTATCCTTTTTCTATAATGAAGTTATCGGTGCAGCCACTTTAGAAAAATTTGTAACAAATTTTCTATAATAACCAGAAAGGCCCATGAAGCTTCTTACTTCATGTACACTCTTTGGTGTAGGCCACTCAGTTATAGCCACTATTTTAGAAGGATCTACAGAAATTCCTTCTTTATTTATAACATGACCCAAATAATGAACTTCGGTATCAAAGAAAGAACATTTGGATATCTTACCGTATAACCTTCTCTTTCTCAGAATTTCCAAGACTACTTTCAAATGCTCATATGCTCCTTGACACCTTTAGAATATATGAGAATTTCGTTGAAGAATACAAGCACAAAATTGTCCAAGTATTCTTGAAAGATATTATTCATTAAGTTCATAAAAGCTACAGGTGCATTAGTTAATCCAAAGGGTAAAACCGTGAATTCATAATGTCCATACCTTGTCCGGAAAGTTGTTTTATGAATATCTTCATCTTTAATTCTTAATTGATGATATCCGGATCGAAGATATATCTTGGAATATACCGCTGCTCCATGTATCTAATCAAACAAATCATCAATTCTAGGAAGTGGATATCTATTTTTGATTGTTTCTTCGTTTAACATCCGACAATCGATACATAATCTAAGTGTTCAATCTTTATTTTTCACGAATATCACGGGTGCTCCCTAAGGTGAAACACTTGGTCTAATCAAACCTTTAGACAAAAGTTCTTGCAACTGAGCCTTAAGCTCAACTAACTCTGTGGTAGTCATTTGATAAGGTGCTTTAGAAATAGGCTCCGTTCCTGGTTTGATTTCAATGGTGAAGTCAAATTCCCTTTTGGGTGGTAAACCTGGTAATTCTTCAGAAAATACGTCCCTAAAATTCTGCAATAGCAGGTAACATTCCATGAAATCGTTGTTTTCTTCTGTAGATTCAGATATTTTTACCGCATACAAGGTACAACCTTTATTTTTGGCCTTTTTAAGTTACATAGCCGACAATTTTCTAACTGAAATTTCTCGTTTTACACCTTGAATCTCTATTGTCCTCTGTAGATCATCCAAACAACTAATATTTTTTCAAAACAATCCACTTTTGCTTTATGCTCAGCTAACCAATTAATGCCGATAACAACGAAATAAGATCCCAAAGGTGCAACATAAAGATCAACTTTAGTGGAAAATTTAGGTAAGTCAAGGACTACCCCAAAAAGACACATACTAACTGTATGAACAAAATTATTACCATAATGTACAGTCCATGATTTATCCATTTTTCCATCTTTTCTTTTAAGTTTTGAAGTGATTTTACTAGAAATAAAACATTCGGTAGAGCTCTCGTATCAAAAAGACTAGTTCTGGTATGCCAAATAACTTACGGGAACTTCAATAGGTGTAACATGCTTTTCATCTTGCTTGCGCTCTTGCAGCATGTATCTTATCTTTGTTGATTACGATCATCCTTTTTCAAAGGACATTGATTTGTGTAATGATCTTTGCCACAATTATAACAGCCTCCTATAGGTCCCTATACAATGGAAAAGTGACAAGTGAGCATGGGAATCTACAAGTAGATCTTCCTCGTACCCGACCTCCCGAGGTCGTGTCGAGACAACCACCGATGGGGATGGAATATACGCGGGGTATAGAAAAAATAATTAGGAAATCTTATGTCTTCGACCTGCACTAGTGGAATCTATGAATCTAAGGCAAAGAAGGCCCTTCTAACGTGAACTGGTGTGATAGATTGGTCGGTGAGGATGACTTCTTGAAGGCTCCAATCAATATTAAATCTATGGGTTGTGGTATACATGGAAAATAACTTTGTGGGTGCTTCGTATATGTCTCCTGACAAGGTCATGAAAATGGAAGGTGGATATATGGTGGATTCTATGGTCGATTCTCTGGTCTAGTCTAGAAATCTTTAGCTAGATTAGTTGTTATGTCTAGTGAGGATAATTATGTGATAATGGTTGGTGGAAGTGGAGAGGATATAAATACTAATGTGCGTAAACCAACATCAACGTTTGATTGACCTGTGGGCTCGTTGGGTTATGGGATCGTAGATCACAACCGTAGATTTTTGGTCATTGTGGATCTTCTATGGTCATGTTTTGAATTAATCCCTATAACATCCTCAAATTTAGTACATTAGAACAAGAAATATTTTTATTTATTTTTAGGTGCATCCTAGTTCTAAATACATAATTTAGAACTCTCAGATCATAACAATCATTCTTATAACAGATAACCATATGTAGCTGTGATGACTCGGAGTACCTCCGATCTATTCATTCCATGACTCGGTAATCTACCGATCTATTCATGAGTATCAAAGAGTTGGCGTTTTTATTTTAACACATCACTCTTGCGGTTCTCTTCCCTAATCTAGGATTTAGAATGCTCTGTCCAAGGAACCTATCTGAATAATTGTTACCATTATTCATCGGCATCTCATCCCTCAGACTAGGTGACATAGGACAACGCAATCAGTAGCTTGCGATACTTTGGCCAAAGATTTGAAACATACTTCTTATGTCTCGTATTCCTTGACGGCATACTCGTCAATCTGGAATACGTCCTTCACCCCATTCCTATGTTATGTAGAATGTCTTACACTGACTTCTGTCAGCCTCCCTGTCCCAAGTTATTCACTCAGGAACAGATTAATAATATGACAATGATATAAGGATGTTCTCAAGAACTAGGGATATGCTGACATACTGGGTCAACCCTAGTTAACCCTGTGTGTCAAGGTACCCCGAGTCTCTAGGGAAGCCTCATATCATGACCACATTCCTAACCAGTCCCGGAGTAAAAACTTGTTCGAGTTTAAGGTGTAAATCTTAACGATCAATGGAAAGGGTGTCGTCATAAGTCACCTGCATTGTTGTATCTTCGAGAAGATCCTAATCTTCTTGAAGGTACAACCCTATAGTTAACTTGTGCCATCAACCTTCAAATCCGCCTCAAAAAGATCTACTTAACTTTAAGGTGTTACTTACGTTGAGTTAAAGTTATACTTTAAGACACTCCTTTTAGGGTAGTCTTTTCCCAACCCCTGGGTTCCTCACCTTAGAATTGCCTTTCTTATTAAAACCCATTTCACAAAGAGAAGTTATTAAGATTTGAGGTTTCATTAAGGAGTTCTTTGATAAACAATAATCTAAATCAATGAAATTGGGCAATAGCCCTAAATCTTCTCATAAGGTTGCTAACCATACCCTTTTAGGTTTATATCAATTCTCAAAACTGAAATATATCTTACTTATTAGTATTAAGATATAGTGATTTAAAATCAAATTAAACGTTGTCTTGACTTAGATCAAGACTAGGAAGTAATAATTTATTCTTCCCGTTCAACTTCCTGTTGAGGTTTATTTTAACCTTAGCTTCTCAAAAGACAGTGATCTAAATTCCAAATTAGCTTTAGATAGAACATAACAGAACTACTCACTTTTACAAGTATTCAGTCACCTAATCTTTGCAAAGTTTACTTAGAGAATTCCAAATGTCTCCAAGGTATACAATAATAAAAATGCTCTTAAAATCATTCAAACCGAAGAAGTTCAATCCATCAAGATACGAATGCAAACACATAAGTAACAATTCCCTCATTTCATTCATTTCTAAGCTAATCAAATACAATTTATGCTTTCAGCATATTTGATACAATATTCAACAGCAAAAGAACATCTTTCTTCAAGTAGTACATTTAGAGAATCAAGTTGGAATTCATCATTAAACCAAATTAAACAATTTGAACATCATATCAGATCTGCTTGCCTTTACCACTTACGGCAACCATCTGCAAAAATTGTCAACACGGGTCAGTTCGGTGAACTGAGCATGATAAGCACTAATTCTTAAAACAATTGCAATCCACCAATTGTTCTCATTAAACAACCTGTTTAAATGAAATCATTTCTTCAAATTCCAAACATAAATCAGGCTATTCATCTTATATGTTAGAGACTAAGAACAAATGAATACAACCATTCTAAAGACAACAAAACTCCTACAAGAATGTTTCTAACAATTACTCAAAGGTAGTTTATAACATTCAACAAGCTCAACTGTCGTAATTTCCTTTCAATCATACATTATTTTAATGGTATTGATGAGTATACCTACTTATACAGCAACACACATTTTATACCAGTCTCTCCATACAATACCACAGTCTATTCTTGTTATGCCCTTACCGTAGAGATCGCATAAGGATACAAGGAGAAAGCACATAAGTTTCTAGACTAGGAGAGAGAGAGTATTTTCTTATTCCTCTTATTACACATCAACATATAATTTATAGCTCAGGAGAAGGAAATAGAGTCAATCAGATTCCCATTTCAATCATGTTCTGGACTGTACCAACTCCTCTAAATGATGTAATTACTTTTATGCATGTAATTTAAAACAATTGAGATCACTAAAAGAAATTATAGTTTCATCTAAATTCATTAATAAAAATCACCTATAGCTATTAAGCATTACAAGAGCTCTCGTGACAAAGCAAAAGAAAAATAATCCAACCATGAAAGACTCAACAAACCTTTTCCATATCATTCATCAACATGAAAATACCCAACGCCATCACCTGACATGGTTCAGCTAAGAGCTCTTTGTTTCAGTCAAACGCGAGACAAGATAACATTAAAAACAAATGACATTTCCATATGTAAATACAGTGACATTCACACTGAGTCGAAACTCAAACATGCATAACTTCATTCAACTGAAACAAATCCCTATGATTATACAGCAAGGACCTATATTAGAAGCTGATTTCAAGAAAAATAATCACAACAAGGTCTTCACAGAAGCTGAATTCCATATCAATAATTTCCTCAAAGTTTCATCCGAAGTCGAGCTACTACGAAATACAACAGGGTCTCAAACAGAGTCAAGTTTGTAAAGAAAACCCATCCTTTAATTCCACAAAAGTGAAATGAATATAACACAACAATGTTAAGAAAGAGTCTGTACGATATGCATGCACAGTGAGGACTTAAATCGAGAATCGTGCCAACTCGCATCATATCAAGGACTCCAACAGACTCAAAACCAATGAGTATCCACAACAAGCTTCCGCAAAAGTCGATAACATACTATCCATTTCAAGGATTCCAACAGTATGCACAACAAAACTTCTACAGAAGTTAAAAACATAAGTTACATTTCAAGGACTCAAAAGGAGTCGAAACCATATAGTATTCTCAACTAAACTTCTACAGAAGTCGAAACATACTATCCATTTCAAAAATTCCAACAATATCATGCTAAAAAGTATTCACTGAAAAACTTCAACAGAAGTCGAAACATACTATCCATTTCAAGAATTCCAACAATATCATGCTAAAAGTATCCACTGCAAAAATTTCAACAGAATTGAAACATACGAAACATTACAAAGACTCACACTGAGTCATTTTCATATATAATCCTTGCAACTTTCAACAGATTCTAACCCAAAATCACAAACACAGTAAGGACCTCGACAATAGTTGCATTCAAGTAGTATAATCACAGCAAGCATTCCAAATAGAAGAAACTTCAAGAATTCACAGCAAGATTCAACAGGATTCAATCAACAATAAAAGCATAGCGGTCTTTAATCGAAATGAATCCAAAAGGAAGAATAAATACAGTAACATTCGAACAAAGTCATCGAATAACCCGAGATTCCTAATTTCACAGGAAAAGAAGAACCAAAACATTGCTTCAAACCAACTGAACTAAAATCACCTGAACAGAGTTGTTTTAATGAAAGCATTTGGAGTAAAGCAAGATTTTTAAAAGTCAGGGCCTAACATGCCTGGTAATGTCGCTTAAAAATCTGAAGAAGACCTCTGAATGAGCTCGTGCCTTCTCCTCTTCTTCCACGATAGATTCAGCAACAATAATTTGTTACCCTCATGTCTTATAAACTTTCCCCGACAGAGAAAAGAGCTAGATATTCTCATAGTTTCCATGCAACACCAAGTAGACTGGTTCAAAGAACCAGTGATCAAACAGAGAGAAAAATGGAGTGAATGGAAAACCAAAATACCAACCAATTTTCCATTTGCATGCCTTCCCAAGCAATCCGCGCTTGGGAACCAAAGTTCATCAATGACATTAACTCCAAGATTCCCGCCTAATCTCCATTGCCACCGACCACCAAAGTTGGTGATTGCCAATTGAACACAAACAACCATTCCCAAATTTGGTGATACCACCACGTCAGGTCTCAATAGATGTTTACAACCTCTGCCAAATCCCTTGTCCTTCATGCTTATCCACCCCATTTAATGTCATGGAAACCACCACCCATGACTCACACCCCTTCATAGGTCCTCCTTTATCCATGATCATTAGTTAGGTTAGAAACATAGGTTAAATCACAAGGTAATACTTTAGTCTTACCTCCATAGTGCTAGGTCGCTAACCTTAGGAGCATTAAACCTATAGTTTAGGGCTAGGTTAGATTAGCAATAATTCAACCCATAGGTTATAGTTTAGGTTAAGGTTATTAACCTTAACAAATCCATTCTAGGTCTCACAAGTAGGATCATTCAGTATAAGAACCAACAGGGTATAACATTCCCGAAATGGATTCTATCTAGCATTGATAAAAAGCTTGCAGTATACACCAGAATTTATTACCTGGCTCAAGGTCTAGGTCTTCCTGATATTACGATATCGGGAACCAATTCATTTAACACGATCAGCCTGAGTTAGACTCGAATTGCTTATTCAACACATTCAAACCTTGCAAATTTCGTAAGGTCTATAATTTTTGTTCATCCAGAATAAACTTAAAACATCTCTTGGATCAATGCAACTGATCTAAGGCTGAGTCATAAAGATGGATAAATCCACAATTCCTTTCAAAATAAAATTGAACTCAGGTGCTAAAAATGAAAGAAATAAAAGAGTCCAAGCATATCCTGACTCAGTCAAAGATCTTCAAAACCAAAGAAGATACAATCCATATCAAGCATGACTTCACAATCAAAGGAACACATCCTTTTACAGAAGAAATCATATATCAACACTTGAATGCTCAGGAGGAAGTAACAATAGTTTAGGGTGTTACATGCTTCCCTCCTAAAAGATTCATCATCTCGATGATTACATATTTGATTTACCTTCAAGTCAACCAATTTATTAGTTCACAATACAATAAGACTATTTCCAACTTGAATAGTTCCAGAAATCAATGTCACGATACATTTTATTCAAACCTGAATAATGTTTGCCTCAATCTGGATTTCATATAGACATGAAAAAGATAAGTTCATAAAAAAATGTTTTGTTAACATGATTTCATCTCGTTGAAAAAGAAAAGGAAAAGCAATTACCATCTCTTCCATATTTTCCCAAGTTGTACTTTCTTCATTAAAGCTGGTCACATTGGACCTTACATTGTTGTATTTTATCATTTCTCAAATGCAATTGGCAAGTTTCAAAGCACTCGTGTGGGTTTAATCACGATTATTCCTAGGTCTTGGGCTGCAAGGAATTCCAATTTAAGACATGTGACAAATCTAAAACATATTTCTTAAGCAAAGAAATATGGAAAACATCATGCATGCGAGACAAAGTAGGTGGTAATGCTAATCGATAAGCTACAGGATTGATTATTTCGACAATTTTGAAAGGTCCCATGTAACGAGGTGACAACTTGGCAGCCTTGCCAAAAGTTATAGAACTCTTTCTGGGTTTAACACGAAGAAAAACCTTCTCACCAAGCTCAAACCTTCGATCAACCCGCTTAAGGTCAGCATAGCTCTTCTGCCTATTTGTTGCTTCCTTTAATCGTTCACGAATCAACTTAACTTGCTATTCCATTTCAGTGAGGATCTCTGGTCCAATTACCACTCTATCCTCAATACTATCCCAACTAACAGGGGTTCTGCACTTTCTTCCATAAAGTGCTTCAAAAGGTGCCATTTTAAGAGATGAGTGATAAGTGTTGTTATATGCAAATTCAACTAGTGGAAGATACTCTTCCCATTTATACTATTGATCCATGCAATACATTCGCAACATATCTTCCAACACTTGATTTACTCTCTCGTTTTGTCCATCCATTTCTGGATGATATGCAGAACTAAAGTTTAGTTTCATTCCAAGAGCTGTATTAAGCGTTTGCCAAAATCTTGATGTCATTCTAGGATCCCTGTCAGATATAATCAATTCTGGTACTCCATGTAACCTGAAAATTTCATGCACAAATCTTTTGGCCAATACTTGGTGAATCATCCTTTAGATTTCCGGTGATGAAATGAGCTACCTTAGTTAGTTTATCTACAACTACCGAGGATAACATCATGTTGAATCCTCGGACATAGGTAACCCTTGTACAAAGTCCATGCTTATTACTTGCCATTTGTCTTTGCGGTATGATATGGGGATATAATAGTCCAGCAGGGTGCATGTGTTCTGCCTTAACCCACTGACATTCCAGATAATGAGTCACAAAATCAATAACATCCTTTTTCATACCTTTCCAAAAGTATTGTTGTTTTAGATCAGCGAGCATTTTTGTGATACCCGGGTGTCCAGAGAAGGGCAAATTATGAAATTCAACTAACAACTTCTTTCTCAAATCGTTCAGCATAGGTACGTATACCCTGTTTTCATAACGTAAGATTCCTTCATTATCAAAATGAAAACCTTTATACCTTTCATCATTAGGTTCTGCAGCAAGCTGTTGCTTTTACTTGCTGAAAGTATATATCAGATTCTGAGGCACTTTTTACCTCATCCTTAAACTGAGTTCTTAATGTTATAAGAGCAGAAATGTGCTTCCTACGACTTAGAGCATCTACTACCCTATTCTCTTTCCCTTTGATGTAGCTAATATCAAAATCATATTGAGATAAAAACTCTAACCACCTTCTCTGTCTGGCATTTAGATTAGGCTGAGTGAAAATATATTTCAGTCCTAAGTGATCAGTTTTCAACTCAAAAGGTTTCCCAAGTAAATAGTGTCTCCAGACTTGAAGCGCATGAACAATGGCAGCAAGCTCCAAATCATGAGGAGCATAATTCAGCTCATGTAACTTAAGTTTCCTACTTTCATATGCTATGACTTGATCATTTTGTAACAAAACACCTCCAAGGCCTTCCCCAGAAGCATCCGTTACAACAGTAAAGCTCCCATTAGGGTCTGGTATAACTAATATAGGTGCGGAAGTCAACTGGATTTTCAGACTTTTGAAAGTAGTTTCGCACTTATCATTCCAAATAAATTTCTTATCCTTCTTCTACAATGAAGTTATCGGTGCAGCCACTTTAGAAAAATCCTTAACAAATTTTCTATAATAACCAGCAAGACCCATGAAGCTTCTTACTTTGTGCACATTATTTAGTGCAGAGCCACTCGATTATGACCACTATTTTTGAAGGATCTATAGCAATTCCTTCTTTACTAATGACATGACCCAAATAGTGAACTTCTTGTATCAAAGAAAGAACATTTGGATAATTTACCATACAACTTTCTTTTTCTCAAAATTCCCAAAACTATCTTCAAATGCTCATTGTGTTCCTCGACATTTTTAGAATATATGAGAATATCGTCCAAGAATACAAGTACAAACTTGTCCAAATATTCTTGAAAGATATTATTCATTAAGTTCATAAAAGCTGCGGGTGCATTAGTTAATCCAAAGGGTAGAACCGTGAATTCATAATGTTCGTACCTTGTTGGAAAGTCTGTTTTATGAATATCTTCTTCTCTAATCCTTAATTGATGATAACCAGATCGAAGATCTATCTTAGAATAAACCGCTGCCCCACGCATCTGATCAAATAGATCATCGATCCTTGGAAGTGGGTATCTGTTCTTGATTGTTGCTTTGTTCAACATCCGATAATCAATACACAGCCTAAGTGTTCCATCCTTCTTTTTCACAAATATTACTGGCGCTCCCCAAGGTGAAACACTTGGTCTAATCAAACCCTTAGACAAAAGTTCTTGCAATTGTGCCTTAAGCTCGACTAACTCTATAGTAGTCATCCAATAAGGTGCTTTGGAAATAGGTTCCGTTCCTGGTTTGATTTCGATGGTGAAGTCAAATTCCCTCTTGGGTGGTAAACCTGGTAATTCCTCCAGAAAAACATCCTTGAAACTTTGCAATAGTGGAAATCATTTCATGGAATCACCATCTTCTTCTAAAAATTTAGATATCTTTACTGCATAAAGGGTACATCCTTTGTTTTTATCCTTTTTAAGCTGCATAGCTGACAGTTTTCTAACTGAAATTTCCCGTTTCACACCTTGAATCTCTGTTGCTTTCAGCCGATCATCTAAACATTTTATATTCTTTTCATAGCAATCTACTTTTGCTTTATGGTCAGCTAACCAATTGACACCGATGACAATGTCATACGATCCCAAAGGTGTAACATAGAGGTCAACTTCAGTGGAAAAGTTAGGTAAGTCAAGGACTGCCCCAAAAAGACACATACTCACTTTGTATAAACGAGTTATTACCGTCGTCTTGTACAGTCCAAGATTTATCCATTTTTCCATCTTTTCTCTTAAGTTTAGAAGCAAGTTTACTAGAAATGAAACATTCAGTAGCTCTGTATCAAAAAGAATAGTGATAGGTATGCCAAATAACTTACCCGGAACTTCTATAGGTGTCACTTGCTTTTCAGCTTGCTTTGTCTACTATGCGGCAGCATGTATCTTTGCTTCATTGACATGATCATCCTTCTTCAAAGGGCACTGAATTTTGTAGTGATTTTTGCCGCAATTGTAGCAGCCTCCTACAGGTCCCTTTTTAGACTCAAAATTACCTCTAGCCTTGTAATTATCACGTTGTCCTCCATAGGGCTTCTAGCCATTGTTATAATTTTTGGCAAAATTATCCCTTACATTTCCAGCAGGCTTATTTGCTACTGTTTTCTTACTATTATCCCTTGGAAACTTACTTTTGTTTCCAAACTTTTTCCATGGTCCCTTTTTGGGTGCAAGTGAAGTTGAAGATGGGTTTGCAATCTTCTTCCACACTTCCTCTTTATGAGTAGAAATAGCCTTTAATTTATGTTCCTGTCTTATGGCCTTTTCAACAACCCCTTCCATAGTGGTAGGGCTATGAACATCAACCTCTCCTCCTATTACAGGATTTAGTCCCATGATGAATTTCCATATTCTGAACTTCTCTTCAGTTTGATACTACGGTACATACTTGAGGAGTTTTGTAAACCGCTCCCACTATTCAGTTACCGTTAGCTTTCCTTGAGCTAAGTTCTGGAATTCTGTCATTTTCTGATCATAGAAAAGTTGTGGTAGCCAACGTTGCCTAAAATAGCCCTTAAATTGATCCCAAGTAATATTGGTCTCATCAATTTTTAGCTTGGCTTTACGGCTATCCCACCACGAAGATGCTTCATGGGAAAGCTGATAGGCTCCCCAAATAGCTTTGGTTTCCTCTGAGAAGTTTCTTATTGCAAAGTACTTCTCCATTTATTGAGCTTGAGCTTCTCGGCTCCATCTCCTAATGTGGTGCCATCATATTTAGGTAGACTTATCCTTTTATATCATTAGTGAGTTCCACATTTGCCAACCTCGGCCTTTCTATTTTCGGTCAAACAGTGCATTTCCGGTGTTATTATCAACACCCATATTGGGGTTGTCCTCAGGAGGTTGTTGATTGTTGTTACTAGCTTCATCTTCCTCCTCATTTCCCATTACTTGTTGTTCAAGTACAGCCAAACGATCTCTTGTGTCCAATAGGGCAGCAAGGATCTCATCAAGCTTTTGGGTTGTTGCCACCCCTCCTTCTGGTGGAGCATTATTCACAACGTTTCCTCTTGTTCTAACCATTTTCTGTTACAAGAAAATTTAGGTTTTTATCAGATTATGGACACAATAGGTCCAAGAGCTGCAACCTTCAGCTCTGATACCAAGATGTAAAGTCCTCAATTTAGTACATTAGAAGAATTTTTTTTTTTTTTTTTTTAGGTGCATCCTAGTTCTAAATACATAATTTAGAACTCTCAGATCATAACAATCATTCTTATAACAGATAACCATATGCAGCTGTGATGACTTGGAGTACCTCCGATCTATTCATTCCATGACTCAGAAATCTACGATCTATTCATGAGTATCAAAGAGTTGGCATTTTTATTTTAACACATCACTCTTGCATTTCTCTTCCCTAATCTGGGATTCAGAATGCTCTGTCCAAGGAACCTATCTAAATAATTGTTACCATTATTCATTGGCATCTCGTCCCTCAGACTAGGTGACATAGGACAACGCAATCAGCAGCTTGCGATACTTTGGCCAAAGATTTGAAACATACTGCTTATGTCTCGTATTCCTTGACGGCATACTCGTCAATCTAGAATACATCCTTCACCCCATTCCTATGTTATGTAGAATGTCTTACACTGACTTCTATCAGCCTCCCCTGTCCCAAGTTATTCACTCAGGAATGGATTAATAATATGACAATGATATAAGGATGTTCTCAAGAACTAGGGATATGCTAACATACTGGGTCAACCCTAGTTAACCCTATGTGTCAAGGTACCCCAAGTCTCCAGGGCAGCCTCATATCATGACCACATTCCTAACCAGTCCCGAAGTAAAAACTTGTTCGAGTTTAAGGTGTAAATCTTAACGATCAATGCAAAGGGTGTCGTCATAAGTCACCTGCATTGTTGTATCTTCGAGAAGATCCTAATCTTCTCGAAGGTACAACCCTATAGTTGACTTGTGCCATCAACCTTCAAATCCACCTCAAAAATATCTACTTAACTTTAAGGTGTTACTTACGTTGAGTTAAAGTTATACTTTAAGACGCTCCTTTTAGGGTAGTCTTTTCCCAACCCCTGGGTTCCTCACCTTAGAATTTCCTTTCTTATTAAAACCCATTTCACAAAGAGAAGTTATTAAGATTTGAGGTCTCATCAAGGAGTTCATTGATACACAATAATCTAAATCAACGAAATTGGGCAATAGCCCTAAATCTTCTCATAAGGTTGCTAACCATACCCTTTTAGGTTTATATCAATTCTCAAAACTGAAATATATCTTACTTATTAGTATTAAGATATAGTGATTTAAAATCAAATTAAACGTTGTCTTGACTTAGATCAAGACTAGGAAGTAATAATTTATTCTTCCGTTCACTTCTGTTGAGGTTTATTTTAACCTTAGCTTCTCAAAAGATAGTGATCTAAATTCCAAATTAGCTTTAGATAGAACATATGTAACTACTCACTTTTACAAGTATTCAATCACCTAATCTTTGCAAAGTTTACTTAGAGAATTCCAAATGTCTCCAAGGTATACAATAATAAAAATGCTCTTAAAATCATTCAAACCGAAGAAGTTCAATCCATCATGATACGAATGTAAACACATAAGTAAAAATTCCCTCATTTCATTCATTTCTAAGCTAATCAAATACAATTTATGCTTTTAGCATATTTGATACAATATTCAACAAAGAAAAAGAACATCTTTCTTCAAGTAGTACATTTAGAGAATCAAGTTGGAATTCATCATTAAACCAAATTAAACAATTTGAACATCATATCAGATCTACTTTACTTTACCACTTACGACAACCATCTGCAAAAATTGTCAACATGGGTGGATTCGGTGAACGAGCATGATAAGCACTAATTCTTAAAACAATTGCAATCCACCAATTGTTCTCATTAAACAACCCGTTTAAATGAAATCATTTCTTCAAATTCCAAACATAAATCAGGCTATTCATCTTCTTATATTAGAGACTAAGAATAAATGAATACAACCATTCTAAAGACAACAAAACTCCTACAAGAATGTTTCTAACAATTACTCAAAGGCAGTTTATAGCATTCAAAAGCTCAAGCTGTCGTAATTTCCTTTCAATCATACATTATTTTAATGGTATTGATTGAGTATACCTAATTATACATCAACACACATTTTATACCAGTCTCTCCATACAATACCACAGTCTATCCTTGTTATGCCATTACCGTAGAGATCGCATAAGGATACAAGGAGAAAGCACATAAGTTTCCGGACTAGAGAGAGAGTATTTTCTTATTCCTCTTATTGCACATCAACATATAATTTATAGCTCAGGAGAAGGAAACAGAGTCAATCAGATTCCCATTTCAATCATTTTCTAGACTGTACCGAATCCTCTAAATAACACAATTACTTTTATGCATGCAATTTAAAAGCAGTCGAGATCACAAGAAGAAACTATAGTTTCATCTAAATTCATTAATAAAAATCACCTGTAGCTATTAAGCATTACAAGAGCTCTCGCGACAAAGCAAAAGAAAAATAATCCAACCATGAAAGACTCAACAAACCTTTTCCATATCATTCATCAACATGAAAATACCCAACGCCCCTTGCACGACATGGTTTCAGCTAAGAGCTCTTTGTTTGAGTCAAACACGAGACAAGATAACATTAAAAATAAATGACATTTCCATATGCAAATACAGTGACATTCACACCTTGAGTCAAAACTCAAACATGCACTTCATTTAATCGAAAAAAATCCCTACGATTATATAGCAAGGACCTATATTAGAAGCCGATTTCAAGAAAAATAATCACAACAAGGTCTTCACAGAAGCTGAATTCCATATCAATAATTTCCTCAAAGTTTCATCCGAAGTCGAGCTACTACGAAATACAATAGGGTCTCAAACGGAGTCAAGTTTGTAAAGAAAACCCATCCTTTAATTCCATGAAGCAAACTGAATATAACACAACAATGTTAAGAAAGAGTCTGTACGATATGCATGCACAGCGAGGACTTAAATTGAGAATCATGCCAACTCGCATCATATCAAGGACTCCAACAGACTCAAAACCAATGAGTATCCACAACAAGCTTCCGCAGAAGTCGATAACATACTATCCATTTCAAGGATTCCAACAGTATGCACAACAAAACTTCTACAGAAGTTAAAAACATAAGTTACGTTTCAAGGACTCAAAAGGAGTCGAAACCATATAGTATTCTCAACTAAACTTCTACAGAAGTCAAAACATACTATCCATTTCAAAAATTCCAACAATATCATGCTAAAAAGTATTCACTGAAAAACTTCAACAGAAGTCAAAACATACTATCCATTTCAAGAATTCCAACAATATCATGCTAAAAAGTATTCACTGAAAAACTTCAACAGAAGTCGAAACATACTATCCATTTCAAGAATTCCAACAATATCATGCTAAAAAGTATCCACTGCAAAACTTTCAACAGAAGTCGAAACATACGAAACATTACAAAGACTCACACTGAGTCATTTTCATATATAATCCTTGCAACTTTCAACAGATTCTAACCCAAAATCACAAAAATAGTAAGGACCTCGACAATAGTCGCATTCAAGTAGTATAATCACAACAAGCATTCCAAATAGAAGAAACTTCAAGAATTCACAGCAAGATTCAACAGGATTCAATCAACAATAAAAGCACAGCCGGTCTTTAATCGAAATGAATCCAAAAGGAAGAATAAATATAGTAACATTCCAACAAATTCATCGAATAACCCAAGATTCCTAATTTCACAGGAAAAGAAGAACCAAAACATTGCTTCAAACCAACTAAACTGAAATCACCTGAACAGAGTTGTTTTAATGAAAGCATTTGGAGTAAAGCAAGATTTTTAAAAGTCAGGGCCTAACATGCCTGGTAATGTCGCTTAAAAATCTGAAGAAGACCGCTGAATGAACTCGTGCCTTCTCCTCTTCTTCCACGATAGATTCAGTGACAATAATTTGTTACCCTCATGTCTTATAAACTTTCCCTGACAGAGAAAATAGCTAGATATTCTCATAGTTGCCATGCAACACAAAGTAGACTGGTTCAAAGAACCAGTGATCAAACAGAGAGAAAAATGGAGTGAATGGAAAACCAAAATACCAACCAATTTTCCATTTGCATGCCTTCCCAAGCAATCCACGCTCGGGAACCGAAGTTCATCAATGACATTAACTCCAAAATTCCCGCCTAATCTCCATTTCCACCGACCACCAAAGTTGGTGATTGCCAATTGAACACAAACAACCATTCCCAAATTTGGTGATACCGCCACATCAGGTCTCAATAGATGTTTACAACCTCCGCCAAATCCCTTGTCCTTCATGCTTATCCACCCCATTTAATGTCATGGAAACCACTACCCATGACTCGCACCCCTTCATAGGTCCTCCTTTATCCATGATCATTAGTTAGGTTAGAAAAATAGGTTAAATCACAAGGTAATACTTTATTCTTACCTCCATAGTGCTAGGTCACTAACCTTAGGAGCATTAAACCTATAGTTTAGGGCTAGGTTAGATTAGCAATAATTCAACCCATAGGTTATAGTTTAGGTTAAGGTTATTAACCTTAATGAATCCATTCTAGGTCTCACAAGTAGGATTGTTGTTCAAGATAAGAACCAAAAGGGTATAACATTCCCGAAATGGATTCTATCCATCATTGATAAAAATCTTGTAGTATACACCAAAATTTATTACCTGGCTCAAGGTCTAGGCCTTCCTGATATTACGATATTGGGAACCAATTCATTTAACACGATCAGCCTGAGTTAGACTCCGGAATTGCTTATTCAACACATTCAGACCTTGCAACTTTCGTAAGGTCTATAATTTTTGTTCATCCAGAATAAACTTAAAACATCTCTTGGATCAATGCAACTGATCCAAGGCTAAGTCATAAAGATGGATAAATCCACAATTCCTTTCGAAATCAAATTGAACTCAGGTGCTAAAAATGAAAGAAATAAAAGAGTCCAAGCATATCCTGACTCAGTCAAAGATCTTCAAGAGCAAAGAAGATACAATCCATATCAAGCATGACTTCACAATCAAAGGAACACATCCTTTTACAAAAGAAATCATATATCAACACTTGAATCCTTAGGAGGTAGTAACAATAGTTCAGGGTGTTACAATCCCTAATCCCTAATATCTAGTAGTCGTATGCATTTTCAGCCTATATATTCGGGACTAAAAGTTGTGAGATCTTCTCGAGTACCTTACAGCGTTACGCAACTTGAATTCTTAAGCTAGTGTCTATGTCAATGAGAATGTCTCCTACATCTGGCTGTGGGACCAAAGGATCACAACCAAATGTTTGCTCTCTTTAAATCCCTTCTATAGTTATGTAAATATCTATTTAGGGCAATCTGTAGTTTGGTTGATTTGTCCAAAATGCATGTGCTTGGTCATCTTCTATGTTTAATCCTCTTAACTGTGGGTTGATTTCTTGTAGGTCTATTGTTGTTCGGAAGACTTGGATTCTAAGATTCTGATCTATATCAGTTATTGCTATAACAAGATTGGGTTGAGGCATGATTGGCTCAAATACATATTCTTTAGGCTCCCTAGGTCCTATGATTGTCATACAAAAGAAACAATATAAATATCTGAAGCAAAGTAAAACTAACTATATAAAGTATATCCACAACATATATATAAATTCCCTATTTTTGTATTTTTGATAAACTATTGAATGAAATTGAAAGAGAAATTATTTAATATATCTAGAAATTGACAACTAAACTAACAACGAAATTAAAACAAACAAGGCAGCCGAGTATAGCTACTTTCCTGTGCAGTTGTAAATCTATTCTAAATAATGAAATAAATGATCTAATCTATTTGAAAGACTCTCAATCCTACCTCAGAAGTGAGGAATGAATCATAGTTTCTCAGAACTATCAATCCCCATAGCTTCCCCAGTAATATTAAAAGTGAGATTAACTGAAATGAAATGATTCACTACTCTATTTGATATGTTTTAACTAGAACTTTGATAGCTTGAACCTGGATTTTGTAGAACAGTGGTGAATCTAGTTGTGTGTGGATTTGTCCCCTCAGTTTGGTCTCCTCGTTCCTTCATGCTCACATGAATCTAGAAAAGCATGTAATGCTAGCATCAGCAGTAGGTATTGGAACAATGATAGCTTTGGATGTAGAATGAATACAATGTGAGTAGGAGAGGGATTATACAAGAGAATAGAGCTTGGCTTATGCAATTCCTAGTGGGATTTATTGCAATTCATACAACACAAAACATCCGAACCTAAAACTATCCTTTTTGATGATGAAGAACCTGCAACTCTAATGGCTTTAGACTGAAAATAAAATCATCCTTCCTCAATTGATTATATGAAACAAGTAATATCACTAGCACAAAGAAGATCATGTGGCTTCTAAATAACAAAACAACACTAACTATGCATGCAACAAATGAAAACTATGAATTCCTAAGAATTGAAAGGCTAAGCTATTGAAATGAGAGGATTAGAGGAAATTTTGAGGGCCATTTTCTTGAAAACCAACCAGCTATTTATAGAATTCCCATCTACCCAAAGGTGAAATCCAAATTGAAATCTTTTACAATAAACAATGGAGAAACACTAATACAGGGAACCGAATCATAAATACGAGAAAAGGCGGTGAAAAAAGTGGGTAAAAATTGAAATTTTACGTGAGTCACATTAAAAAGAACATTCGGAAAATGTGTGAAGGACCACCACCCCGAGTATGGCGGTGGTTATAGGACTACCACCAGGCAGGGCGGCGGTTTCGTCATTGAAGACCAAAAAGCAAGGAAAAGAGGGGGGAGGAGCAAAACAAAGCACACAGAGGCTAAGTGGGGCATGTGGGATGTTAATTTACACTTGGAGAGATTTTCCAAATCCCGAACACCTTGCGAGGAGACCTGTATCATCATTAGGGCACATATGACATCGTTTCGGCAGCCTAATACCCTTACAATTTCGGGTACGTACATATTGCCCCCTCGGAGAAGTGTTTTAGCCATGAAGAGGCGTAAAACGGTGGGTCTGAGTATGGGGATCCCAAAATTGGGAATTAGAAATTATACCTGATACGTCTGCATATCAAAATGACTCCATCTAAAACTCCGGCTACTCGCAAAATAAAAGAGGACTCAAGTGTAGATAGATAAAATAAATCAAAAATAAATACTAAAATAATATGAAATGAGGACTTACCATTTTTGCGGGGATAATAACTTTCCTCCAAAGCACTCTAAACCTGTGAAAAGAGCATTCAAAACGAGTCAAGATGCTATATATGTAAAAATGGGCCCATTTTCCTATTCATTTGTGTGTGTTGATTTAATTGATTTTGAGCTCTGGGACCCACGGTGACGGTTTTTATGAGAGTATAGTCAAAATGTTCGTGACGAGATAGTGATCATGCCTCCCCAAGCGGAACATTGACCCACGAGTTCACAGGTTATTTCTTCTTGATTTAACATTTTTACCCCCAAAATGTTAAAATGATGAAATCTTTGTCATGGGGGGATTATTTTTGAAAATTTCAGTGTTAATAGGGTCACTTAGGGGGGGCACCTAATGGGTAGGCTTTGTTTTAGTTGAAATAGTCATTTTTAGTGTTTTTAGGGCACACGACTGTTTGGAAATGTGGGACACTACCGCCACCTTGAGCAGGGTAGCGGTTACATGACCGTTTCCCTTTAAGGTGGCGGTTACGGAACCGCCACCCTGCTCAGGGTAGTGGTCCTTTAAAAACGCTAAAATCTCAATGTTTTGAGCCCAATTTTACATTTTTAGCAGTCTTATATGTTTTAACAATTTTTCCAGTGTAACTCGAATACTAACTTACTCCTTTTTGCATGTTTTTAGGTGTATGCAGAAGGAGGAATATATCAGATGGAGCCAAGAGAGAGAGTGTGACTGGCTTCCAGCAGTGTTGGATGCACTTTCTCAGGACAAGCAGGATACTCTTCAGAGGGCCGACATATTGCGTATATCACGGGTTCCTCATGTCACACCTTTCAGTCATATATTATGTGACTTGTTTTCATATTGGGATTCTGATCGGAATACTTTCCGATTTCCAGGAGTCAGGGGTGAGTGGACCATCACCCTAGAGGATGTCTACCACATCTTGGGAGTCCCGATCATTAAGAGATGACTCAAACTTGAGACAACAGGTTCGCGGGCTTAGATAGCTCAATGGGCTACATACATGGAAGACACAATTATCTCCACTGGTTTGAAGAAGGGGGTGAGGGTCCATTCGATTCCTAGCTTTCCTATCCCCTTGATTCGTTAGGCTATTATGGGGATTCTTTCCTTGAGATTGATCGGCGACAAGGGAGGGGACACCTTACTCTACTGTTGGTCCCCTATTATTGCATAGATTAAGGCACATGGCTAGATTTATGCCTAGGGAGTTGACATACTTGGGACCACCTATCATTATTTGTACCAGGTGGTTCACTTACAGAGACAATCTTTGAGCCAACCGACCGTGGTTATGAGTTGGGTCTATGAGCGTATCATCCCTTATGGGAGAGGTGTAGAGGTGGCAGATCCCAGAGTTGTGAGGGCAGCTAGATGGATAGATATGTTAGTGCTTAGAGCACCCCACTAGCCAATTGCTTCCTTGACTACTGACAATATGGAGGCCACACCTTTTCAGGCCATGGCAGGGTTGTGGGGCGAGGAGACCCTCACTTTGATTTCCTGCTTTACTACAGGGAATCTTGTGGATAGGATGGGGAAGGTGGAGACACACCCTTTTGACCGAGTGCCTCAACAATTTGGCTTGGCTTACGTCGGTATGCTCCCCTAGTGGTGTCAATGTTTAGATCAGTTTGGGAGGCTAGGGGAGGCCCTAAAGGTTGAGGTTAGACCATTGTTACTCTGGCATCCCTATTACAGCTAGGAGTATGGTACACACTCGAGGGAGATTCGGTGCTCCTCAGGCACCTTTACTTTAGATCACCGCCATAGTAGTGCGACCCCATTGATATAGACTCGAGTCCGAGGAGTTCACGGGGGGGAGAGACGGAGGAGGAGGCGAGGATATGGAGGTCGGTGAGTCGGGTGGATAGGAGGACAGTGATCTTGAGTGGCATGACACTTGGGAGATCCTATAGGTCAAGAGGCGGGGCGGATTACGGAGAGGGTGACCCTAGTTTCAGAGGAGTTGCCCTCTTAGGACTTAGGTGGAGAGGATGAGTCCATAGTAGGACATTATGTTACCCTAGGCATAGGAGGATGACATCAGTCAGCATAGTGGCATCTATGGTAGGCACTGATCCTAGGGATCCCTCTTAGAGGCCTGAAGATCCGAGTGAGTTATCACCCTTCTCTTAATATTTGTTTTTAGCTAGGATTGTCTTAGTTGCTATCTCTCCTTTTGTTCATTCTTGTTTTTATCTTTTGATTATTTTCTAATTTAATTTTCTCCTTTACTTGCAGAGACTGCTAATGAGTGGTAAGTCCTAATTCACCTAGTATGTACTGATACCTTGATGATCCCCATGGAGAGGACTTACACCGAGCTATCTCGTGGATGCAGGGGAGCCTTCAGTAGCTAGTAGGCATAACGATGTCTTTGCCCCTATCTAGCATGTGGCCAAGATGGTGACTACCCTCCATACTAAGTTGGTCGGATATAGGATGGCGGAGTTCTAATGAGGGGTCACTCTCATAGTGATACTACAGCTGCTCCTTAGGATCATGAGCCCTCAGTGCATTCAGAGCGTCGGCGTAGCCAGAGTCCTAGACGTGGTCACACACCTTTAGAGGGATATCATAGGGGTTAAGAGGCCACTTGGCTCTTTTTGTAGTGACTTTTAGATTGTTTATACGATTTTTTTGTATTTTCTAGGCTCATTGAGCATTTTGACCATGCCTAGTGCATGATGGCATTGTACATAAAACTTGATTATATATATATATATATATATATATATATATATATATATATATATATATCTTTTGGATCAGAATCTTGGTGTCGGGATTTTGTGATTCGTTTCCACATGTAAATTATAATTGTTTTTATATGCTTTTTAGAATGTATGCAATGGAGAACAAATGATACAAATGCCTTCTTTCTTTCTTTTTGTATTTCGTGATGCGTTGATATATGATAATGCAGACACAATGTGATTTTGAACTTAGCTGTCATAAGCAATTTTCCAGTACTTCATATTTTCTTTGAAAAAATGTGATGATAAATTGGTATGATCGGTAGATGAAATTTCCCCACTCCTAACTCCACATAACTAGTAAGATGCGAGGTCTCACCATCAAGAGCTAGAAAGGTCACAAGCTATGAAATTTATCGAATGGTAGTGATGAGAGATAGACAAATATTTGATGGAGCCAAATTAGGATGCTATAAACATATTCTACTCAAGTGACTCCATAGTTTAGAATGCAACTTGTTTTGTGGTTTATCTAGACTTAGATCCGCAGATGGCCACTTGGTTGACAAAATTTGGATTTCAAGGTTTTGGACTCCATTGGAATTTTGGACATCGATTCATTTGTTTTTGACTCAAGATTTCAAAGGTTTATTTGAACTATTTGCTTATGACCTTCAACATTATTGTCAAGAGGACCCCCTACACTTTGCCCCATGCTATTATTAAGAAGCATGGACTTATCACCATGGACAAGGTACGGGTGAGTAAGGGCATTCCCATCCTTTCCCAACCCTACGTCACTAGTAAGAGACACAAGTTCATCACTTTGAAGGTTGGTAGGGAAAGGAAATGCGTAAAAATTTTTTTTTTTGTTTGATCTATATTTGACTTTTTTACTTGAGAAAAATGTCAATATGTTCTTATTTCCATAGAGATCTATATACGAGATAGATGTGACACCATGAAGCTTCTAGAATAGACCATAGGTAAGACACCTACACTAGGAAGAAACTAAAAGTGAGAACAAGCATGCGAGGCCTTGACATGGCTACCATTAAGACTTTGTCATGTCTAGCTTTAATTGATGAAATGATTTTGAAACTTGAGTTGATGATGTTATGAAAATGAAGAAGTATGATTCGAATGCTTCTGCCAATACCAATAGAAGTTTGTAATGAATTGCTTGCGAATAATTTCCTTGATCACAAAAACTTTACAAAACGAGTGGAAAAAATGTAGATATAATTATAAAAATAGTGTTGGTCACTTATGCATAGAATCATTTAAGATGCAAGGAATTGACTATTTCATTGAATTCCTCATCTTCTAGTGTACATAAGAGATACACACCATTTTCATAGTCTTTCATAACTCGGTATGGGCCTAACCATTTGGGCTGGAATTTCCTTCCTTCACCGGTCTTCTTATCAATCTAGCTATCTAGTCTTAGAACTAGATCTCCTTTGTATATTTCTCATTCATAGACCTTTTTGTTATACTTCCGGCACATCCGTCAAGCATACAATATATGTTGCTATTCAAAGGTGTCTAATCTAGCCTCATCTAGGGTTTGTAGTTGGGAGAGATGTGCTTCTCTATAAGATTCTTCATCTAGAATCCCTTGTAGTGAAATGAGGAGACTGGGTATTTCAACCTCAAGTGGGAGAACTGCTTCTACTCTAAATACCAATAAGAAAGGAGTTGCTCTGTTGGTGTTATTATTGAGGTTCGGTGGATCCACAAGGCCCTATATAACTTTAAATGCCAATCTCATTTGTTTTCTTTCATAGTTTTGAGGAGAATAGCTTTCAATGTCTTGTTTGTTGCTTCACTGCTCATTGGCTTGAGGGTAATATAGGGAGGTTGTATGATGGTTTATTTTAAATTTACTACATAGCTCATGGACCTCATTGTTCTTAAAGGAAGTTCCATTATCTGAGATAATTATTTGTGGGACACCGTACCTGTAAATGATCTGGTTCAAAATGAACTTGGCGATCATGGCACCTGGTACAGTGGTAAGAGGCATAGCCTCTACCCATTTGGTAAAATACTCGGTGGCTGTGATTATGAAGTTATGGCCATCTATTGATGAGGGAGAGAATTTCCCTATCAAATCTAGGCCCCATGTAGAAAAGGGCCATGGAGTCGCGATTGGTTGTAGAGCTTGTGCCGGCATGTGAATCTCGTGGGAAAATTCTTGGCATTTATGGCACTTGCATACAAACTCTACTACATCATGTTCTAGAGTGGGCCAAAAATATCCCATCGATGTATTTTGTGGGTAGTGGCATGACCACTAAAGTGGCCTCCACACATTCCACTGTGAGATTCATATAGAATCTTCTTGTCTTCTTCTGTGTCAACACACCTTAGGAGCATTCCGTCGAAAGCCTTATGATAGAGAACTTGTTCTATAATAACGTATTTAGCTAAGATAATGTGTAACTGCATTCTTTTTGTAGTGTAGCACCCTTTGGATATGTATGGTCCATGATAAAATTGATAATATCAGTATACCAAGGACATTTAGAGATGGGAGCTCTGGTTTCGATGTAATATATGCATTCATGGGAAAATCCAGATCTATTAGATCACCTCCATCTAACAGAGTTTTCATCTAACTAATCAGTAATGATTTTTTCCTTAATGGACTTCTAGTTTACAAAAGTTAATTTGAATTCACCCATTAAGGTTATAAAGCGTCCAACCTTTTTAGACAAAGACCCTTGCGTGAGGAAATTTCGTAAATGGTCTGTTTTTACAATGACCTTTGTTTCTTGATTTAGCATGTAATGTCTTAAGTGTTTCACAAGAAGACAATAGCAAGGATTCTCATTATTCCTATGTATAACACATTTCATAATCGAGAAATGTTCGAATAATAAAATAGATTACACGTTCTCATTTATTACCGTCTTGTTGAGTCAACATGCAAAGCTAGCGAGACATCTATAGCTCGTGAATATAAGATCAAAGGATGATTTGGTCTAGGCGGAATTAACGTGGGAGGAGACACAGAAGAAGCATTTAAGCTCGCTTCAAAGGCCTCATGGCATTCCTTTGTCTAAATAATGTAGCAATCCTTTTTCAACAAATTTTTGATTGGATGAATAACAAAACTCAAGTCTGGGATGAATCTTCAGATTGCACCGAGATTTCTGAGAAATGATCTAACACCGAGAATCGTTTGATGGTGGGGTCATCTCAAGAACAACCCAAATTTTTGCTGGGTCTACATCAATCCCCCATGATGATATGATGTAACCTAGGATTTTCCCTCCTGTCACACTAAATACACATTTTTCTTGGTTTAGCATGACTCCATATTCAATCAAACATGAAAGAATGGTGCGGAGCACTTCTGGGTGATCACAGTGCTTCCTGGCCTTGGCCAACAAGTCATCTACATAGGATTCCATGATTTTATGAATAAGATCATGAAATATGTATGTCATTGCCCATTGGTATGTAGCGCCAGCGTTCTTGAGACCGAATGACATAATAGCGTAGCAATAAGTTCCCCAAGAAGTTATAAATGTGTTTTTGGCTTGGTCTTGTTTAGATATTCTAATTTGATTGTATCTCGAGAATCCATCCATGAGAGACAAAAGCTCAAATCTAGCTTTTGTGTTAATGATGTTGTCAATGGATGGTAACAAGAAGTCATCCTTAGGACACACCTTGTTAATGTACGAGAAGTCTATACAGATGTGTATCTTCCCATTCCTTTTTAGAAGCGGGGATGATATTAGATACCCACCGAGAGTAATTGACTGTTTGATGAACCCTACTTGGAGAAGTTTCATTACTTATTCCTTCACCATGAGAGCTACCTTGGGTTTCATTGGTCCCATTGTTTGTTTAATTAGATTTGCATCTGATTTGGTGACGAGGTTATGTCTTTGCGATGTGCGGTGTAATTCCTATCATTTCTGTATAATTAAATGTAAAATCCTTTTGATGTTCTTTGAGGATTCGAGTGTGTATTTCTATTTCTTAAGAGTTAACTAAGATCCTAGTTTCAAGATCTTTGGTTCTTCCTCCATTCTGATGTTAATATCAATCGTTTCTTCAATTAAAGAAGCGTTACCTTCTTCAAACTCAAGCGGGGCTGGAGGTAGTTCTAGATCTTCTCCATTCTCTACCGCGCATATACGTCAAGTTATTTTTGGGGAAACTTTTCCATGGGATTTCCAAAGTAAGAAGACGGATGTGGGATTAAGGAAAAATCTACCATGTGATGGGTGAGATGTAACGTTGCAAAGGTTTTGTGTAATCGAGAGTGGCTCTATCACTGTCAACGTGATTTAAGATAGTAGATTTATTCTCAGCTATGTTTGTTAAAATAGGGTTTGTTGACACTTTCTTTACTAATGGTTTAGCACGAAGGGATACCTTGAAACATGTGTCTTCCAACTCACTATTTGGAGTGAAACGTGAAGTTTGAGGTTCTTTGTCGAATCTGTGAGAAGGTTTTATTCTCATGGGATTGCTTCAATTTATATGAAGTTAAATCCTTTGCTCAAATCTAATACTACTATTTTGTAGAGCTGTAAGTGTTCAACTCTAGTCTCATACACCTCAGAGACTTGGTTTGCTACTAATTGAGAGTCTCCTAACACTCTGATGTCATTAACACCGATCCTTTTAGCTATGATGAGGCAAAGGAGGAGGGCTTTGTACTTAGCACCATTGTTTGTACATTCAAAATTTAATTTAAAGGTGAATGGTAGGATCTTTCCCTCGGGAGAAGTAAAGATCACACCTACCCCAACCCCATAATGACATCTAGCTCCATCAAAATGGAGAGTCCAATATTTACTTGGGAAGATGGATGTTGGGACATTTTTATGTCTATTTCTTTTGCTTTGGTTACTTCTACCATGTAGAGTTCTTCTGTTGGAAGAGAACCAACTCCTAGGGTACATCTCATACCTATAGAATCAAATTGTTGGAAATTTGGTAAATCCTGTTCTAGAAATTTGACAATTTTTGCAGTAGTTCCTAATGATACTATTTCTACAATGTTAGCCTCATCCTTGAGGGCTAGGATATTCTTGATTAGGTTCATAACTTCTAACTCCATTGTAGGTACCAAATTTTCTTCCGGTTTTGAGTTAGTTGGTTTGTTAAGTTGGTTTGTTGGGAGTTCAAACTTAGAGTGAATGCCTGGCCTTTTCTTTAGATCTGCTAGGTGTATATCGAATGGTTTCAAATCACCTTTTGCTATGAATATCTTTCCTAAGTGCAAGAATCATATTTATTGAAATAACGTAGAAGGGATTGCCTTCATACGGTGTACCCATGGTTGGCCGATGATCATATTATAGTTGGTTTCCCGATCTATAATATAAAACTTAGTGAGGATTGTTTTGGGTCCTAAGGTGACTGGTAGTATTATAGTTCCAATCGAAGTGGCTTTAAGGCTATCATAGCCTCTTAGTGTATTCGAGTCGTCGAACAATTTATCTCTCCATACCCTAGCTTTTAAAGGAAAGAGAAGGGGACTATGTTAACTTCGCTGCCCCATCGTCAATCATTGTGCATTTAAATAATTGTTATAAACCCATACTTTTAAAGGTAAGGCTGGATCGCCTCTATGTGCAATCTCAATCATCTGTTGGCATTTTTTTATATCGAATATAAACTCGATATCCCTATCGGCTTCCCTAAAGGATGAATATCAAGTCTTTATGGTTTACTTGTGTTTCGAGAGGTGGAGTGATGCTAATTAAATGACCTAAACCTAATGCTTCTAAAAGAGCATCCCTATGGGAAAGAGAGTTCTTTACTAAGTCCAAAAAGGAGATGTGAGAGAAGGTATTTGTTAGGTCATTAATTAAATCATAGGCACCTACAGGTTTTACTAATGGTTGCTAAATGTTATCTGTCTCTAGTGGGTAACTTAAATTTGGCTGAGAGGAATATTCTTGTGTCCTTGTTACGGCTTCCATGTGTAGCTCAGTGTCTAACTCCACTAAACTGACTATCTTGGGTTGTAGCTGATTTCCTAATTGCGGTGTGACAGGTGGATTTAGTGAAGTCGAGGCTTCATGATCATTGTTTCCTGTCATTGCACCCTTGTTCATCCCATTTGGTTTTAATTTATTGTGATTTGGGAGCAGATCATTGAAGATCTTGAGGGGAGCATTTTGAGGGGAGACTACTCCCATGAAAGTATTTGGCATAGGTGATGTAGGATCTGCTAAGAACATATCTATGAAAAGTTATCTTTGTTCTTCTGGTAGACGTTGCATGAACTTATTGTAATCGTGGCAAGTCCTAGTGTCATGGCCTTAAACTTTGTGGAAACCACAATACAAGTTGGGATTGTAATTCCTAGGTTGTTGGGTTGGCACGTGTTGTGGTCCAAAACTCTGATTAAACCGTTGACTATTAGGATTAAAGTTTTACATTTGTTGCCTTTGGTTTTGATATCTAATTGAATTTTGACTTGGACCCTATGTCTGGATCTGCCTTTGTTGTTGTTGTTGTGGATGATTAAAATCCACCGAGTTGATTGTCGGGGTAAAATTGTTGTTTCGTTGATTGTTAACCTAAGAAGTGGAGCATTTAAAATATTTTCATTTTTGCTTACTCAATTACTCCATATCTTGTTATGCCATGATTTTTGTTAAGGATTTTAGGTCCTTGATTGATGTTTGTGGTAGTAGGATAAGTCGTAGTATTTTGGTTGGGGATGATTAACCTCTCATTTGTTCCATACATCTTACGACCACTATCTATTGTAGCTTGATCTATTCGGAGGGTTCTCTCAAGTATTTCATCATAAGTCCTTAGTGGGAACTTCTGGAATTATTCCTTTATCTCTCTACTGAGAGAATGAAGGAATAAATCACATAGTTCCATCTAATCCATGTTTGGAGCACTTGCTGAAGAATAAAGGACTGTATGCCATCTTTGGATGAAATGAGCAAATGATTCATTATGTTCCCACTTAATATGTAAGAATTCCCTGATTCCTGTTGTCAATAATTTGTTCATGTCAAATGCCTTGATGAACTCTGAAACGAGTTGTTTAAATTAAAGGATGGAAGTTTTAGGTATTCTGTAATACCAATCAAGGGCAATGCCCTCTAAAGTTTTGGGGAATATTTTAGCAACAACCCCATCCCAAGGGAGTAGTTCTCAAATGGTTGTGGCATAGGCCTTGATATGTGCATTCGGGTCTCCCTCCCCTTTGTATTTGGGAAAATTAGGAAGAGGTCTTGGAAGCATGACACTTCGTATGGTGAAGTCTAAGGGTTCTTTCAAATATTCTGAATAGGTTCCTATTACATAGGTTTCGACCATTGATGGTATTTGCTGAGGGGGTGGAGGTGGAATGGGTTGTTGATATGGCATAGCATATGCATTTGCAAGGGCATAAGGAAATCCCTGTGGTTGAGTGAACATGCCGGGAGAAGAGAACATATCTCCTTGTGGTGACTTGGAATACATGTTTAAGTATGGAGGAGTATTTCCCAGGAATGGATTATTTTGTACTAGACTAGGAGGTATCATATTTTCCACCGGAGTGGCATTAGCAAACATGGTTCTAGTTGGCACTTGTTGCGAATACTGAGGAGGCATGCCCAACATGCTTGTTCCCATGAGGAGGTCTACTTGGCTAGGATGATGTGGAGGGTTGGGGATTCCTACTTGTCCAAAATGTGAATTCTGATTTGCTTGAGCAAGCTCCAACCCTCTAATCTAATTTTTCACCAAGCCTCTGAAATGACCTCTATTGGTGAAGACACAGTATTTTTCCTTATTGGTGTTTGTTGTGTCTTTTGAGGCTACAAAGGGGTATGATACCCCACTATGAATTGGTCCTTATCCTACTAAACTTCACCAAGGGAATTTCCCATTGGTGGAGGAATGGGGGTGTTTTCCTGGAATAGAGTATCAGATTGTACTTGTAAGCTCCCTATTGGTGGATACATGCTTTGGAAGCATTGGTCACTTTTAGCGAAGTGTGCCAAGTATTCCTCATCCAAAAAAGGAAGTGGGTCTGACTGTCTACTGATCTGTGGTCTGAATAAGACCTCGGAGATGAAATAGATTCTCTAGTAAACATCATGTTATTAGAGCCTGAAGGCTCTAGTTGTTGTGCAAGCTGATCGAACTCCTCAATTCGGAATGAAGAACTTGTGCTAGCTCTTTGAGGGGGAGTTTGAGATGATAAATAATTATTTGAATAGTTATCATCCCATGCAGAAAGCGAGGGTGATGGTTGTCTATTTGTTTGACTATAGCTTGTTTCAAGACTTGAAAGAGGTGCGCTATAAGCATCGTATCCGAGATATTCGGGGTATATGAATACCCGCAGAATAATGGGAAAGAGTGAAGGTGGATGGAAGAAGTGAAAAATAAAAGAGGAAGAACTATTTCATTCACGTCAGGTTCACCAATTTTGTATGATGGAAAAGTGACAAGTAAGCATGGGAATCTACAAGTAACTCTTCCGCACCCTGACCTCCCGAGGTCATGCCAAGATAGCCGGTGGGGATAGAATATACGTGGGGTATAGACAAACTAATTAGGAAATATTATGTCTTTGACGCACACTAGTGGAATCTATGAATCTAAGGCAAAGAAGGCCCTTCTAACCTAAACTAGCGTGATAGATCAGACAACGAGGATGACTGCTCGAAGGCTCTAATCAATATTGATCTCTGGCGTGATTTGATCTATGGGTTGTAGTATACGTGGAAAATAACCTATGGGTGCTTCATATATGTCTCCTGAAAAGGTCATGAAAATGGAAGGCAGATATATGGTGGATTTTATGGTTGATTCTCTGGTCTAGTCCATAAATATTTAGCTAGATTAGCTATTATGTCTAGTGAGGATAATTGTGCAATAATGGTTGGTGGAAGTGGAGAGAATCTAAATGCTAATGTGCGTAAACCAACATCAACGTCTGATTGACCTGTGGGCTTGTTGGGTTGTGGGATCTGTAGATCACAACCGTAGATTCGTGGTCATTGTGGACCTCCTATGGTCATGTGTAGAATTAATCCCTAATCCCTAATATCCAGTAGTCATATGCCTTTTCGGCCTCTATATTCAGAACTAAAAGTTGTGAGATCTTCTCAGAGTACCTTACAAGTGTTCTGGCAACTTGAATTCTTAAGCTAGTGTCTATGTCAATGAGAATGTCTCTTGCGTCTAGCTGTGGGACCAAAGGATCACAACTCGAACATTTTCTCTCTTTCAAGCCCTTCTACAGTCATGTAAATATCTATTTAGGGAAATCTATAGTTTGGTTGATTTGTCCAAAACGCATGTGCTTGGTCATCTTCTATGTTTAATCCTCTTAACTGTGGGCTGATTTCTTGTAGGTCTGTTGTTGTTCGGAAGACTTGGATTCTAAGATTCTGATCTATATCAGTTATTGCTGTAACAAGATTGGGTTGAGGCACGATTGGCTCAAATACGTATTCTCTGGGCTCCCTAGGTCCCGTGATTGTCATACAAAAGAAACAATATAAATCTAATGAAGAAAAGTAAAACCAACTATATACAAAGTATATCCACAACACATATATAAATTTCCTATTTTTGTATTTTTGATCAACTATTGAATGAAATTGAAAGATCAATTATTTAATAGGTCTAGAAATTGACAACTAAACTAACAACAAAATTAAAACAAACAAGGCATCTAAGTATAGCTACTTTCTGTGTAGTTGTAAATCTATTCTAAATAACGAAATAATTGATCTAATCTATTTGAAAGACTCTCGATACTACCTCGAAGTGAGGAATGATTCATAGTTTCTTATAAACTATCAATCCCCATTGCTTCTCTTGACAATACCGAAGTGAGATTAACTAAAACGAAATGATTCACTACTCTATTTGATATGTTTTAACTAGAACTTTGATAGCTTGAACCCGGATTTTGTAGAACAAAGTTGGGGAATCTGGTCAGGTTGTGTGTGGCTTTGTCCCTCGGTGTGGTGTCCTCATTCCTTCATGCTCATGTGAATCCGAGAAATGCATGTAATGCTAGCATCAACATAAGTAGGTATTGGAACAATGGTAGCTTTGGATGTAGAATGAATACAATGTGAGTAGGAGAGGGATAGCGCAAGAGAATAGAGCTTGGCTTATGTAATTCATAGCGAGATTTATTGTGAGTCATACAACACAAAACATCCAAAACATGAAACTATCCTTTTTGATGAACAAAACTTGCAACTCTAATGGCTTCAGACTGAAAATAAAATTATCCTACCTCAATTGATTGTATGAAATAGTAATAGCACTAGCACAAGAAGATCATGTGGCTTCTAAACAACAAAACAACACTAACTATGCATGCAACAAATGAAAACTATGAATTCCTAAGAACTGAAAGACTAAACTATTGAAATGAGAGGATGAGAGGCAATTTTTGAGGGGCCATTTGCTTGAAAACCAACCAGCTATTTATAGAATTCCCATTTACCCAAAGGTGAAATCCAAATTGAACTCTTTTACAATAAACAATGGAGAAACACTATTACAGAGAACCAGAATCATAAATACGAGCAAAGATGGTGAAAAAAGATGGTAAACATTGAAATTTTACATGAGTTGCATTAAAAAGAACATTCTGGAAAATGTGTGAAGGACCACCACCCTAAGTAGGGTGGTGGTTTTCAGATCGCCACCACGCTGCCTAGGCGGCGGTCACGAGACCGCCACCCAGGCAAGGTGGTGATTTCATAACTGTAGACTAAAAAGAAAGGAAAAGAGGGGGAAGAGAAAAACAAAGCACGCAGAGGCTAAGCGGGGCATGCGGGATGTTAATGTACACTTGGAGAGCTTTTCGAATCCTAAACACCTTGCAAGGAGACCTGTATCATCATTGGGGCGCATGTGACATTGTTCCGACAAAGCAGTGTATTACCCTTACAATTTTGGGTACGTACGGTCCCTTTTTATGCTCAAAATTATTTCCAACCCTAAAATTATCATGTTGACCTCCATAGGACTTCTTCCCATTATTATTATTCTTTACAAAATTATTTCTTGAATTTCCAACAGGCTTGCTCATTGTTTTTTTCTTATTATTATCCACTGAAAACTTATTTTTGTTGCCAAAATTTTTCCATGGCCCCTTCTTAGGTGTAAGAGAAACTAAAGAAGAGTTTGGAATCTTCTTCCACACTTCCTCTTTATGAGTAGAAATAGCCTTTAATTTCTATTCCTACCTTATGGCTTTTTCAACAAACCCTTCCATAGTGGTTAGGCTATGAACATCAACCTCTCCTCCAATCATGGGATTCAGTCCCATGATGAATTTTCATATTCTAAACTTCTCGGCAGTTTGATACTGCAGTACATACTTAAGGAGTTTCGTAAACCGCTCCCAATACTCAGTTACAGTTAGCTTTCCTTGAGATAATTTCTAAAATTCTGTCATTTTTTTATCATAATAAAGTTGTGGCAGCCAACGTTGCCTAAAATAACCTTTAAATTGATCCCAAGTGATGTTAGTTTCATCAATATTTAGCTCAGCCTTACAGCTATCCCACCATGAAGATGCTTCATGGGAAAGTTGATATGCTCCCCAAATAGATTTGGTTTCCTCTAAGAAGTTTCTTATTGTAAAGTACTTCTCCATTTCACTAAGCCAATTCTCAGCTCCATCTCCTAATGTGGTGCCATCAAATTTAGGTGGACTTATCCTTTTTATATCATTAGTGAGTTCCGCTACCAACCTGGCCTTTTTGTTTTCTAGTTGGGTAGGTACATTTCCATTGTTATTACCAACACCCATATCAAGGTTATCCTCAGGAGGTAGCTGATTGTTATTACCAACTTCTTCTTCCTCCTCATTTCCTATCACTTTGCTGTTCAAGTATAACGAAATGATCTCTTGTGTCCAATAGGGCAGCAAGGATCTCATCAAGTTTTTGGGTTGTTATGGGTCCTTCCTCAAGCGGACCATTATTCGTAATGTTTCCGCTTATTCTAACCATTTTTTGTTACGATAAAATTTAGGTTTTTATCAGATTATGGACACAATAGGTCTAAGAGCTACAACATTTAGCTCTAATACGAAGATGTAAATTCCCACTTTAATACTTTAGAACAAGGAATTTTTATTTTATTTTTGCATGATTAATGTTCTCTGTTCTAAATACATAATTTACAACACACATATCATAACAATCATTCTTATAACAGATAACCATATGCAATTGTAATGGCTCAGTGTATCATTGATCTATTCATTCCATGACTTAGTGAACTATCGATCTATTCATGTTTAACTTTGAGCTTGGAGTTTTCTACTAAATACTTCATATTCGTGGTTCTCTTACCCCATTCTAGGTTCTGAGTGATCTACCTAAGGAACCTATCTGAATAATTTTTATCACTTATTCATTGGCATCATGATCCTTAGACTAGGTGACAAAGGACAACACAATCAGCAGCTTGCAATACTTTGGCCAAAGATTTATAACATACTATTCATATTACTTATTCCTTGATGGCATACTCGTCAATTTGGAATACATCCTTCACCCCACTCTATTGTTATAAAGAACATCTTATACTGACTTCTGTCAGTCCCCCTTGATCCAAGGTTTCACTCTAGTTCGGATTAACATCATAGTTCATGATATGAAGAGGCTCTTAAAGACTAAGGGTAAATTGGCATACTGGGTCAACCAAAGTTAACCCCGTGTGCCAAGGTACCTTGAGTCTCAAAGGGATTCCTCATAACCTGATTATGGTCCTAACCAGTCCTGGAGAGAAATATTAATCAAGTTCAGGTGTGTAAATCTTAACGATCAATGCAGAAGGGTGTTGCCACATGTCATCTGCATTGTTGTATCCTCGAGAAGTTCCTAATCTTCTCGAAGGTACAACCTTGTAGTTGACATGTGTCAACATCCTACAGAACAGCCTCGAGATAGATGCACATACCTCCAAGAATTTTACTTACATTAAGTTATATTTGGGTTACAGGACTACATATTTAGGTAGCCTTCCCTAACCCCGAGTCCAACACTCTTTTAGTTACCTTTATGTAATTAGGGTTCAACTTACAAAAGGGTCTTAATTAACTCTAGATTTCTTCCTGGTTGTCGGTTGGGACCTAATAACCTTTTATACAAACAAAATAGGACAACAACAGTCTAAGTTTTGTCATTAAGAAATTAACTAATCCAACAAAGGAAATGTAACAACCTTATAGGTTGAAACATATCAGACTTAATACCGTTAAGTCTTAGCAGTTTATAACCATATATTACTTTTATAATTAATGCATTACAAGAAGTGAAAATCCTCTTCCTCTCCTAGTTACATTTTAGGCATAACCCACTCTCAATGTTCCCTAAAAAATGCAATGATCTTATTTACAATTTTAATCACAATCATAAGTCATAAACAATCACTAATCAAGAATGTAGTATTCAGCCATATAATTAGCTATGGCTTACTTAAGAATTTCATCAAGATTGCATTGTATAGAGAAATAAGAATGCACACTCATTCATATAGATAATAAAAAGTTCATCCCAAATAAATAAGTTACACAACCCACATAGGTAATATCTCACTATTTCATTCATTCATTTCCAAACCCATACAATTACAACTTATGCACTTCGGCATACTTTAAGAAAATAGCCTTCAAACAAAAGAGGTAACTTTCTTCCACAATACAATTTGGAAATCAAATCAGAATTCTTCATAAGAACCAATTTAGAACAGTCAATGCATCATATCAGATTTTTTCTACCTTTACCACTTACGAAGACCATCTGCAAAAATTTACGCGCATGGGTCAATTCAATGAACTGAGCATGATAAGCACTAATCCTTAAAACAATTGCATTCCACTAATTGTTTCCATTAAACAACCCTGTTATAATGACATCAATTACTTCATACCTTCAACTTAAAGTGAAGTCAATATAAGAGTCCTAGTACACTGTTAAAAACAAAATGGATAGAACGAATAATCTATTCGATTGTCCTAAATTTAAATTATAATTCAATCCAACAATTACTTCACAATCCTAAAACATGATACACTCTAGGTTTTCTTTCTACCAATTATAATACAACTTTATATCATAACTTAAGTTATAGCCATAATTTCAACTTAATCTATTTTGGATGAATCATCTCATTTCATGCAAGAAAGTAAGAAGGAACATTCTGTATCTTAAGTACCTAACCATCTAAAAAAGTTGAAACCGTGTATATCATGATTTGATCAACTCCTATTTAAAAACTAAACCATTTAAGGTATTCATCCAACAAGTTCATATAAAAGAAATTTAAACAAAAATAATGGATTACTGCCACTTGCAAGTTCACCTACCAAACTGTCCTTTACCTTATTATACTTGATTTTCAATCAATGATAAGTATGCAAGACATTAACTACTGAATTCCCTTTTTGCAAGAGAATAGCAAACAGTAATTCTAAAACAAGATCTTAACACTGCTATGAAATGAAAGGAGTCTTCCAAGTTAAGATCTCTCCTCTTACTATTTCTTTCCACTTAATTTAATAGTCCTGTCATCCCATAACCATAGTGTTTAAGTTCCTTATAGAATTCTAAGGAAGAGCACACTATCATTAAAAAAAAGGGAGTATTAAAACTTTCTTATTTTTAAAACCCTTTTTCAATTTTCCTTTTCAGCTCAGAGGGAGAAAACAGAGAAGATCAAAATGCTATTGTAATCGAGTTCAGAATGACATCAACTTCCAAGAAGTAATAAACATTCATTAGTCCAATCAAGGAAGGAGAAGATGAGTAGTTCTAACACTTAAGTTCACCCATTAGCTCAAGTCAGGTAGAGCCATCTTAAGGGTTTTCCAATAGATCCCTACAGGATCTACAACTATACATCCAACAAAATCCAATAATAACCTTTAACATAAAATGTTACAAAACAATCAAAACTCAGACTATAATCTGATCCAAATAAAATAGTCTACATTTCTTCAACGACTCAAACCATTCGAGTTTAAATTCAAGTTAGGAAAACTTCACATTACCCTCATTTTCCAAATAATCAAATACTGAATCATTTAAACCGTTTCACTATTCGGTTGTTATTTTATTTCAAGACACTAAACAAAAAAATGCATATACAGAATTAATAATCATATTCTAAATATAGATTCAACAATACCCAAAAGCCATACTATTCATATCATAGTAATGAATTATGCATTATCAGTCTAGAATAAAATAGATCTTTTAGTTGCATTCAAAACATTACAACCCTAATTCCAACTTCAAAAGGGCATGTAATAACTGGACATTGATAAAACTTGTCGACATTTAAGTCGATTCGAAAAGAGTTTCCAACATCGTTTAATGTGGCCTTAAGAACTAGATTTCACAATCATCTCAAAGGTAACATTAAACACAGTCTTATCTAACCCAAAAATGTTAAACATAATTTCCCATTAATGCTTTTCCAAGATCAACCATGAATTTTCTAGAGAAACACAACTCATCCAAGTACTTTTCCTCCTGTGCATAACCGTATTACTAATACTCATGATTATTCACAAAAACAAACAACTAATCCATATACTGCCTTACTCATAGTACCTGTGAACTTAAAAACATTCAACCCCTTCACAAGAGGAGGTACAGACTTAAACCACATACAATGTTTCCAAATCACGCAACTTAAACAGTCAAGTTTCACAGAGTATACCAACAACCCATCCACGAAATCATTTACCAATTTCCTTGAACATGAACTTGTTACAGTCAGAGTTCTCATGGCGAAGCAAAACAATCTGTTATTCCAATCATAGCCGAAACAGTAAGGGATTACCATGGTATTTAAAACATGTAATCATTTAAAATGTTTCTTTCCATGGAGCAAGTTTTTAATCTAATAAATCAATCAGATAAGAACTTATGACACTTTCAAACAGATAGCAAAACTCCGAGTTTAATCCACAACAAGGGAACAAAAGAATAATGAAATAGGTTTCATTCAAAACACAAAATTTCCATGTTCGACACAGAACCCAAGTTTACATAAAACCCATAATCATTGTTACCAGCCAAGCCAAAAAAGCACATATATCATCAGATCAGAGTTGTTCTAATGAAAACATTTAAAGGAAAGCAAGATTTTAACAGTAAGGGCCTCTCATGCCTGATAGTGTCTCTAAAAAGTCAAAGAAGACCTTTGGATGAGCTCTCCCTTTCTCTTCTTTTCCATGAAATATTAAACAACATAATATTGCTTCCTCCATGCCTTATATATTCCCCACAACACAGAAGTAAATTTGAAACTTTCAAAATTGCCATGCAACAAAGAGTAAACTGATGGTTCGAAAAACCAGTGCTCATGCAGAGTGAAAAATGGAATGCATGAAAAATAAAACAACCAAGAAAAATTCCATTTGCATGCCTCCCAAAGTAATCCGAGCTTGAGAACCCATGCAAATTAATTGCATTAAATTTCTTTCTCCCGCCCATTTTCCATTGCCACCACCCACCAAAGTTGGTGAGCTCCAAATTAAAATAAACAAGAGTTTCCATTTTTAGAGCTGCTGCCACGTAAGCCCCCTCTTACCAAATTAACCTCTGCTAACCTTGGCAATACTCCCTATCCTTTCATCCTTATCCTTACCTTAAATTCCATAGAAACCACCCCCAAAACTTGCGACCCTCCTTAGGTCCCTTTTCATAGCATTAGTTTAGGATAGGTTAGTGACTTAGGTTAGATCATAGGTAGATTTAATCTTAATGCCATAGGATATAACATTAGTCACCCACCTTAGTATTAGGTTTAGATAACCCTTAGGAATATCAAGTACATAGTTTAGGACTAGGTTAGATTAACTAACCTTGCAACAATAGGTTATAGTTTAGGTTTAAAACTAATAACCTTACTGATTCTAGTTTAGGTCCACTAGATAGGATAAATCAGTATACAGAATTCAAACAGAATATAACGTTCCCAGATCAGATTCTGGATTTGCATCAAGTAAATTAGCTTTAGATGGAAAACTTACACATCTTACCTAGCTTAAGGTCCAGTCCTTTCGATTCTAAAATGGTGAAACCGATTCCAATTGCAATGATCCGTCAGATTAATTTTTAGAATACAATGAACTTTCCACTCTCGAAATAATTTCATAAGAAGAAGGTTTAAAATAACTTGTACATTCTAAGTTCATCAAACTTAATAATTCATGAAATTTCAATACATAATTGTTCATCCCGAATATAATTAAAACATTCCTTGGATCAATGCAACTGATCCAAGGATGAGTCATAGAGGTAGATAAGTCTACAATCTCCCAAAATCAGATTGCACTCATATGTGAGGGATGAAAGAAAAAGAATTCAAGCATATTCTGGATCAATCAAAGATCTTAAGAGCAAAAAGACAACCAAATCAAGCATGACTTCCCGAAACCAAAAGAACATATCCTCATATGGGAGAATCACATATCAACACTTGAATTCAAAGGAGAAAGTAACAACAATTTAGGGTGTTACACATGAATCTTTTGACTTAATATACATTCTTAGGTGCATGCCAGTCAGTTATGGAAACAATATTTGATGGATCAACAACTATTCCATATTTACTTATGACATGTCTTCAATAGTGCACTTATGTCTCATAGAAAGGACATTTGGACAACTTACCATAAAATATTCTTTTTCTTAAGACTTCAAGAACTATCTTCAAATGTTCATGATTTTCATAAATGATTTTAGAATATATGATAATATAATCCAAGAATTCAATCACAAATTTTTCGTGTATTCTTACAAGATATTATTCATTAAATTCATAAACGCTGCAGTGCATTTGTCAAACTGAAAGGTAAAAATATGAATTCATAATGCATTTACCTTGTCCTAAAGGTTGTTTTATGAATATCTTCATCTTTGATTCTTAATTGATGATACCCAAATCAAAGATCTATCTTAGAATATACTTGATGCACCACGCATATGATCAAACAGATCATCAATTCTAGGAAGTGGATGTCTATTTTTATTGTTGATTTTTTTAACATCCTATAATCAATACATAATCTAAGTGTTCCATCTTTTTTTCACAAAAATTATCGGTGCTCCCAAGGAAATACACTTGGTCTTATCAAACATTTAGACAACAGTTATTATAATTGTTCCTTAAGCTCTACCATTTCAATGTTATTCATTCGATGTGGTGCCTTGGAAATAGGTTTAGTTCCGACGTGATCTCAATTGTGAAATCAAACTCTAATTTGGGCAGAAGACCAAGTAGTTCTTCCAGAAACACGTCATTGTAATTTCATGACAATGGATATTTTTCCAAGAAATTATTATCCCCTTTAGTTGTTTCTAAAAATTTCACTGCATACAAGGTCTAGCCTTTGTTTTTGGCCTTTTTAAGCTACATAGTTAAAAATTTTCTAACTGAAATCTCATGTTTTATCCCCTAGATGTTTGTTGTTTTCTGCAGATCATCAAGACAACTAATATGTTTTTCAAAACAATCAACCTTTGCTTTATGTTTGACAAGCCAGTTAACACCTATTATTACATCATAAGACCCCAAAGGAGCAACATAAAGATCAAATTCAATGGAAAAAATGGGAAAATCTAGAAGTGCTCCAAAATATACTTACTAACTTGTGTACACAACATTATTTCCTTGATGTAAAGCCCAAGATTTATCCATTTTTCTAGATTTTATTTTTAGTTTTGAAGATAATTTAGTAGAGATAAAGTATTTAGTAGCTCCAGTATCAAAAATAATAGTAATGGGTATACCAAATAACTTACCTGGCACTTCTATAAGCATAAATTTCTTTTCAACTTGTTTATCAACTACTATAGCATGTATCTTATGATGTTGATTATTGTCATCCTTCTTTAGAGGGAACTGATTTGCATAATGATCTTTTCCACAATTGTAGCAGCCTCCTACAATTCCTTGCCTAGGCTCAAATTTATTTCCAGCCTTAAAATTATTGTTCTATCCTCCATAGGACTTCTAGCCATTATTATTGTTATTAACGAAATTATTTCAAACATTTTTGCATGTTTATTTGTTGTTGTTTTCTTGTTATTATCAGCAAAAAAATTATTTTTAGTAGAAAACTTCTTCCATACCCCCTTTTGGGTGCAAGAGATGACGGAGAACTAGGAATTTTCTTTCTAATTTCTTCCTTATGGGAAGATATTTCTTTTAATTTTTGTTCCTTCCTAATGGATTTTTCTACAACCCCTTCCATGTTGATTGGGTTGTGAACATATGCTTCACCCCATACGATAGGATTTAATCCCATAATGAATTTTCCTAATATGAACTTCTTGTGAGTGTGATACTAAGGCATGTACTTGAGAATTTTAGAGAACCTCTCCTAGTACTCTGTTACATTTAACTTTCCCTAAGTTAAGTTTTGAAATTTTGTCATCTTTTGATGATAATACGATTATGGCATCCATCGTTGCCTAAAATAGAAATTGATCCCATGTGATGCTTGATTCATCAATATTCAATTCAGCCTTGTGGCTATCCCACTGGAAGATGCCTCATGGGAAAGCTGATAAGCTCCCCATACTACCTTTGTTTCCTCTGAGAAGTTCCTTATTGCAAAGTACTTCTCCATTTCATTGAGCCAGTTCTCAGCTCCATCCCCCAATGTGGTGCCATCAAAATTAGGTGGACTTATCCTTTTTATATCATTTGTGAGTTCAACTGCTAACCTTGCCTTTTTATTTTCAGGATGATTGGGTACATTAGCATTAGCATTTGCAGCATTTTTATTATCAACTCCTAGATTCCCAATATTGACATTGTCCACAGGAGGTGGCTGATTGTTATTACCAGCATCTTCTTCCTCCTCATTACCCATTACTTATTGTTCAAGTACAGTCAAATGATCTCTTGTGTTGAACATGACAACAAGGATATTGTAAATTTTTGGGTGGTAGCTTCCTCTCCACCTGGTGGTCAAGTTGTTTCATGAATATCCCCTTGTTCTAATCATTTTCTATTACAAGAAAAATTAAGTTTTTATAAGATTTATGGACTCAATAGGTCCAAGAGCTATAACCTTTAGCTCTGATACCAAGATGTAACATTCCCATTTTAAGACTTTAGAAACAAGGAATTTTTTTACATAATGTTCTCTATTCTAAATCATAATTTAGAACACACATTCCAATGCCAAACTATCTCATAACAGAAAACTATATGTAGTTGTAATGACTTGGTGAAACACCGATCTCTCATTTCATGACTCAACACAAAACCGATCTCTCATGTTATTCAGTAATGTGTATATGAAGTATACTTAGTTCCTTTACCCTATTAGGGGTACTCAAGTGTTCTATTTAAGAGCCTATCTGAATATCATATTACTAATATTCATTTGAAATCCCGCTTCTTAAACTAGGTGACATAGGAAAACACAACCAACAACTTGTGATACTTTGGCCAAATATTTACACATGTTTATCATGTTTGTATTCCTAGACGACATACTCATCAAATGGAATAAGTCCTTCACTACACTTGATTTGTTATCTAGATTGGTCTTCACTAACCTTTGTCAGTCCACTCAATTCAAAGTATAACCCTAGATAGGGTTAGCAACATGCCCTAGTGTGGAGGACTTCTTGTGGTGACTAAGGGTACATAGACATACTCAATTGAATTACGTCGATTGGGTGTGTCTAGTTATCCTAAGTCAACGTGAGTTGACCCGACACTAGATCATGTCCCTATCCTTGCATAGGGAAGAACTGAGATCCATTCAAGAACTTATGTTAGTCTAGTTGAACAAAATCTGAGGGGTATTGAGACATGTCAACTACAACATAGTATCCTCATAATGACCCAGTAGTTATGAAGGTACTTCATTGCAGTTGGTGTGTGTCAACATCCAACTGAGTTTCCTCATCTGGATGAACATAACTTAGAGTGAAAGTTAATGTTATATTAAACACTTCATTACAGATTAATTATGACATCTTTACTGATTCAATTAGGTTATTTAACCTAAAGGGTTACAAGTTATAACTGCATCTGTGGTAGGTATGCAGATAAAATCTTCTTCCTAACCTATTTATTTTCATGCTTTAGTTTATCATTTAACCGATACAACTTGCAACAAAAGGGACATTAAGGCACTTTTAGTTATAAAGGTGAATGAGATAATTAAATTTTCTAGTTTAAGATTAAGGAAATATACATAAGGAAGCACACATGCATCCATTCACCCTTATGTTCATTATCATTCAAGAAATTTCATAACTTAAATCTTAATGTATGCCCTCAAGGGAATTTCCCCTTTTCCTATGTCATGGGCTAATGCCCATTAATGAAAACATAATTCATATGTTCCATATATAGTCAAATTATGTAATGTAAAATTATAATCATGGTTTAATACACATACATCCATGTAATTTAATTACAATCCTTTTGTAATGATAGAGTATCATAATATTGTCAACATTATAAGTTACATCTCTCCTAGAGAAACTAATTTGACTAACAACTCAGATTCCTACCCCAACCATTCCATATTATTTAAGTATGTTAACTACCCTCCTTTATTAGAGTAATACATATCATTTCAGCCCAATACATGCCAAGAAATTATTACAACAAGTATTAACAGAATCACACATATTTTATTCATCAAGGAGGAGTTATACATTCACTAAGTCCAAACATTTCAGATATCACAAAATGTCAAAACAACAACACCTAATCATTTCTCATTACAACTTTCTTTTCCATCAAGTACATCTCAGTAATGAATCCATTTTTCATCATAATAAAGATTTAGTCTCTTTAATAAAACAAATGTAACTTTCTATAAGTCTTTCTCCTTTCATATTTTATGAAGTCCAACTGTAAAACTGTTAGCATGGTTCAGTTCATCAAACTAAGCATGATAAGCACTAAATCATTAAAATGATGTGTTTTTAGCTAATTGTTTCATAAAAAAACTCCATTTGTTATGAAACAGTCCTGAAACAAAATCAGAAAGGTTCAACCAAAAAGAATACAATCCCAGATAAGAGAGAGAAAAAGAGATATATTTCAAATCAAAAGAAAAATTAGGTCATGCAATCTAACAACCTTAACTTTCCATCATAAATTCCTTTTATCCTTTAGAACTTAAAAATGTTAAGAAGAATTATCATTTCATCTGAACCTTACTATTACTTTCATGTAATCCATTTAAGTTTCTTCACTCAACTAAACCTATTTAACAGAAGAAGATAAAATACCTAAAACTATCTTTTAGGCATAACTCAACAGTTGAACATTGATAAACATTACTTTCCATCTAATCATCTCATTATCACAAATTCATCCTAAAGTATAAGATGTCATCAATCATAAATAAGATCATAAGAATAAGTAAGGATAATCCAAATCATCGTAACAATTAATGTAACCTTGATTGAAGCATCCTAATGCTCAAAGCTCAATAATTAACAATCTAAATCAGACCTCATTTAAAATGTAAGGTTGCTTCTAACAAGAAAAAAAGCTAACATTCAAATCCCAAACAAGATACACCATTGTTAACATTACCTAAAAGAGAAAATTGGTTAAGTTTAAAACTTATACAAGACTTAATACTCCTTCCAAGTATTTTCAAAACTTCTACTCTTCTGCCCTAAGAACATTACTACACTCAGTCCTATCACATGGTCAAGAAGTGACATAACCATAATAGACCAGAGGAGGGACAACAACTTCACCAAGTGCAATATCTTGTTTGAAAGAATAAAGAGAGAGTATGTGGGAGATTACAGTCTTCTTAACTCTTTAGAATAAAAGTAAACATTAAATAACCAAGAAAATTGTATTGACAAAGGACAGATCACATACGACCCACACCAAAATCCAATCAGAGATTCACCCATGTCTCAAATTTTATGAGCACCAAAATTCCAGAGAAAAAAAAAGGAATGAAGAGAAACATCTAACCATTACCCTATTGTAATTTAATGGAGATGGGTTTGATAGACTCGATTCCCACCAGGATAAACAAGTAATCCATTTCCCAAAAATACAGAGAAGAAAGGGAAGGTAGAATAGTAGGGTTAGTCGAAACAGGACTTCCAACAAACTCAAAACCCTTAAAAGGAACACAAGTAAGCATTCCAACATTACCCAAATAAGAGCAAGTGTTCAACAACCATACAGAACATTTTCCTCTATCCCAAAAGACCTGGTACCGAGTTCATAGGCCCAAGGGATTTAGGAAACATGCCAAGAAAATAAACAACAAATGAACATGGTTATGAAGTCTAAGGCATCTCCGTAATAAACAAGCAAACAACTAACCAATACCGTAAGGGTTTCTAACTTAACACAAAGTGATTAATTCTTTGATAACTTTAAGTCCCTAAAGAATGGAAATAGAATAATTTTTCCACATACATTTCTCAACAAATAGACTACATAAGATTTTATTTGTAGTTCTTTTAACAACAACAAAAAGAGGTCATGCAAGTCCAAATAGCCATACTAACGTTTAACATGCAATTCCTATAATAAATTTATCCTCCATCAAGAATAACGATGGTCAAAAATTCTGAAACAGGAAAGAAATACCTGCAACCACTAGAACAACAAAATATTAGACAACAATAATATTTTAGACAAGTTCTCCAGTTTGGAGCCTTCCATCAGTGATAAAAAGGAAACGTTAAGCAAGATTCACAGAATCAAACTACCCAAAATAATCATGCAAGATCTTAAGAAACAGTCAAGATATCCAAACAAGTTCCCTATCTGAAGTTTTCGATGGATATTATACAAGATCATTTAGAACAAGATCCTCAGATTTAAGAAAACCAAGTTACCTACAAGGTTAGAGAAACTTTTAACTAGGATCACCTACAAATCTTGGCTTTGTTTTCAAACCTCTACAGAAATCTATCTACACATAAGTATGAAAACAACATACCCAGAAATTACTTTCCATTTTTTAACAAAATCAATAATGCTTTCTAGAAAAACAACACAATATCAAGAAGAAAAATAAATCTATTCATAAGAACAAAACCAAATTATTCCTTAAGAGCAGTTGTTTTTATGAGCATTTAAGTAAAAGCATAAAACTTAATGGATAGGGCCTATCATGCCTAATAGCACTCTACCTTCTCTGTTTCACATAAAATATCCAAAAGAGATTCAATTCTTCCTTCAAAATTCCAACAACCCTCTAAACTTCCTCCTTCTCTTCCTTATAGATTCTTAGTGCCAACTTCTTCATTCAATGCCATGCAAGGTAGGAGAGTTCATGCACAGATAACTTTCATGCAAGAATCAAACTAGAGGTTTGAAGAACCAAAAAAATCACATGTAGATCTCAAGCTCAAAAACCAAATGAATAAACAAAACCAAACCCCTCTTTCTTCTTCCTAGGTGGTTTTCGCCAACTTTGAAAATATTAAATGCGAAGTAGGACTATCATTCCTCCCAATTTTCCCGCCACCGCCACCTCTATTTCTAGTGAAGACTAAGTTTGAATTTACATGCATCCAAAACTTGGCAGAGATGTTATCTCATTCCCCAAAGTTTCCTTATGCCCTTTCCAAATTTGGTAGTTAAAAAGAGATAAGGACTCATTAACTTCATCATAAATTCCTAGGATTCACTACCACCAACTTTCCCCCTCCTCATGTCATTCCATAGGCCCCTTTTAGGTTAGCCACACATTAGGTTAGGTTCAACATTAGTTTAGGAACCAACATAGGTCCTTAGGTATAAGTCTTAGTCTTAGGTCCATTTAACATCCAAAATAACAAATGAACTTAGTAACTTAGGTTAGGTTACTCTTTTTAGGCTAAGGTTCCTAATTTAAGGAACATAGTGTAAATAGGTTCCAAGTTCCTTATTTAAAAATTACATCTTACCTAAATAGAAAAGAGGAACCAAATTGTTACCCAAATTTAGATACGAAGCAGAGAGCCAAGAAGATCGGATCGTTCATGGCCTTCACACATTCAAGGTCCAGAAGCCTTTCATCTGTCCAAATTGGACATTATGACAACAAGGTTTGAAAATTAGAAGCATACCTTGGATCAATGAAATTGATCCAAGGTAATGATTTTGAATCCCCAAGAATTATGAAAACTGAAACTCAATTTCTCAATCCCAAGAAGTGAATTATTCTACATAAAAAGAGATGGATTGCTTCATTTTAAATTAAGAAAAACATGACAGAATGTACCTATTTCAACAGATAACATATTACCTACTGCAAACATGATTTCATAGATAATAAGAATACCCTATCTTAAGATAAAATAAATTATCAAAGTTTGAACCTTCCATAATAGAATTCATCATAGATACCAATCATGCTAGAGGTGTTACATGTGAAACCTTGCTGATAGAGCAATTTTCACCTCTCTCTATTCTATGAGATTATCCCTATGAACCATCCAATAGTGCACTAATATCTTACGTAGGGCATAAACTATTATGTTCCTTCTTTCCACTTGATCCTTCCATTATGCTTCCATGGCTCATAGTAATACTTCAGGGTTTCCTTCACCGGTGTCTTGGGTATAGGGTTCTTTGTCTTACCACCTAACACAATGCATATTTATTACTCATGCAGCTATGCTTCTTACCTAACTCCCAACCATCTCATAGATGCCATGTGCCCAATTGTCATAGGAAATACTTGTAGTATCACTAATGGAATGTGCATCATCCCACTAGAGAACTCCTTCCTTAGATGGCTCAAGTACTTTCGGGTCTCGAATGGTGTGCACATAAATTTTGTTCAGATCTTCTTCACTTAAGGGATCAACATAAGGTGCAGATTTCCCATCTATCAAAGGGATAATAACTCATTCTTCCTTGTTCTCAAAACTGATATATCCCTTATTAAACCATAGATCAGTATTATTTGCATAGCACCAAGGGCACCCAAGTAGAGTTGGGAAGTTGTCTACTTCTACAAGTGCTAAGACCTCAAAGTCCCCAATGAACTTGGCCCCTGTATAGTAATGGATGCATCCTTGAAGAGTCCAGTTGGCATGGTCTTAGTCCTATTTTCCATATACAGTACATTGGAAGATAGTTGTAATGGAGTTATTCCCATATAAACCCATGCATATAAAGTAATCACATTCACTTCCATGCCTATATCAATAAAAATATTTCTCAAAAGCCATCCATCCACAACAACATTCAAAGTGATCTCCTTTTCATAATCCAATCTATGAGGAGGGAGATTAGCATGTAAAATATGTCATCCATTCTCAATACTAGTGCGTGTAGTGTTTCCCTTTAACAAACTCCCTAGTAATGTAATAATGTTCTCATGATGCATCATCTTGCATACTTCCTTTAGATCATCAACATCTGACTGGAAAGTCTCATTTTACTTCTTTGGTTCCAATTTTCATGATTGTTCCTTTAAACACTCTATTTCACTACGATGATTTTTGAGTACCACCATGGTTTCTGATAAACCTCCTTCTGATGTGTAGGGTATGAATATTTTACATGTAAAACCTCCTCCTTCTTAGTAATGGTAGGATTCTAGTATAATGTTTCTCTGGCGTGCACAATGTTTACACATGTAGTAATCTTCACAGGTACCATCTTAAGATCCGGTGCTAACTTTGGCATAATGTTTGTGCTTCTTTCTCGATGTTCATATAAATTCAGGCACTCTTCATAGTTATAATTCATTCCACAAAAATAATAAGAAACATTTTGAGGAAACTTGCACTTGTAATGGTCAAGATATCCACATGTATAACATGTTCCATGAGGGAACTCACCTCATCCACCACCATGACCTTGACCTCATGAATCCACCATGGTATTCTCAACCTCTACCAAGGCCTCCCTTAAAGCACCCTTCATTATGATCATAACACCCTTGAGTGTGATCATGATCATGTTTCTCACTTTTTCCTTAGAGTTATTTACAACTCCATTCGTTGTACACCAATATCGGTGGCATCTAGGGTCTAATAAATCAACCTGCAATATTTAGTATTGTGAGTTGTGGACCAGAAAATATTATAGTAACAGGACACATTCTTACTTATCACACGTTACAACAATGGTAAACGGCTCCCATCATGGTCTAAATGACATATCTCATAATCCATTAACAAGGAGAATACTGATCTACAAGGATATCTATCCTTAGTATGCCCTCTCTACATCATAATATGTGCACTAAATTCTAGAGTGTGTCTCATGTGTTGTATTGTCTGATAGTTTCTCCAACTATTTTTCTATTACTGCAATTTTAGCTTCCAAGAATGGGCTCACTCTAGTTTCTATTCTCCTAAATACCTCATTGTGTAAAGTTTCTTCAAGATTCTCACATAGGTCTGTATAAGTCTTATGTGAGAGCACCCTCCTAAAAGGTGTTATTAGGGCTCGAAAACCACTTTGTGCATGCTAACTTTCATGGATATCATAAGATATTTTAGACAAAAGTGTTTTTAAATGAGCATCATATTTTCAGTACTCTCAAAAGTAGTTCCCTTCTTGATATCCTTGAGTGTGCTTATACTTTTTCTCAAACTCAAGGATATAAATTCTTTAAAGAAAGCATAGTGTAACACCCATATAATCCACACAAGTCTAATTAGGTTCAAACTTCTTATACTAGCTATATGTGTGTCCCGTAACATAGTTACAAATTGATTGGCCTTGCACTCTAAAGCTTTAATTCCTTTTACATGCCAAAATATCTCACACATAGGGACATGCTTAGAAAAATCTTCTATTCCTTATACTCTCGAGACAAAGTGACATCTCTCGTGTAAATATTCTAGGGTTGGTGAGGACCATGCCCACTTGGATCTAGAACCTCTTATGTTACCTTTGTCTCGAGATCCACCGGATCCCAAGCCACCTATGCCTCCTTAACCTCCCCTATAATAGGAAATTATCCATAGGATGCACCGCCTTGTGTACTAACAATGGTGATAAAATTAATTCTCATAGTTTGCGAAGTTTCACTACTCCCGGATGTGAGTCCAAATTTTTCGTGTCTCGTGTTCTATGCTAACAACGTGCCTAAAAGGTACATCTAACTAGACCTCAAAATAACAAGGAAGATGTCTTCCTGGCCATAAATTTACTTGTTATTTGATTTACTCCTAAGCTTGCTGATAAGTCAATTTTACCTCTTGTTACTCATTTCTATCGCCCAAACTAGCTTGTTGATTCTTTGGTTGTACTTATAAATTGGAAAACCAAACGCAAGAGCTAGGTCACCGGTAGATTTAGAAGCACACCCATGGCCCATGTTATCTATAATGGCATGATATCATAAGAGGCCAATGAGGGTTCCCTGTCATGTTTTCTAAAATTGGGGAGTTCCAAATTCTCTAGCTCCACATCCTCTGCATGAGCTCTAAATCCTTCACAAGCCATCTCTCTTCATAACATCATTCATTCGTAACCTCACGCTAATATTGTAAATCCATCTTGCATGCCTCATTCAACTTAAGCCACCATTTTTATCTTTTCCTCTCTACCGCTAGGTTTTTCATCCTTCACCACACCTGCTCCTTCCCTTACACATGGTGGGCTTTAGCTAGCCATCGGCTTCTCTTCCAAATTCAAGGTTACCATCAAGATCTTGATCATCACTGGAATCCCATGTAGATGTGATCCCTCAGGATAATGTAAAAATTGAAACTCATCTACCTCCCTGAAAAGAGTAAGTAGAGACCGAGTACTCCAAAATATATCTATTCAGAACACCATAGAACCAAGTATCCACAAGTGCACATCCAAATCAGATCAACATCATAGAGGGCCTAAAATTATTCTTGCGTCTAGACAAGTGTATGAAACCTCTAATTCCTTTTAGACACATAAGAAACCAACCACTCATATAGCTCTATGGGAAAAATAACAAAGAAGCTCTCATATAAGCAGTCATATAGATTCTACTCAACCCACGCACGCACGTGCGTCAAACTTAGATCCAGTGTTAAATCTCTGAGTGTATTCTTCTTCCAGATCTACTATCCACTCCTCAACACTTTCTAAGGTCAACCGGTATGTCTTCATCATGCAACATCTTGAAAAATAGTTGAGAAAGATGTTCGACAACAAAACCAATGATGTCGGTAGAATTCACTTGTAAGTGACCCGGATGCATTGGAACATCACTAAGCCGAGTGAGTGCTCACCGAAGCCAGCTTGAGGTAAAGGTACCATATCCCTATTTTGATTTGTTTGTATAGAATTTTAGCATGATAGTGCATATGTATATTCATATTCATAACCAATAGTAAACAGTCCATAATGCATAAACTAGATCTAGATCTTAGAATATATATAAGATGAACTAAACAATGACTATAATAAGATTTACCATATAAGAACCAGTTTCAGTCATGTTCAACACCATTATCTAACTAATATGATCCATTGTATTAAATACTATAAACCACATAACCTTCATACAATATAAAGGTATCTTCATGAGTCATGCATGCGACAAAACTAACAACATAACTCTACAATAATTGACACTTACTTAACGTGTAAATAAATATACATACATACATACATACATACATACATACATATATATATATATATATATATATATATATAGGGGTGGGGTATTTTCCTTCACCTCCCATGTTCTATCTCAAAATAGGATGCATGCTAATAATAGCCATGTGCCTTTACAAAAGGATGAATGAATAACATGCAAGTTCTCTAACAATAGACTTCCTTTAATGCAACCTAGAATTTGCAAGATAACACCCTAGTCACGCTGGCACATCACTCAGCCTAGAATAAGCACTCACTCAAAGCACACAAAGGTACCAAGTACCTCTTTAGGGTTATTGTGACAGGATGATAACATGATGAAGGAAGGAACATATAGGTTCATAACTAATCCATCCTTCTACAGTGCATGTTACCTTTAGACCTATGAAAGAACAAGCTTAAATAGTAATCATGATTGAATCATTAACATGCACTACTCAATTACACAAAATGACACTTAGATTCAGCCAATATCTTCCATCTATTAATAAATATAGAAGCTCCTTACAGTATTGTCAATTTATATCAAGGCACGTATGGATATGATACACATATTCAGAATCATACATACACCGATCTCTTTGGTACATACCAAATCATCTCTACTCTCACTACTATGCACCTAACATCATATATAAATGGTGGGGACTTTCCCTTCACCACTTAACTACTCTAGAAATAGGTCGCATGCTATTATTAGCCACACCTTGTTTTACAATTATAGCCACACATGCAAGTGTGCTATCTATAGTCCTCTTACAGATAACTGAAGTGTCGATTCTATTCTTAGCTTGCCTCCATGCATAGATGCTTTGAACCGATTCTCCAAATATGGACAATACATGGCACACACATCTTTGCATCGTTGATGTGTTCCACATGCCATCTCCTAAAAATATATCTTCATACTCAAAATCGGATAAGTCCTGAAATCTGACTTTCCTTCCACGCATGGGTCCTTCCTGTCCTTCCGCACCTTTGATCTTGTCCTTCTATCCCACATAGACTCCTTGTGTGATCTTTTCCAAGTATTCTTTAATCAACATTACCCTAAGCTAATATCATTGTCGTCCCGATAATGGTTATCTCCAAAATTTGAATGAAATAAAATCAATGAAAGAATAAGAATGAAGAATATGGACAAATAAAGAATTTATATGAGGTTATTTAAGAAACCTCCTCTGTATCAGTTTGTAGCATCATCTCTAGATACTCCTCTTTTATTGCAGCCTCCAAATCCTACCATTCAGTGAGTACCTATTCTACTTTATTTGGGATGTCCACAACTATGGATTCTAACTCATCCTACGTAATTTCCCCTTTCTCATTTTGCAAAACCAAGAAAACACTAGAAATGGATGTCATCCTTCCTTTCAAAAGGTCCATCTTCTATGCAATCAACTTTTCAAGGTCTTCCAGCTGAGTCTTGTGCGGCTCTTGTGCTACTTTCAAATCCTCATGCTTTTGTTTAACCATGAACAACCTTTCTACATGGCCCAATGTCTCATCTTTCATTAATCTATGAACCTCATTATTCTCCTCCAAGGTATTAATGTTGATGAGCAACTCTAGAGATGTGCATATATTCAAAGCTTGGTCTGCTTTCTTCAACATTTCTTGTAATGCCTACAACAACCCTTCATAGGATGTGATTTTTCTCATCACCGACACTTTCTCCCATTTGGCATCCTTCTCTGATCATTTGGCACTTGCATATGCAGAGTTTCATCTTTGAGCACCAAGTCCACCAACTTCCCCACATAGTCTATCATTGAAGGAAATGTTTGTGGTACCCTAGGTTCCAAGTGTGGCCTTGCTTTGATTACATTGTTCCCAATCTCCTCTACGATGCTTATGAATACTTAAATCTTATTATGTGTGAAGTCCCAGTTATCCAAAATTCACCCCTAGGGTAAATTTGACAACATGCTAAACAAAGCTTGGGGCCAAAAAAATCATAAAAATTGGCTAAGTCCTAGTCCAGGCGGTCCTTGGGACAGTTGGGATGTCGGGGCGTGAACCGACCGAAAAGCCTCCAGTGTGGTCCACACACCAATTGGGGCATCGGGCCATAGGTACGCTGCTGGGCACGAAAAGCCGAACCGGCTGAAAAATGAAGAAAATTGCCTAAGTCTGTTTAGTAGAGTTTGGGACATCCGGGACAAAAGTACGCGAAGGACGCGGATTGGCGATTTGGATGAAACAGGAACTTTCGTTTGGGACAACCGAGCAAAAATGCGCGCGGGACGCGGAGAGGTGAAAGATCTGAGAGTGAATGGAAATGTGCCACATGTCTTCGCCTCAAAGAGGGACAGGGAAGCCCGAATCGGGCAGATCGGAGATTTTTGTCCCAGACGGTTTGGGACATCCGGGCCAAAAATACGCAAGGGATGTAAAGACCTGAAAAGATTCCAATGAATCAGAATGTGACGCGTGTCACAAGGGGAGGCGTAATAAAAATTTCAACTAAGTACTTTTGGGCCCAAAAGTTCAAAGGGCAAGGTTTGAAGGGTCGGCCCGAGCCAATAGACACAGGACACGTGTCCTATGGAGCAGGAGTGTAGAGCTCAGGGAGGACTTAGAAAATTTAGCAAAAGTTTTGGCCAAAAAACTAAAAGGTAAAGGTTCTCCCGCGCCTCTGTCAAGGAACCAATGCATGCCACGTGTCCCAAGTGGTGGGGGCGCGGGGGAAATGAGAATTTTTCCAAAGTATGAAAAAGGTCGAAATTTCAAAGGAAAGCCCACGGAAAGGTGGAGGAGAGAGAATTACTCATCCAATCAGTGCCTGACATGTGTCATCCAAGTGGCAGAGCGCGGAAAAAATTCAAATGTTTTCCCGCCGATCCGTTTTGTGTTGTTTTTGCCCTAAATCTTCAAACGATCATATCTTTTGATCCAGAGCTCGGATTTGCATGTTCTTTATATCAATGGAAAGCTGGAAAAATTATCTACATGATTCTGGGGTCAATATTGCATTTTGGTTCAGTTTGGAGTGATAAAATTGAGAAACGCCTCTGGCACATAATAATAGATGAAGTGACGTTTCAACAACCAGCTTTAATACAATAGACAGTTCGCCATTTCTGCTAGACAGTCCACCATTTCACCAGGATTCGCCGCTTCTACCATAATGAGATGAGTTAAATGCAACCTAGAAGTGGTTGGGGTAGATTTAGATTTCCTCTCTCTTCCCTCTCTCATTCTTCCTATATATTGTAAGGAGGGGCTTCTTTCTAAAGGTCGAACATTCCTGTTTTGCCCCTCCCTTCTTCTCTTTATCAGGCGAATTTGTGGAGTTCGAACCTCCCATTTGAAACTGTAATGTGACTCTACCTCTTGGCATTTTGTAGTGTATTGTATCAATCTTTGGAGCAAGTAATGCATGTCTGTGGATGATTCTCAACCCTCTCTATGTTCATTTGCATCCTCCTGGTCTTTCACTGCAAATTTTTTTATTTGTGCATGATCTTGCATCGCATTTTAATGGTCTGTGTTTATTGGCAAGATAGGTGTTCTTCATTCCTTGGTGCATCACCTCTGTTAGCTTAGGTTTATTTTTGTGCATCTTCTTACCCTATCTCCTTGGCAAGTTAGATTAGACTTTGAGCAAACCCTCTGCATTTTTCGTGTGCATCTGAACAGAGGAATAGGAACCATCCTTCTCTGGAGAATCCTTTCTCATCTTTACAAGTCCCACACTTGGAGAAAGGATTCAATGTTGTGCAATCACACTGGATGACAGAGTGATCAAACTAGAAATCTGATCAACATCCCAGTGCTTTGTGATTTTGCACTAACAGTTTTGGCACGCCCGGGGACTAGAGCTCTCATTTTTATTGCAGAAAAGTTGATGTGCATCTGCTGTAATTTTCTTGCTTGAAAAGAGCTATTATTTGCATATCTGGTAACTCCAAGGGGAAGAATCAACTGGTTTCAACAGTGCAGGCCTAAAAACTCATGAGAAGAGTCACCACAAGGTCAAGTGTTGGAGAAGAAGAAGTGCTGTTTGAATACCTGCAATTATCTCCAAGAAGAAGGCAAAGAGGAAGAAGGATTCAAAGGTCTCCATCTCCACCAAATGTAGAATCGTCTCAACTCCTCCACCTGATAGGCCTTTCATTCAGTCAACAAGGGTTTTAAGACCAATTAGAATGGCACAAAACAACCCCTATGTCAACTTCACAGGCAGCAGCCCACTTGCCCTCAATGCACAACATCCAATTCCTATTTCAGCCTTAAAGAACATTCCGTACTTCACTGGAGAAAATCAGACTACCCGGTGATCATGTTAAAGACATTGCCAACCTTTGTGCAATCCATGAAATCAATGAGATGCAAGTGGCTGTCAAGTTACTGGCATCTTCATTCAAGGGTAAAGCATTGCAATGGTTTAGGAGCCTTGGAGCTGGTTCTATCACAAATTGGAATCAACTGTGTATAGCACTTCATGAGAAATTTGGAGAGAAGGGAGACAACTTGTCTCTTTTGGAGCAGCTGACAACCATCAAGAGAGCTCCCAATGAGCAATTGATCGATTTCAACTTCAAATTTCAAAAGACTTGGGAGAGAATTCCGGTGGCGGTCAGCCAAAGCCAAGCAGAAGGTGCTTTTCTCTACTATCTCAAAGCTCTAAATTCTGATATTTCTATGTTGATTCAGTCCATGGGGGCATAACTATCCCTATGGCTTATAAGCATTGCCATTAGGGCTGAAAATTGTTTGATCCAGGATGGAAAACTTCCCCTAGACCTCCCATGCCATTGTTTCCAAGTTTAGAGAGTCCAAACACCAATCAAGCACCTAATTTGGCTTCTTCCCACTCCTAGAAATCGAGTTCAAATGAAGCTTCCACTTCATCTCCAAGTGCCCCAAATGAGCTTCAAGAAGTCATGAAGCAATTGTAAAACCTAGGCAATGAGCTGGTTACTCTCAAAAGGCAGCAGGCCCAAGGTTTTAGACCTTCTTATCAACCCCAAGCTCAGCCTAAAAGGCAGCCATACCAACCACAAAGGCCACCTAATCTAGCTACAAATATGAATCAAATGAGGCCTCCTGCCAATAGACCATTTCAGCCCTATAATCCAAATGTCATATCTGCCTCTAAGGCATTGGTGCCAACACAAAACAACATTGCCCAGGAGTATGATTGGTGTTTTCCATGCAATGAGCCTCATAATCAATCCATGTGCTTCAATGGTGCTTTGACTCAAGCATTAATGGTGACAACTACTGGTGTGGAGGGTGAGAGCAGTCAAGAAAACAACCAACAACAAGATACATTCCAACAGCAATCAGCCCCAAATGACACCACATTGGTAAATTGGCAAGCAGAGGATTTTTGTGGCATGAACCAGGTAGTGTCTCAAGGTGTTGCAGCCAACACAAGGTCAAAAAGGAGGAATTTGGGTGAAGAATAGCCATTAGCCCCAACCAATCCACAACCTTCCATGGCTCCACAAATGATTGGAAAGCAAAATCCAATTTCAAATGCACAAGGGCAGCCAAGAACAGCTCCTAGACCAACTCAAATACCAGTTATTGTTGCCCACGTGCAAGGAGTGAATGTACAAGCAAAGGGACAGCAAAAGGATACTTCATCCCCATTCAACATCATTGATTAGATGAAGAAGACAAATGTTAATATATCAATGTGGGAATCCCTATCTATCCCAGGCCAAAGAGATCTGCTACAAGCTGCCATGAAGGACTGGTCAACTTCAAATCAATAGGTCCAAAGGCAAGAGAAGGTACTTACAAATGCTGCCCAGCCTGAGGGAAATCATGGAGGACAGCAAGGTAAAATGTTCAAACCCCCTCCTTTCTATGTTTCATTGATCATTGGAAATCAGCTAGTGCACAATTACATGATAGACTCCAGGGCAAGTAGCTCAGTAATGCCTAAACAAATAGCTGATCAGCTAGGGCTCCAGTATGAAACAATATCCAAAGGGGTAGTGTAGCTAGATGGGACAGCAGTAGCAATAGTTGGAGTGATTAAAAACTTGAGTCTTACCTTGCATGCATGTCCAAACGTTGTTGTTTTACAAGATGTATCAGTCATAGACCTTCCACCACTCTTTGCCCTTTGCTTGTCAAGGGACTTCATAGCCAAGATTGGAGGATATTTTCTCATTGATTGGTCACACATGCTATTCAGAATGAGGTATGGAACCAAAGCCACAATCAGGTCAGAACCTATTGCAAACTTCCATATTGAGCCTTACACTCCAAGTCAGATCAACGCCAATTGTTCAGCATTTGATCAAGAAGACCACCCAAGCACTGATGAGGCTGACACCAAGGTTGGAAGCATCCCGGATCTAACTCTTGATGAATGGGAAAACAAGATACATGCATTTGATCCTTATCAAGAAGTGGAAGAATCTGAGCTAGGGGTCTATTGCATACATGAAGAAAATCAACCTATTCCTAGCATCACCAAGCCAAACCACAAAGATGACAATGAGGTATGGCAGCTAGTTTTTGAGATCAAGGAGTAGATAAGGTACAGGAGGTGGAGCTATGCTTGTTTCACCTCAAGGAATAAAGTACTATTCATCTTTTAGATTTCAGTTTGCATACTCCAATAACACCACTAAATATGAAGCCTTATTGCAAGGGATGCATTGGGCAATCAAGAAGAAAATAAAGAACTTGCACAAGTCTTTGGGGACAAGTGAATTTATTATAAATCAGGTCGTGGGATAAGAAAGCTACCAAGAATGATCTACTCAAGTGCTACAAGAACAGGGTGTGGGACCTCATGGAAGATTTTGAGGGTTTTGGCATCAAATCCATTCCTAGGAAAGAAAATCAAGCTGCTGACAGGCTTGCAGCAGTAGGGGCAGCCTTTGACATTGTGGAAAGCATTCAACAAGACAAGGTACAGCTAAACATCCATGTGATTGTGAGGCCTTCAGTGCCGGATAACAATGTCAGTTGGCAAGTGTTTGAGAATGACCAGCAAATCATCCATTTCTTGCAAGAAGAAGCCGAGTTCTCAGCTAAGAATCAAGAAAAATTGGAACAATGAGTATGGTGACCAAGTGGTACAGCTGAGAACTAACAAGCTACCCAAAGGACTTATCACTTTGGAGTCCATTTTTAACCCCAATGATCAGTTTAGAAAGGAGAAAGCAAACATTCAGGTCAAGAGAGAGGACTCAGTATCCATCTTGGTAGAAGAGAACAAACCATTACAAATTGGAAGGATGACAACTGAACAAGAAAGGTATGAGTTCATACAACTATGTCAAGAGTTCCCTGACGTGTTTGCTTAGAGCTATGAAGACTTGAAAGGTTTCAATCCCAACTTAGCTTAGCATACCATCGAATTGGATCCAAATACTAAGCCTGTCAGGTAGAAACAAAGACCAGTCAATCCACACATGGAGCCTCTCATGAGGAAAGAATTGGACAAGCTGATTGAGTCAAGGATCATATTCCCAATCAAGCATTCTAGTTGGGTTGCCAACTTAGTTCCAGTCAGAAAGAAGAGTGGAGAGATCAGATTGTGTGTTGACTTTAGAGACTTGAATAGAGCCTCTCTCAAGGACCATTACCCACTCCCTTCCATGGAGCAAATATTGCAGGTTGTAGCTGGTTCAGAAAGGTTCTCATTGCTAGATGGATATTCAGGCTATAATCAGATAATGGTGAAGGAAGATGACCAGTTCAAGACGGCTTTCACCACCAAATGGGGCACATATGCCTACAAGAAGATGCCATTTGGCCTATCAAATGCTGGAGCCACTTTCCAAAGGGCAATGGATATGGCATTCAAAGGGTTGATCAATAAAATAGTTCTGATATATCTTGATGACATCACTGTATTCTCCAAAAATGCAGTGGATCACCTCTTTCATCTGAGGCAGGTATTTCAGAGGTGTAGAAGATTTGGGGTATCATTGAATCCCAAAAAATGCATATTCCTGGCTCATGAGGGAAAAATTCTAGGCCATATTGTTTCAAAAGAGGGATTGACGATTGACCCAGAAAGAGTTGAAGCAATTCAAGCATTGCCATTACCAAGTCACAAGAAGGCTCTTCAAAGCTTCTTGGGAAGGATCAATTTTGTCCGCAGGTTTGTTCCAAACTTTGCAGCTCTCGTAAAGCCAATAACGTTGATGTTAAAAAAGAGCATGGCATTTAAGTGGACATCTGAAGGCAAGGCAAGTTTTGAGGCAATAAAAGAGGCCATATCTCAAGCCCCCACTCTCGTCAATCCAGACTTCTCCAAGGGTTTCATGTTATACTCCTTTAGCGGTGGAGACACAATTTCAAATCTGGCACAACAAATAAAAGAAGGATTAGAACAACCAATTTCTTTCTTCAGTCAAGGCTTGGAGGAATACGAAACTAGGTACTCTTTCATTGAAAAGCATGTACTTGCAGTGATCAGGAGTTTAAAGAAATTCAAGCACCTAGTCTTGAACAACAAGATCCAATTATTGGTCTCTCATGTGGGAGTCAAGGACTTCCTTCTAAATAAGGATCTGAATGAGAAACGTGTAGGATGGATAACCCGTGTCATGGAATATGACATCAAGATTAAGGTCACCAAACTAGTACGTGGGAAGGGACTATGCGAACAACTAGCCTTGAGTCAGCAAGTTGAAGCAGGTAATGGAAAAGAGGCTGTCTTGGTACTACAGGATGGTCAAGAACAGGAAAATGATGATGTGCCCACTCCTTGCTGGACCCAAGGTATTATGCACTTCCTAGGCACAGGCCTATGCCCTCCAGGGGATGAACAAGACCCAAAGGAGACACTTCAGATTGCGGCAAAGCTGTCCCATACGCCATTGTTGATGGAGTTTTGTTCAAGAAAGATGTGAATGGAGTGCTGCTTTGAGATGCATTAGCACAAATTAGATTCAAAGGGTGTTGGAAGAGTTCCATTGTGGACCAGCTAGTGGTCATTTTGCACCAAGAGTGACAGCTCTAAAAATCATGAAGGCTGGTTATTATTGGCCTAAAATCTTCAGTGATTGCTATGCATGGATCAAGAGATGTAAGAATTGTGCATTCTTCACAGGAAAAGAGAGACTTGCTGCCCTTCCATTACATCCAATCTCAGTTGACCAGCCATTCATGCAATGGGGTTTGGACTTCATTGGAGTCATTAATCCCAATTCAAGCCAAGGGCACAAATGGATTTTGATAGCCACGGACTATTTCACCAAATGGACAGAAGCAGTAGCACTCAAAGAGGCAACTGAGTCTAGCATCTTAGACTTTTATGAGGGGATAACAACCAGATTTGGTATACCTGCTACAATAATCTCTGATAATGCATTGGCATTCATAGGTTCCAAGATTATAGAATGGGCTGTCAAGAATGGAATCTATTTGAGCACCTCTTCAAATTATTACCCGCAGGGTAATGGACAGGTAGAGTCCACGAACAAAAATTTGCTAAGAATCATCAGGAGGACTCTAGATGAAAATCAAATAACATGGCATACCAAGCTAAAATCAGCATTATGGGCTGATCAGAATAACACCAAAGAGGTCTATAGGTAATTCCCCTTACAAGTTGGTCTATGGAAAAGAGGCAGTATTGCCTATATCATTAGAACTGCCTGCATTGGAGTTCATGAAGCAGTTGGAGTTGGCTGAGTTCGAACCAATGGAGGCCAGGTATGTAGAGTTGATGGAGCTACAAGAGATCAGAAATCAGGCATCCCAAGCAATGGAAAAGGATCAAGCTTTGATCAAGAAGACCTTTGATAGGAAGGCCAAGGATAGATCCTTCCAAGTTGGAGATCTAGTGTTGAAATGGGATGTGGATAGAGAAAAGCCGGGAAGGCATTCAAAATTTGATGCCATTTGGAGTGGCCCATACATGGTCACGGGATGTAAGGATAGTAATGCCTTCCAATTGTCTACATTGGATGGAGAAGAACTCCCGATTCCGGTTAACGGAATCTATCTTAAACATTGCTACTGAAAATAAAAGGTTTACCCTTGTAAATATTAGCCTAGATTTCAATTCCTCTAAGTGTGTATGCACATTGTCTTGTTGTAGTTAGGTTTTTGTTTCCCTAAGTGCTTTGGCACAGGTTTTGTTGCTCCTAGGTTGGATTTCTACAGTTCAGCGTGCTCTCGGAGAAGGAGTTGCGGTATCAGGCTCGGGATCAGATATCAGGTTGGTTTCAGGTTATTGCTTATGACTCCATGCCCAATGGATTGCTTCAGGCCACTGATCTTCTACCTAGCAGGCAGGTGACCCCGCTGAGTCACCAAATTGTTATCCAAAATTCACCCCCAGGGTAAATTTGACAACATGCAAAACAAAGCTTGGGGCCGAAAAAATCATGAAAATCAGCTAAGTCCTAGTCCAGGCGGTCCTTGGGACAGTTGGGACGTCGGGGCACGAACCAGCTGAAAAGCCTCCAGGAGGTCCACGCAGCAATTGGGGCATCTCGGGCCGTAGGTACACGTGGGGCACCCGAAAAGCCGAACCGGCCGAAAAATGAAGAAAATTACCTAAGTCATGTTTCGCAGAGTTTGGGACATCCGGGACAAAAGTACGCGAAGGACGTGGATTGGCGGTTTGGATGAAATAGGAAATTTCATTTGGGACATCCGGTCCAAAAGTACATGCAGGACATGGAGAGCCGAAAGAGCCGAGAGTGAATGGAAATGTGCCACGTGTCTTCACCTCAAAGAGGGACAGGGAAGCCCGAATCGGGCGGATAGGAGATTTTTGTCCCTGCAGGTTTGGGACATCCGGCCAAAAATACACGAGGGACACGAAGACCTAGAAAATCCACCAACGAATCAGAATGTGACACGTGTCACAAGGGGAGGCGCAATAAAAATTTTGACTAAGTGTTTTTGGGCCCAAAAGTTCAAAGGGCGAGGTTTGAAGGGTCGGCCCGAGCCAATAGACACAGGACACATGTCCTATGGAGCAGGGAGTGTGGAGCTCAGGGAGGACTTAGAAAATTTAGCAAAATTTTTGGCCAAAAAACTAAAAGGTAAAGGTTCTCCCCGCGCCCCTGTCAATGAACCAATGCATGCCACGTGTCCCAAGTGGCGGGTGCGGGGGAAAATGAGAATTTTTCCAAAGTATGAAAAAGGTCAAAATTTCAAAGGAAAGCCCACGGAAAGGTGGAGGAGAGAGAATTGCTCAGCCAATCAGCACCCGACACGTGTCATCCAAGTGGCAGAGCATGGAAAAAATTCAAATGTTTTCCCGTCGATCCGTTTTGGGCCGTTTTTTGCCCTAAATCTTCAAACGATCATATCTTTTGATCCAGAGCTCGGATTTGCACGTTCTTTATATCAATGGAAAGCTGGTGAAATTCTCTACACGATTCAGGGTCAATATTGCATTTTGGTTCAGTTTAGAGTGATAAAATTGAGAAACGCCTCTGGCACGTAATAATAGACAGAAGTGACGTTTCAACAACCAGCTTTAATACAACAGACAGTTCACCGTTTCTGCTAGACAGTCCACCATTTTGCCAGGATTCACCACTTCTACCATAATGAGATGAGTTAAATGCAACCTAGAAGTGGTTGGGGTAGATCTGAATTTCCTCTCTCTTCCCTCTCTCATTCTTCCTATATATTGTAAGGAGGGGCTTCTTTCTAAAGGTCGAACATTCTTGTTTTTCCCCTCCCTTCTTCTCTTTTTATCGTGTGAATTTGTGGAGTTCGAACCTCCCATTTGAAACTGTAATGTGACTCTGCCTCTTGGCATTTTGTAGTGTATTGTATCAATCTTTGGAGCAAGTAATGCATGTCTGTGGATGATTCTCAACCCTCTCTATGTTCATTTGCATCCTCCTAGTCTTTCACTGCAAAAGTTGTTTATCATGCATGATCTTGCATCGCATTTTAATGGTCTGTGTTTATTGGCAAGATAGGTTTTCTTCATTCCTCGGTGCATCACCTCTGTTAGCTTAGGTTTATTTTTGTGCATCTTCTTACCCTGTCTCCTTGGAGAGTTATATTAGACTTTGAGCAAACCCTCTCGCATTTTTTCATGTGCATTTGAACAGGAGGAATAGAACCAAGCCTTCTCTGGAGAATCCTTTCGCATCTTTCAAGTCCCACACTTGGAGAAAGGATTCAATGTTGTGCAATCACACTTAATGATAGAGTGATCAAACTAGAAATCTGATCAACATCTAGGGTGCTGTGATTTTGCACTAATGGTCCCTTTACAACGTTATGCACACTATCTCTACTTCCTTTGTCTTCATCTCTTCACGCAAAGTTGCTTTGATTGTGGCATATTTATCCATGTTCCTTCCGTACACACCTCCACTGAAAATTTCACCAATGCATTACTGACCTACTCATCTGACATGACAATAGGCTTTACTGTCATGTGTCTAGCCTAAGGTTCCTTCTTGATCACCTTGAAACACATGAATCTATTCATACATCAAATTGAGACTCATCCATGTGGGTGTGCATCGACTAGGATAGTTTCTTTCATGTTTGCATGCTTGCCATATCTTGATCCATCAACTCCTATCCAAATAGATCCTTCCACTCTATCATGCTCTGGAAGTAGGTGTGGATAATATTTCCTACATCCTCTACATACCCCATGGCTGGTGGAATGTGCTCTCCACTTACCCTTCTAGACCTTTGCTACTTAGGAACTCAAGCCTCCAAATTTGGGACTTACATCTCCATGTCTTGAATATCTTCTGTAGTTGTTTCCTCTGGTATTTTCTCTTCTTCTTCCTTCTCCTTTGATGCCTCACCCTTTTCTTCTATGTTCTTTGGGGGTGTAGGAGATGTAGGTATGCTCTCCTTAGACTCTTCCACCTCCTTGTTCAACTTCAGCTTCCTCCTTCTCTGTGCATTAGCTTCCTTTTGTGGGGAGAGTTGGGGTGATCTACACATAGAGGTTGGGGTAGCACCTTGGGTCCTTGTTCTCCTAAATACCCTTTTAAACCTGTGCTCCCCTTGGACCACATTCAAGTCCTCTTCATCCCCCTCTTGTGGTTGAGGTGGTGTAATAACACACTCAACTTCTCTCTGACTTGTAGGATGTTTCCTACCCCTATGCTCCAAACCACCACTATCTTCATGCTCTTCCTCCTCATCCTACACTTCAATTTTCTCTGAGGGCTTAGGTATTGGGATATTATCCATTATGTTCTTCCTTTCGGCAGTCTTTGGAAGTGCAAACTCACCTTCCACATATTTATTATTCTCCATTTTTGCTTCAACTGGAGATACACCAATGCTTCCCCAAATCTACTATAGCCAAACTTATTGGTTTGATGTTTAGAACCTCTGAAATGATTCTCTCTGTATAGGTGCTTCTACCAAGATATACATACTTCTTCCACAATGTATGGTAGTCACAGTCTACCTTGTCTACATTGAAGATCAGCCTGCGTGTGTCGGTAAATCTATGAACAAATTCCTGAAAATACCTTGCAGTGAATGTGTAAGGTAACTTGCACCAAGGGCTCTAGACTCCATCCTTCATTAGAAAACATGCGATGTAAAAATGCTGGTATATAGCAAACTAAACTTTTTTCCTACCACTACTGGTAGGTCCTTTGGGATGTGCCACTCTTCCCCAAATACCACGTGGAGCCTATCATACCACTTCTCCACCCTTTACTTGACTTTATTTGTCATGGTCCCCTTGTATAGGTATTTGCTAAATCTTTCAGTTGGGGACATGTTCTCTATGGGGTATTCCCATACTTTCTCCTTTAGTCCATCTCGTACTCTAATTTCCATGAAGACCAGTGATAGTAGAACAACCCCAAAGTTGATCTTCCCTCATGTGTGCACTTCTTCAACTATTTTTTCTGCAATATAGCCCGCAATGTTATAGATTTTCCTTCCAACATCTTTCGTGCCACATGCAACCACATAGTGTTTACCTGCAACCATCACTCTTGATCATTCAACTTGGTAACAAGATGTGTTGTAGCTTGTACAACTAGACAATTCTTAAATTTTTCTATCCCCATTCCATGCGGACCCTTCAGGTATCCCAACTCCTTTTTAGTATTTAAAATCATGGCTTTATCTATGAGGTCACTTTTTATATCCTCTTCTGTGGCCTTCAGACCTATCACTGATGAAACAAATGCAGATGAGATTCTAACTCTGCATCCTCTAAAGTAGAAGAAGTCTTCATGAACCCTACTCATGAACCACTAGTACAAGGGCTCCTACTTCTGAAATATGGGATCTCATACAACTGATATACCCCAATTCTCTTCATAAGTTTTTCACCCGCATCATCATATACCGACATGTCATCTGCCGTGCATTTGTTTGTTCTAACCATGAGTAAGGAGTCAAGCTCCTTTTGTTCTCTGAGGTCCTTTGATTATATTCACTTAATTTACTTTTTCTAATGGGTGAATCCCACTCTTGGCCAATAATAACTCCTTCTGGGTATTGCATCTCCGAAAAATGACTTTCAGGTGCCATCTCTTCTTCCTCAATGACCACCTTCTTCTTTTCTTTTGTTGTTGCTACAAATGCCTTCTTTGGTGCCATTTCTACCTTGTAAATGTCTCTTCTTCATGCCTGTAACTCCACAAATCAAACCCTAGCTCGATTCAATTATGCCCTAGGTGGAAACTTCATAAACTAACTCTTTCCTATCTCTACTTCGTTCAAACCCTTCACCACCGGGGACGTAAGATTCTTATAACATAGATTTGGTTATCACTCTTAATTTCACACCCTTGGCAACTTAAATCGATCACTCGGCTCTTTGCACTTGGCTCTTCTCTCAAATAATCTTAGTTTCAATGGTAAAAATGAATCAATTCCATCCTTATATAATTTTTTCAAATTTTGATGCATTTATTGCTCCTCACCTACCAAATATCCCTTCATTTATTAACCAAATCCCTTTGTTCCATGTGATACATCTTCACGCCCAGCTATAACCTTCTAGCTCACCTTCCTACCCTCTAGTCACAGACATCTCTTCAGGGCGTGCTCCTATGCCCGAGTGCCTCATCATTGCACCTTCTCCTGGTAGCTATCATGGCCTCCGCTTACCTCATGTTATATTGTTCCTTCATCCATCTCCATCCTTGGTTACCTTTTGAGAAGTAATCTTCCATTAACTTAAACCATACCAGAATGTGACTTATTCCTTTCATCTTTTAATTCCTCGGTCTTTTTTGTCTTTCTATTAGATCAATACAACCACCCCACACTAGAATTATGTGTATTCCTCTACGCATAAACATTCTTCATACAATAATTAGCTTCATGCACGCAAGCGCGCTTATTACACAAACAACAACTAAATTGACAAAGCATAATGACAATGAAGGAAATACATTAAGGAAATACATAATTTAAAACATAAACTAAATGGTAATACTACCTTATTACAAACACCAAGAAGACTTATTTATAGTAGGTCTTCAACCTAATCCCGTTAAAGTAACTGGGTATTTGTGTTCCATCAAGTGCTTCTAACTGGCATGCACTTGATTCAAGTATAGAATTGATAACATATGACCCCAACCAATGTACTTTGAGCTTGCCTAGATGGTGCAAGAACTTTGAGTCATAAAGAAGTACCATTTGTCCAATCTCAAACTTCTTATCTCTTATGTTTCTATCATGCCATGCCTTCTTCTTGGCCTTTTCCTACTTCTGACTCCATCATCCTATGGCTCTTCACTCATCCATTTGAACCATCTTTGTAATACGTTTTTCCAAATCATGTTCATTAGCTAGACCTCCAACATGTGCAATGTGTAAAGAAGGTAACATAAATTCTATAGGAAGAATAACTTCCATGCCAAACACCAAATGAAATGGTGTGGCCTTGTTCAATCTCTTGTAAGTTGTTCTATATGCCCAAAGCACAACTGACACTTTGTCATCCCAATCCTTTCTTCCAACATCACATATTTTTTGTTAAATTTTGGCCCAAAAATTTATCAAGGCCTCGTAGTTCCATTTACATGAGGATGGTAAAGTGTAGTTTTATGGTGTGTAACCATAAAATAATCTAATAGGATCTGATTGTCTCATTCAAAAATGTGTACCTCTATCACTTGTTAATCTTAAGCGATACCCATATCATGTAAGAAAATTCTCCCATAGAAATATAGATGTTGTAGCTATTGTACAGTCTTTCATAGTGCTTGCTTCTCCCTAATGTGTAAGATAATCTATGTAAGTAATGATATAGCAAGATCCAGTCTGCACATGGCTAGTGAGATAGGTCCTACAAATTCAATGGTCCATTTCTCAAATGGTTCAACACTAGTAATTGGTCTCAAAGTCATCTCATCTCTTTGCCCTAGTTTTCCTAAGTGCCGATAATGATCACACACCTTATAAGAATCTTTTGAGTCTTTACACGTTTCTCCCACCGTAATCCAACAATTAATATCTTCTCGAGTAGTCGCATCACCTACATAATGTCCTCTGTAATACCACCATGAGCCCCTTCCATGATATCCTTGCGCTCATTCTCTAACACACAACCGTGTGATACTTCATCTCTGCCTAGCTTTGTACAAGTCACCACCGATTAACATAAATGGTGCCACGCTTATAGCAAACTACATCTTTTCTAATGCTTTCATTCCTTCTAGTGTCATACTGTTTGGAGAAAGACAACAATGTCTTCTAATCACGTGGGTACACATTGAACTTGTATAAGCTGTGCATTCGACATTGTTTCTTCAATTTTCATGCATCCTCTCCTAAATTGATTCTAGATAAATGGTCTAGTCCATAATTAATTTTCCTGTGCTTCACCACAACTATGAAGTCAAACTCTTGAAATAGGGCACCCATCTACATATGCACCCCTGTAAGATTGGATTGTTTACCCAAAGTAATTTAATTCCATATGATCTCGTATAAAACACAAATGGTGTTGCCAACAATTATTGTGAAAACTTGTACAATGTGTAGATCATTGACAAAGCTTCACGCTTCGTAGTTATATAATTCCTTTCACCAGGAGTCAACTTCCTACTAGCAAAAAAAAATGGATGATCTATAATACCTTCACCGAGTTGATCTAACACAAAGTGCGAATGGTCATACCATAGGCATCCACATGCATGTGAAATGGTTTATCCCATGATCGAAAATATAGAATGGGCGTGGTAGTAAGTCTCTCTTTTAATATCTCAAACATGCACTGCTACGGTTCTCCCCAATAAAATGTACCTTTCCCCTTCAGTAATTCTTCCAAGCATGCTACAATTTTGGCATAGCCCTTTATAAATTTTCAATAATATCTTGTATGACCTAAAATCCACGCACCTCACTTTAAACGGTAGGTGCTTTGAGGCCTAAAATGACTGTAACCTTGGCTGATTCAACTAGCAAACCTTCCTTGGAGATTATATGCCCTAATAGTATCCCTAATGGTGTAGAAAATATGCAATTCTTGATGTTAAAAGAGATACTCAATTGTCTACATCGTTTAAACATTAAGCATAGATTTTCACAATGATCTTTCACAAGCCCATATATTATCCAATCATCTAGATAGAATTGTAAGAAGTTTTCAATAAAATATTTGAATTCTGAACAACTATCTGGGAGAATATAGTAGGCACGTTTTTCAATCCAAAAGGCATCACAGTATAGGAAAAACTAACCCATTAAGTAGTAAATGTTGTCTTTTCTTGATCCTCCTAAGTGATCCTAACCTGATTATAACCAAAAAATTTATCTGTGAAAGAATATATTTCACGCCCTATAATTCCTTCTAGTATTTTCTGAGTGAGAGGCATAGGGAAAGGATCTCTCGACACATGTAGCATTCATCTCCCTATAGTCTAGACATATCCTAATACATTCGTCCCTCTTGATACTTATCACCATTGGGCTAACCCATTCGACTCATCAAGGGGCTTGATAATTCCATATTTTAACATATTATCAATTCCTTCCTTTACCTTTTCGCACAAATTAGGACTCATTCGTAAGGTCTCTTCCTAACTAGCCGTGCACCGTCCTTAAGTTTGATCTTATTTTCCCCAAGTGATTCATGCATGCCTTTAAGTTCATGATATCCTTGAGGGAATAAGTCCTGATAATCCCTTAGTAACTCAATGATCTTTTCTACCTCCAAGTCTAACCAGTAATCTCCAATTATGGCCTCCTTAGGCTCAACCTCCAAACCTATATTCACCTTTGTTATCCTTATGGGTTCATTGTAGGTGTGCACGTCTTTTTTCCGCATTGTCCAAGACCTTGCATACCCCATGTGAATGTTCAATATCTAGGTTCTCAACTTCCTCGTCATCCACGATGTAGACCATCTTTCCTTTCTCTTTCTCAAGGCAAGCGTATTCAAGTAGTTTGGAGTCCATTTATTCTTCCTTTTCAAAACATGCTCCAAACTCTGTCTCACCAAATAATTCCTAAATATTCTCTTCTTCTTTTGCACTATCTCCCATAGTTAAGCACTTGACAAATTTTAATGCCTCTACTATAGGAGGTTGAGTCAAGAAGTAGTCAAATGTCTAGATCATATCTGCAGTCAAATCTTGTCAGTTCCTATTTTCTCTATGTAGTTATGCATATACATACCAAGCGTGTGCGCATCCTTAGAGCGTGGAATACAATTTATGCACCCAAAGTGAAGGTGGTAATGCTTCCTGTCCCACTGTCTAGAGTCTCTCACACTATTGAATGTGATGCTAAACAGGTTGATCACCATGATAAGTGCATATCTTCGTAGGTGCATTTTTCCTTATAAACCTAGTAGACAAAGCTATTCCAATATCTTCCTAGTGTATAAGGTTATCTTTGTGGACTGCCCACCAGCACGTTATTATCCCACATAGTGTATATACTAACATATCTCTCCTTACAACTGGATCTGCAAACTACATTTCCATAGCCTTCAAAAAGGTAGAAAGATCTTTTGTCCCTATATACCAAGGTACTATGCTTCCTATCCGTCAAATTGAGTGAAATCTATTCATGCATGCAACCATGCTTTTCACCTCGCACCCTACTAATTCATATGTACCATGAGCCCAATTTTCACAAGCAATACTCATAGTATCACTAATAGAATGAGAGTCCTCCCACTATAGGATGCCTTCCTTCGATGGCTCATTAACCTATGGGTCCTAGATAGTGCGTACATAAACTCTGTTTAAATCCTCTTCACTTAGAGGCTCAACATATGGCATAGAATTTCCATCTGTCAAAGGTATCACAACCCTCTCCTCCTTGTTTTCAAAGTTGACATACCCCTTATTGAATCTCAAGTCAACATTATTTGCATAACACCAAGGGCGTCCAAGAAAGGCTAGGAAATTATCTACTTCTACAAGTGCTAATACCTCAAAATCCCCAGTGAACTTGGCCCCTTGTATAGTTATAGATGCATCCTTCAATACTCCTATGGGAGTGGCCTTAGTCTAGTTTTCCATGAATAACACATTATATGATGGCTATAATAGAGGCCTCCCCATTTGTATCCATGCATCTAATGTTAGAACATTTTCTTCGTGCCTATATCAATCAATATGTTGCTCAATAACCAGCCATCCACAAAAGCATTGAGTGATATCTTTGTCATAGTCAATGCTATCGGGGGAATATTTACATGCAAAATATTTCATTTGGTCTCAAGGCTCACACATGGAGTGTTCCCTTTCAACCAAATTCCTAATAGTGGAATAATGTTCTCTTGGCACAACATCTTACACACCTCCCATAGATCATCGATATTAGTTTGGACTGTCTCCGATGCTTTCTTTTACTCCTTTAGGTATTGTATCTCACCTTGAAGATTCCTTAGCACTTCCATTGTATCCTGGTAAAATTCCTTCGATGAGTGAGATCTGGGTACCTCGCATCTAAAACATCCTCTTTGGTAATCATAGGCTTCTAGTGTAATTCCTCTCACGTGCGCACAACTTCAGCGTGTGTATTGATGTTTACTTTCAATGCCTCAAGTCCTTCTATTATCTTGGGAATCCATTGATCTCCTACCATGCACTAGATTCTAACCATCTCGACACCTTTTTTTTCTTGCTTATATTTCTTGCTTAGATGCTCATATAAGTCCGGGCACTCTTCATAGCTATGTTTCTTCCCGTAGAAAGAACATGCATTATTCTGAGGAAATTCATGCCCTGTAATGATGGAGATCCACACGTATAACATGTTCCACGAGGGAACTTTTCTCTTCCTCCACCACAACCTCATCCTCCATATCCACCCCGATATCCATGTCCTCTTCCACGACCTCCTTCAAAATGCACCTCATTCGGGTCATAAGTACGCTTGATTATGGTCCCAATCATAGTGCTCATTCCTACCCTTAGAATTATTTTTTATACTTGTCTATTGTAATCCAATGTCTATAACATCCGGATCAAACCAATAAGCAGAAAGTCCCGAGTATCATGGGCCATGGACCTACAAATCTTGCAAAAACAAGATACATTCTTCCTTATTGCGTGTTGTAACAAAGGACAGTGACTTGAATCATGATTCAAATGAAAAATTTCATAGTCTAGTAGCAATGAATGCATAAATCTACAAGGTAAACTATCCTTGGTGTGACCTTCCACTTCACAAACTATACACCAAATTTCTGAGTGCTTTTCATGGGCTGAATTTGTTGATAGCTTCTCTAACATCTTTGCCATAGCTTCAATCTGTTCCTCTAGAAATGGACTAACACTAGTGTCAATGCTCCCAACAACCTCAGGACATAAATTTACTTCGATTGCTTCATGTGGATCCGTGTATGTCTTATGTGAAATTACCCTCCTAAAATGTGTAATCAATCCTCCAAAACCATTGTGCATGCTAACTAGCGTGGATATCATAAGACAACTTAGATAAAAGTGTCTTAAAATGGGAATCATACTCCCGTACACTCTCAATAGTGCCTTGCTTGATATCTTTGAGTGCACTTATACTCTTCTGCTCAAACTCAAGAATATGGAACTCTTTTAAGAAAGCATCCCTTAGTGTTGCATAATCTACGCAAGTTTGATCAGGGTCAAACTTCCTATACCAACTGTGCACACACCCCTGTAATGTAGTAGCGAATTGACTTGCCTTTCTCTCGAAGGCGGTTGTGATCCCTTTTGTGCACCACAATATTTCACACATATGCACATGTTCGACATAATCCTCTATACCCCTATACTTTGGGAGATGAAATGACATATCTATATAGATATTGTGTGGTTCTTGAAGACCTTGACCACTTGATCTAGAACCCACTTTGGGTTCTCTCTACCTCAATATCCACTACATACACTGGAACTAGAACCACCTATACCTCCTAATCCTCCACCTGTAGCTGGAGAAGGACATTTAGATGTACTCCCATGTGCTCCAACAGTAGTACTATACTTGAACCTCTACGACCTGTGAGGTAGTCCCACTTCCAAAGGTGAATCCAACATTCTGTGCACTCACATTCTATGCAAATTATGCGCCTAAGAATGCTCCTCCATATAATATTGAAGTTGTTTGTCCTGCCATTAATGTACTTGATCACTGACTTACTCCTACTCTCTTACTTCCCAAGTTAGCTTGTTGATTACTTGTTGTACTAGATACTGCAAAACCAAGCGCAAAGGCTAGGTCACCAGGTGGATTAAGTTGCACACCGCAACCTAAGTAGTCTCTATTGGCACACTACGTGTGAGGCCGATAAGGATCTCTATCATGCTTTCCAAGATGGGGGAGTTCCTAATGCTCTAGCTCCACATCTTCTACGTGAGTCGTAAATCCTTCACGAGCCATATCTCTCCTCAATGCCATACTTTCTGCAATGGAATGTTGCTTCTCTATTTCCCTCTCGCGCACCTCATTATACTTAAGTTGCCTTTCCTCTCTCTACTTTTCTGCCACTAGGTCCACCATCTTAATACCAAACCTATTCCCCGACCTCACGCATGGTGAAGTTTAGTTAGTCATCAGTTTAATCTCTAGGTTTAAAGTTACCACTAAGATCTTGATCGCCAGTAGCATACCATGCAAATATGTTCCTCTTGGATACATCAAAAACTGAAATTCAGTGACCTCTAGGCAAGAGTACATCAAAATTGAGTATTCCATAATATAATTGTTTAGAACACCACAAAACCATGTATCCACCACGCAAGTCCAAATCAAATCAGCATCATAAAGATCTTGAAATTCTTCCTGTGTCCAGACAAGTGCATGATATCTCTAATTGCCTGACCGAGATGCATAAGTCGTAAGCCACTCGTAAATTTATCTTTGGAAAGATAGTGAAAAAATCTCTCATATAAGCTATCGTAAAAGTTATGTTCTACCCAAGGGTGTGTGTTAAACTCAAATCCACTATTGAACCGTTGTGCATATTCTTCCTCTAGATTGTGTATCCATTCCTCAATACTTGCTAGAGTTAAACGGTACGTCTTCATCGTGAACCATCCTAAAAACAATTGAAAAAGAGGTCCCAGCAACATAACCTATGATGCATCCTAGAATTTGCAAGATAACAACCTAGTCATTTGGCACATCACTCATCCTAGACCGAGCACTCACCCAAAGTGCTCAAAGGTACCAGCCCCTCTTTAGGGTTCTTTGTGATAGGATGATAACATGATGAAGGAAGTAACATATAGATTCATAACTAATCCATCCATCTACCGTGCATGCTACCCATAGATCTATAAAATAAAAATATTAAATAGTAATCATGATTGAATCATTAACATGCACTACTCAATTACATAGAATGACAGTTAGATTTAGCCAATATCTTCCATCTATTAATAAATATAGAATTTCCTTTTAGTAATCTTTGTCAATTTATATCAAGGCACATATGGATCTGATACACATATTTAGAATCATACATACACCGCTCTTTGTGATACATACCAAACCATCTCTACTCTCACTACTACGCACATAACATCATATATAAAGGGTGGGGACTTTCCCTTCACCGCTTAATGACTACCAAAATAGGTCGCATGCTATTATTAGCCACATGCCATTTTATAATTATAGCCACACATGTAAGTGCACTATCTATAGTCCTCTTACAGATAACTGAAGTGTTGATTCTATTCTTAGCTTGCTCCATGCATAGACATTTTTAACTACTCCAAATATGGACAATGCATGGCACGCACATCTTTACATCGTTGATGTGTTCTGCATGCCATCTCCTAAAAATAGATCTTCTTACTTGAAATCGAATAAGTCTTGAACTCTAACTTTCCTTCCACGCATGGCTCCTTCCTTTCCTATTGCACATTTGATCTTGGCCTTCTATCCTATGTAAACTCATTGTGTGATCTTTGCCAAGTATTCTTTGATCAACATTCAATAGTTAAATCTAAGTAGAAATCCTATTATTAGCCTAAACTATGCATGGTTCTCGGCTAATGCTTGTTCCTAAAATACCTTTGTGTGGACTACAAGTCTTCATGTCTTTGTGTTCTCATCATGCTAACTCCAAAATAGCCTTAACAACAAGAAATGACTGTTGTATATATCTTCTCCCTAGGTAGATATAGACAAACATAAGAACATAGAAATCAAAGAAACTCAAACCCCGAAATTTATTGCATTGCCAACCGGAAGGGTGCAGATCAAAAGATGTCAACACAAAAATAGATGTGCCAAGGTGTAGGTTGGAGGAGCACAACACAGAGTTTTGACATGACCAAATTCACGCCCAAGGCGTAGGTTGGAGGTGCACAACACAGAGTGTTGACATGACAAAATGCACCCAAGGTGCAGGTTGGAGGCACACAACACAGAGTGTCGACACCACATTTTCAGTGCCTATGGCACATGTAAGGGTATGTCAACACGAAAATGGATGTGCCAAGGTGCGGGTTGGAGGTGCACAACATAGAGTCTCGACATGACCAAATTCGCACCCAAGGCACAGGTTCGAGGCGCACAACACAGAGTGTCGACATGAAAAATTCACGCCCAAGGTGTAGGTTGGAGGCGCACAACATAGAGTGTCGACACCACATTTTCAGCACCTATGGTGCATGCAAGAGTATGTCGACATAAGGATGGATGCACCGAGGTGCAACATTTTGAGCGTTTGACACGACATGAAAGTAAACCACGGCGCGAGATATTCAAGACGGCCATAACTTTTCAGAGGGAGCTCAGATTCATGCAAGGTTGGACTTTTCAGAAAGCTTAAGAGGTCCTCTGTCCAACTATGACTAGATATATTTAATTAGGTGAGAATAAGTTCTTCAAAAATGTAAAATACAATTCTCCACTTTTTGGGTTTGCTAAGGTCCTCACCTACCGCCATAATGAGATGAATTAAATGCAACTTGGAGGTGGTTGGGGTAGATTTGGAATTCCTCTCTCTTTTCTCTCTCATTCTTCCTAAATTTAAGGGGGCTTCTTTCTAAAGGTTGGAAATTCTTGTTTTTTTCCTCCCTTCTTCTCTTTGGCAAGTGAATTTGTGGAGTTCAAACCTCCCATCTAAAAATTGTAATGCAACTTTGCCTCTTGGCATTTTGTAGTGTATTGTATCAATCTTTGGAGAAAATAATGCATGTCTGTGGATGATTCTCAACCCTCTCTATGTTCATTTGCATCCTCTGATCTTTCACTGCAAATCTGGTTATTTGTGCATGATCTTGCATTACATTTTAATGGTTTGTGTTTATTGGCAAGACAAATGTTCTTCATTCCTCGGTGCATCACCTTTGTTAGTTTAGGTTTATTTTATGCATCTTCTTACCTTGTCTCCTTGGAAAGTTAGATTAGTTTTTGAGTAAACCCTCTATATTTTTATGTGTGCATCTGAACAGAGGAATAGGAACCGGCCTTCATCTGGAGAGCTTTTCGATTTTCGAGGTCCCACACTTGGGAAAAGCTCCATGTTATGCAATCACCTTTGAGAGTCTCAACCCATCGAGTTGTAGACATCGGGGTGTTGTGATTTCATCCAATAGTTTTGGCACCGGTGGGACAAGAGGTCATTCCACAAGATTTGAAGGAATTTTCAAGAAATTTGGACTTAGAAATTGTAGGTTTTACAATTTCATTTTTTTCACCTTCAGGCTGAACTTTGAAATCAATTTTCAAGGACTTAACTTGCTCAAAACAAGTCAAAATTTCACCAGTTGATAGATCGGGGATAATCTTCAAAAGGGTATTCTTAGATTTTTGAGATTTTGACTTTCAAAATTTCATAGTTTTTAGTATTTTGGGTTTCCCAGGTGTTGAGCATGTCCGAGTTTCGACACACGGTGTATTTTGTTTTGTAAGTTGCCTTGCATGACCTGAGTTTTCCTGTACCTTTCGGGGATTAGTAGCTACACAACAAGACCCGATAACCGAATTGAAGAACTGTATCTTCTGGGTCCTTCAAAGTTTTAAATTCTTTTTTAATATTGTTAGGTTTGGTGTGTAACTTGGTAGAATCTAGCCTTTTGAGGCTCATTATCTAACACATCTGGTGACTCGAAGGGATAGAATTTAGTGGTGTAGTAGCACAGGTTACCCAGGTACATGAGAAGAATTGAACCAGGTCTGATACTCGAGAAGAGGGCTATTTGTCCACTTACAGCTATCACCAGGTAGAGGAAGGAGAGGAAGAAGACCACAAAGATCACCATCTCCACCTAACAGGACTTTATCAACCCCTCCACTTGGTAGACCTTTCATCTAATCAACAAGGGTTCTCAGGCCAATCAGAATGGTGTAACAAAACCCTTTTGTCAACTTCACTTTGGCAGCAGCCCACTTGCCCTCAATGCACGAGAATCGAGTTCAATTGCGGCATTGAAGAACATTCCATTTTCACTAGAGAAAATCATACCACTCCACAGTGATCATGTCAAAGACATTGCTAACGTTTGTGCAATCCATGAGATAAATGAAATGGATGTTCTTTGTCAAATTGTTGGCATCTTCGTTCAAAGGAAGGCATTGCAATGGTTTAGGAGCCTTGGAGTGGTTCTATCCAAAATTGGAATCGAGTTATGCATAGTTCTCCATGAGAAGTTTGGAGAAAAGGAGACAATTTGTCTCTACTAGAACAATTGACAACTATCAAGAGAGCTCCCAATGAAGCGCTGACTGACTTCAACTTCAGATTTCAAAGGTCTTGGGATAGGATTCCAGTGGCCGTTAGGCCAACAGCTGAAGGTGCTTTTCTATATTATCTTAAAGCTTTGAATTCTGATATTTCTATGTTAATTCAATCTATGGGAGGCACAACCTTACCTGTTGCTTATAGCATTGCCATTAGGGCTGAAAACTATCTTATTCAAGCTGGTAAGCTGGCTCCTAGGCCTCCCATGCCCTTGTATCCAAACTTAGAAAATCCAAGCACTAGTCAAGCACCCACTTTGGCTCCTATTCCCACTCCTAGAAATCAAAGTTCAAATGAAACTTCTACTTCATCCTCTAGTGCTTCAAATGAACTCCAAGAGGTCATGAAACAATTGCAAAATTTGGGAAATGAGCTGGTTACACTCAAGAGGTAGTAGGCCCAAGGCTTTAGACCTTCTTATCAACCTCAAGCTCAACCTAATAGGTAACCATACCAGCCCAATAGGCCACCCAATCCAACTGCAAATCAAAGCCAAGTAAGGCCTCCCACCAATAGACCATTTCAGCCCTATAACCCCAATGTTGCATCTACTTCTAAAGCATTAGTGCCAGTGCAAAACAACATAGCTCAAGAGTATGATTGGTGTTTCCCATGTAATGAACCTCACAACCAATCTATGTGCTTCAATGGTGCTTTGAACCAAGCCTTGATGGTGACAACTACTGGCGTAGAGGGTGAAGTGAGTCAAGAAACAAATCAGCAACAAGGGACATCTCAGCAAAACACAACTCCAAATGATACCGCACTTGTGAATTGGAAAGCTGAGGATTTTTGTGGCATGAATCAAACAATTTCTCAGAGTGTAGCAGCTAACACAAGATCAAAGAAGAGGAATATTGGTGAAGGGCAGTCATTGGCTCCAAGTGATCTACAACCTTCCATCACTCCACAAGGTGTTGGTAAGCAAAATATAGTTCCAAACATGCAAGGACAGCCCAAACCACCTTCTAAACCAACTCAAATGCCAAGTTATTGCTGCCCATGCGCAAGAAAGGAATGTGCAGCCTAAAGGACAACAAAGAGATCTTTCATCCCCATTTAGCATCATTGATCAAATGAAGAAGACAAATGTGAATATATCAATGTGGGAATCTTTATCCATCCCAGGCCAAAGAGATCTTCTACAAGCTGCCATGAAGAATTGGTCAACTTTGAACCAGCAGGTCCATATGCAAGAGAATGTCCTCACAAATGTTTCTCGGCTGAAGGGAATCATGGAGGACAACAAGGTAAAGTTTTGAACCCCCTCCATTCTATGTTTCATTAATCATTGGGGATAAACTAGTACACAATTGCATGATTGATTAAGGGCAAGTAGTTTGTCATGCCCAAGCAAATAGCTGATCAACTGGGTCTCAATATGAAGTCATATCAAAGGGGGTAGTGCAATTGGATGGGACAGTAGTAGCAATGGTGGGAGTGATTAAAGGTTTGAATCTTACCTTGCATACATGCCCCAACGTTACCATTTTGCAAGATGTGTCAGTGATAGATTTTCCACCACTCTTTTCCCTATGCTTATCAAGGGATTTCATAGCTAGAATTGGAGGCTACTTATCTGCTGATTGGTCACACATGTTGTTCAGAACAAGATATGGTACTAAGGTCACAATCAGATCGAACCAATTGCAAACTTTCATATTGAGCCTCATACTCCAAGCCAAATCAATGCCAACTGTTCAGCATTTGATCAAGAAGATTATCAAGCACAGATGAAGTTGACACCAAAGTTGGAAGCATCCCAGATTTGACTCTTGATGAATGGGCAAGCAAGGTACATGCTTTTGATCCCTACTAAGAAGTAGAAGAATATGAGCTAGGAGTCTATTGCATACATGAAGAAAACCAGTCTATTCCTAGCATCACCAAACAAGACCATAAGGATGACAATGAGGTATGGCAGTTATTTTTGATGGATCAAGGAGTAGGCAAGGTGCAGGAGGAGGAGTTATGCTTGTTTCACCTCAAGGCATCAAATATTATTCAGCTTTCCATTTCTAGTTTTCCTATTCAAACAACATGGCTGAATATGAAGCATTGATTCATGGACTTCATTGGGCGGGAAAAAGGGCATAAAGAACTTGCAGGTGTTCGGGGATAGCGAGCTAATTGTCAACCAAGTCAGGGGACAACATCTGCTAAAAGAATGACCTCTTTGAAGAACTACAAGAATAGGGTATGGGACCTCATTGAGGATTTGAAGCTTTCAACATCATGTCCATACCCGGAAGAAAAATGAAGCGCGAGATAGGCTCATAATAGTTGGAGCAACGTTTGATGTGGTTGACAACATCAGAAGGGAAAAAACACAACCACATATCCATGTGATTGTGAGGCTAGTAGTTCCAGATAATAACACAAGCTGGCAGGTGTTTGAGAACAATCAACAGATCATCAATTTTTACAAGAAGAGGCTGAATTCTCAGCTAGGAATCAGGACAGACTAGAGCAGCAGTATGGGGATCAAGTAGTGCAGCTGCGGACAAACAAGCTTCCCAAGGGTTTAGTAACATTGGAGTCTATCTTCAACCCTAATGACCAGTTTCGTAAGGAAAAGGCTAACATACAGGTCAAGAGAGAAGATTCAGAGCCAATTTCAGTTGGGGAAGGAAAAACACTTCAAATTGGTAAAGTGGCCATTGAGCAGGAGAAATCAGATTTCATACAGACTTTGCCAAGAATTTCTAGATGTCTTCACTTGGAGCTATGAAGACTTGAGAGGATTCAATCCGAAGTTGGCACAACATACCATAGAATTGGATCCAGATGCTAAGCCCATCAGGCAAAAGCAGAGACCAGTCAACCCTCACATTGAGCCTCTAATGAAGAAAGAGCTAAACAAGCTAATAGAGGCAAGCATTATATTCCGATCAAGCACTCAAGATGGGTTGCAAACTTGGTTCCGGTTCAGGAAGAAGAGTGGAGAAATCAGGTTGTGTGTGGACTTCGAGACCTCAACAGGGCATCTCTCAAAGACCATTACCCACTTCCTTCAATGGAACAAATATTGCAAGTGGTATCTGGTTGGAGAGATTCTCTCTCCTAGATGGCTACTTAGGGTATAATCAGATAATGGTGAAAGAAGATGACCAGTTCAAGATGGCTTTCACCACCAAATGGGGCACCTATGCCTACAAGAAGATGCCATTTGGGCTATCAAATTCTGGAGCCACTTTCCAAAGGGAAATGGATATGGCATTCAAGGGTTGATCAATAAAATAGTTCTGATATATCTTGATGACATCACTGTATTCTCAAAAATGTAGTGGATCACCTCTTTCATTTGAGGCAGGTATTTCAGAGGTGTAGAAGATTTGGGGTATCATTGAATCCCAAAAAATGCATATTCTTGGCTCACGAAGGAAAACTTCTAGGCCATATTGTTTCAAAGGAGGGGTTGATGATTGACCCAGAAAGAGTTGAAGCAATTCGAGCGTTGCCATTGCCAAGTCACAAGAAGGCTCTTCAAAGCTTCTTAGGAAGGATCAATTTTGTCCATGAGGTTTGTTCCAAACTTTGCAGCTCTCGTAAAGCCAATAATGCTGATGTTAAAGAAGAGCATGGCATTTAAGTGGACATATGAAGGCAAGGCAAGTTTTGAGGCAATAAAAGAGGCTATATCTCAAGCTCGACTCTCGTCAATCCAGACTTCTCCAAGGACTTCATGTTATATGCCTTCGGTGGTGGAGACACCATTTCTGCAATCTTGGTACAACAAAACAAGGAAGGATTAGAACAACCAGTTGCTTTCTTCAGTCAAGGCTTGGAGGAATACGAAAATAGGTACTCTTTCATTGAAAAGCATGTCCTTGTAGTGATCAGGAGCTTAAAGAAATTCAAGCACCTAGTCTCAAACAACAAGATCCAATTATTGGTCTCTCATGCGGGAGTCAAGGACTTCCTTCTAAACAAGGATTTGAATGAGAAACGTGTAGGATGGATAACCCGTGTCATGGAATATGACATCGAGATCAAGGTCATAAAACTAGTACGTGGAAAGGACTATGTGAACAAGCTAGCTTTGAGTCGGCAAGTTGAAGCAGGTGATGAAAAAGAGACTGTCTTGGTACTACAGGATGGTCAAGAATAGGAAGATGATGATGTGCCCACTCCTTGTTGGACTCAGAATATGATACACTTCCTATAGATAGGCCTATGCCCTCAGAAATGAGAAAAAATAAAGAGGAGATACTTTAGATTACAAGCCATTCCATATGTGCTTGTTGATGGTGTTTTGTTTAAAAAAGACATCAATGGAGTTCTATTGAGGTGCATTGGGACAGGTCAAATTGAGAGGGTGTTACGAGATTTTCATGATGGAGATTGGAGGACATTTCACCCCATGAGTAATAGCTCTCAAGATAATGAAGGTAGGGTATTATTGGCCGACAGTGTTCAGTGATTGTTATACATGGATAAGAAAGTGCAAGAAATGTGCACTCTTCATGGGAAAAGAAAGACTAGCAGTGCTTCCATTGCACCCAATTTTGGTTGACCAACCATTTATGCAATGGGGATTGGACTTCGTCGGGGTCATCAACCCAAACTCAAGCCAAGGCCACAAGTGGATTCTCATGGCAACGGACTATTTCACCAAGTGGACCGAAGCAGTAGCGCTCAAAGAAGCAAATGAGTCTAACATACTAGACTTTTATGAAGGAATAGTGACTAGGTTCGTGTGTCCGGCCACTATCATATCAGATAATGCATTGGCATTCATAGGTTCCAAGATTACAGAATGGGCTGTCAAGAATGGAATCTATTTGAGCACCTCTTCAAATTATTACCAGGGGGTAATGGGACAAGCGAGTCCATGAACAAGAATTTCTAAGAATCATCGGAAGGACTCGGATGAAAACCAAAGGACATGGCATACCAAGCTAAAATCAGCATTATGGGCTGATAGATAACACAAAGAGGTCTACAAGTAGTTCTCCTACAAGTTGGTCTATGGGAAAGAGGTAGTATTTGCCTATATCATTCATTAAATTCCTAGCATTGGAGCTCATGAAGTAGTTGGAGTTGTCTGAGTTTGAACCAATGGAGGCCAGATATGCAGAGTTGATGGAATTGGAAGAAATCAGAGAGCATGCGATTAGATGATTGAAAAGGATCAGGCCTTAGTAAAAAGATGGTTTGATAAGAAAGCAAGAGCAAGGACCTTCCAGGAAGGGGACCTAGTTCTAAAATGGGATGTAGATCGGGAAAAACCAGGAAGGCATTCCAAGTTTGATGCCATTTGGAGTGGCCCCTACATGGTCACGGGATGTAAAAGTAGTAATGCCTTCCAATTGTCTACATTGGATGGAGAAGAACTCCGATTCGGTTAATGGAATCTATCTTAAACATTGCTACTAAAAGGAAAAGGTTTACCCTTGTAAATATTAGCCTAGATTTCAATTCCTCTAAGTGTGTATGCACATTGTCTTGTTATAGTTAGGTTTTGATTTCCCTAAGTGCTTTGGCACAGGTTTTGTTGCTCTCAGGTTGAATTTTCTGATTTAGCATGCTCTCGAGAGAAGGAGTTGTGGTATCGGGCTCGGGATCGGATATCGAGTTGGTTTAGGTTATTGCTTATGACTCCATGCCCGATGGATTGCTAAAAGGTGATCTTCTACCTTGAGGCGGTGATCCCGTTGAGTCACCAAATTGTTGTATATATCTTCCCCGGGTAGATATAGAAAAGTAGAAGAATATGGAAATCAAAGAAACTCAAACCCCGACATTTATTACATTGCCAATGCATGGAAGGAAGGGCAGATCAAAAGATGTCGACACAAAAATGGATGCGCCAAGGTATAGGTTAGAGGTTCACAACAAGAGTGTCGACATGACCAAATTCTCATCCAAGGTGTAGGTTGGAGATGCACTGACAAGAGTGTCGACATGAAAAATTCGCACTGCGCCAAGAGCGCGAGGTAAAGATGCACAACATAGAGTGTTGACACCACATTTTCAGCACCTATGGCACATGTAAGAGTATGTTGACATGAAAATGGATGTGCCAAGGAATAGGTTGGAGGTGCACAACATAGAGTCTCGACATGACCAAATTCACGCCCAATGCGTAAAGGTTGGAGCGAAACATGATGAACAACACAAAGTGTCGACATGACAAAATTTGCGCCTGTGCAGGTAGCGAGTTAGCGCACAAACACATGAAAGTGTCGACACCACATTTTTCAGCACCTATGGCACATGTAAGAGTATGTTGACATAAGGATGGATGCGCTGAGGTGCATCTTCAAGAGGCGCAACATTTTGAGTGTTGACACCCGACAGAAAGTAAACCTTGGCCCAGATATTTAGATGGCCATAACTTTTCACAGGGAGCTCGGATTCATGCAAGGTTGGACTTTTTGGAAAGCTTACGAGGTCCTCTATTCAAATATGACTGGATATATTTAATTGGGTGAGAACAAGTTCTTCAAAAATGTAAAATACAATTCGCCACTTTTTGGGTTTGCTAGGGTTCTCACCTACCGCCATAATGAGATGAATTAAATGCAATTTGGAGGTGGTTGGGGTAGATTTGGAATTCCTCTCTCTTTCTCTCTCATTCTTCCTATAAATTATAAGGAGGGGCTTCTTTCTAAAGGTTGGACATTCTTGTTTTGCCCCTCCTTCTTCTCTTTGGTAGGTGAATTTGTGGAGTTCAAAACCTCCCATCTAAAAATATAATGCAACTTTGCCTCTTGGCATTTTGTAGTGTATTGTATCAATCTTTGGAGAAAATAATGCATGTATGTGGATGATTCTCAACCCTCTCTGTGTTCATTTGCATCCTCCTGATCTTTCACTGCAAATCTAGTTATCTGTGCATGATCTTGCATTACATTTTAATGGTTTGTGTTTATTGGCAAGATGGATGTTCTTCATTCCTGGTGCATCACCTTTGTTAGTTTAGGTTTATTTGTATGCATCTTCTTACCTTGTCTCCTTGGAAAGTTAGATTAGGTTTTTGAGTAAACCCTCTGTATTTTTATGTGTGCATCTGAATAGAGGAATAGGAACCGGCCTTCATCCGGAGAGCTTTTCCGATTTCACAAGGTCCCACACTTGGGAAAAGCTCCATGTTATGCAATCACATTAAGAGTCTCAACCCATCAAGTTGTAGACATCAGGTGTGTTGTGATTCGCCATCATCTTAACACCATAGATGAATCCTTGGATAAGATGTAAGTATATACTTATGCTTTTATTCAAAAATACTGCCACCCCTCCTACAAAAATGAAAAACACATATAAAGAGGGGTTGTCTACAAAATATCTATTTATAGTGGGGTATCACACACCTTTTAAACCTAACAAGGCCAAACACACACCTAAGAAAATGCACAACCTTCACCGATGATTTGATCTCAAAATTTTTGGCTAGAATTAAGGAATTATAAATTTCCTAATCCTCATAGCATACATAATTTTTCAGGTTCAAATAATGCTTCTCATCACATGTAAAATAAAGGATACATTCCTTCCATGAGTGTCTATCAACAACCACCATCTTAGGCCTACTTGGGTACTCCTAACCTAGGAGACCTTCTTATAGGATCATGCACACTAGGGATGTCCCCTCATCCTTCATATACATATCCAAAGACAAAGGTCGGTGAGAAGTGCATTCTCAAATGCTACTCTTTTAGGAAATATAACGTTCTTGGGTTTTTAGCTACAAGCCCATAATCTAGCACTGTGTTTTTACATGGGAAAAATTCACTTGAAAATAGGACAACCATACCCTAGTGTTCAAAAATTTCTGTTGTGTCCATTTCCATACACCCTCCCAGTCATCCCATTTCTAGTATTAGACCTATCCTTTCCTTCCAATGGTCCATATATATGTTTCATCCTTCCCTGTAGGTGATTTTGGAATAAAAATATCATTCAATAACTTCAGGTTCAATATCTCAAAAAGTGGATTTTCAAACAATCTTAGGAAGGGCTATCATCAACATTCCTAAGACAATTCCACATTCTCCAAAGATATTTAAAGGCCCAAATTCATCAAGGAGGTTTATTCAAGAGAAAATATGAGAATGCAACTTATTTAGGATATTTTGTAAATATTTGGAGGTTTAGGAGCTAGTTCATCAAAAGTGGGGTTTTGAGGCCAAAGGAGCTTGCATCGTGAAAGAAAACCTAAACTTAAAGAGGTGATTCCAGGAGCTCCAAAATGATTTTTGATCCAAAAATATATCAATTAAAAACATTTACATCTTATACATGGTGGAAAAATCATATTCATCATAAACCCAATGCATTTTTCTAGGCGGGGCATTCTTTCCAAACACAACTAATGCTCCGATAAAAAGGAGGTTTTTGAGAGATTTTAAAGTATAATAAAGTCACGATACCAATTCCATCCTTCTCAAAATTCCCTTTCCATGAAAATTCATATAAATAAGTATGTAAAAATTCATTTGGGACCTCAATTTATGGTCATTTCAAGTGTTCTAAGGTACAACATCCAACAATTAGTCAATTTTAGAGAGGGACACGTGGAAAAATGAGGTTCTTTTATGCACCAATTTTCCATTCAAAATGTGAAGAGAGGGAAAAAAATTTGTTCCCTCCCCGTTTTTACATGTTGGTCGCACCATATGACCTCGGTGGCTCATTCTAAGCACCTTTTAACTAGTTTAACTAGCCCCCTAACCTACTCCTGCATGCATGCCACTAGTCAAGAAATGGATAATGCACATTTTTGTGAACATATTTTTTTGGCCCAAGTGAAAAGTTGGGAAAAAATGTTCCCCACCCCCTTTAGGATCCATGGTTCATCACATGACCCTTCCAATGCCTCTCGATGGCTATTTCACCCCCTCCTTCATTCCTCTCATTGAATGTATGCATGACAAGAGTTAGCATAGGGCTAGGGCAAATTTTTGCACACCTATTATCCCTTTCCAAAAGGATAATTTGGAAAAAAAATTGTGCCCCACCCCCTCTTCTTGTACCTTCACACTATATATTTAGCACTTGTCATTTTTTCCTCCATTCTCCCACATTTCTCCATTCGCATCAGGAACTCTAGAAATTTTTTTCTATAATTCATTCACCATTTTTTCTCATTCTCCTTCATTCCACCATATCCCTTGTATCTCAAAAAAATTATTTTTCAAGAAAATCCTTAAAAATCCATGTTCAAGACCCTATTTTTGACCATAATGAAGTGGTGCATAGGAAAATGAAAAATGCAATATCTAAAAAACTAGTTTACAAATCAACACAAAACTTATTGCATTCTCCAACATTCTCAGAGGATAAAAAAACTAGGTTCCATATTTTACATGCAAGACAAATATTTTTCTTCCATGATCAAACCCCATTTTCCTCACATAAAAACCTTGAAATTTAATATCTCCATTTCCAAATACTAGGTTGGGCTAAAAATTCAAAAGTGTAATAAACATAAAAACCCATATCAAAAAAACCAATTTTGTCAAAACCCAACACCAAAAAAACACATTTTTTTAAATAGTAAGCCTCCTACATGGGCACTTACTATTTTTAGTAAGGTCTCATAAGAGCGCAGTTCCGGTGAAGGTGGTGTGCAAGGTGATCAACTAGAAGGAGAAACAAAGTGACCAAAGTTAGAGGGAAGAGAAATTCCAATTTACTAAAAATAGTAAATCCCCCTTTCAGGTGTAGAAATTGTTCCAAAAGCCATGAAGTTCAAGTTATAAGTGTGAAACTAGTTCATGATCTTTCCTCTAAGTATTCATGTGTGAGGGATAACATTGTCACTGACATGGAATTCAAAAATCTGAAGGATCGAATATTTGGTGACCCAAGAGAGAGTCAGTGGAGGATAAAATTTTCACAAGTAGGATGATTAAAAATTGTGGTAATTATTATCTTTGGGATGTAATAATTATCATGACTCCATTTTCTAAGGAATTTTTCTAGTTTATCATTCAAGTGTGTAATCATAAGATCACAGGGATGGTGGTGCTTCATGTTATGGAACAAACATTCTTCATTGTTGTTAATGGTGTACTCATCAGTGTTTTTTTCTTACTCTATTGATGTGTACTAGAAAATGCACCATTCCCATGTTGATATTTTTCAATGAAACATGATAGGGTCAGTTTTAATCTTCATCTACTTTAGATTGGACCTCAGTGAACAATGCCCACAGTCATTGAATTTATCATTCAACAGTGTTTCTAAACACTCAAGTTCAAGGTTTTCTTGAATCATCCAAAGGAGGTTTCTCATGGTGTAAAGAGTTCAAGGATATAAAGATCATCACATTAGAGCATTTAATTAGATCATCAAAAGCATCATCTTCATCGACATAGTTCCCTCTCTTTTCTCTCTCTCTCTTCTCTTCCCCCTTTTCTATCTCTCCTCCATGTTCTATTTCTTTGTTGGGGTTGTAATTTTTCATTATGTCTTAATTATTTAAAAGTGAATTTAATTTTTAATGTAATAAGTCACCCTTAATTCATAAAAGGGGACTTAAATCTATTCCTAAAAATATGAAAAGTCACAGGTTGTTCAAGACATATGAAAGGTCATGTGGGGGTAGGGGAAGAGATTTCCCAGCTTTATAAATTGTAAATGTACCCTCATTCCAAAGGGTTGTCAATTTTGTGTTCCTGAGATATTGTCACTTGTGAATAAGCAAAAAGATAGAAATTCCTCTATTTTATCACCTCTATGCTCTTCCCGCTCTCACTATTTATACTTTTTCTCAAGTATTAATGAAGAAAGAAGGATTTTGTTGCTTTTTTGATAAGGATATTTTAGAGACTTTGTGTTCTAAATCTTAACTTGTCTTGTTGCCATTTGTAAAATTGTATTTCTTCTAATCTATGTGTGTTGGAATTTTCTAGTTAATGGTTATAGGAATATGATTTTCTACCTACAACATTAATCCCTTCTCTTTTTCTCACTCCCTTTCCCACTCTCCTAGAAAATTCCTCTCTTGCAAGTAATTGCAAGTTTTTTCCATAGGGTCAATGGAGTGCCCCTATTAGATCCCTAGTCATAAGGCCACCACAGAGTTAAATTTCACATGCGCATAATAATATGGAGCTACACCATTCAAGTAGATGCACTTAGATTCCCATAGCTTTGGTAATATACCCAACAATTTTTCCACTTGAAAATTTTTACTATCAACATGATGTTCCTTTGTATGTTCACATGTATTCGAATCTCCTCTCGTGGACATGTATGTTTTCTTGGACCTTACGCTCAACAAAAGGGGTTTCTTATGCCTCGAATGATGCCTATGTTGTGTTAAATCAAACTCCAGCCCACTTCCACCTCTCGCATCATGGATCATCGATGGTTGAATCATATGTAGTGGGAACATACTACTAGTACCTAAAAGAGCCTTTATATTTCATTATATGAGGTGTCATGCTATCATGGTCATTTTGGACCTACCTAAGTTTAAGGGGAGGGATACCTAAATTCCCATATTAAGACATATGCCAATGCCGTTAGATAACTACTCCTTGAGATAAAATCATAGATAAAATATTTCCTAAGAATCTTTAGGGGATTTCTCTTGGATTGTAATCTGAGAATCCTAAAATCATCTATCCATTCCTTCGAGAAAATTGTATATGAGTTCATTAAGGATTTCGACATGAAAAATTTGTTGAGAACATGGATTAGATAATTCCTACATATTAAACAAGAACACAATGAGTCCACTACCCATTTCATTCAGAGGTGGTGATGAGTTGTCTATTCTTCTCCTAATTCTCCCAACATGGAATAAATAGAGATTTTTGATTTATTCCTTAATTATCTTAACCGAGAAACCAAGGAAGAATTCCAAAATTTACCTCTTCAAAGCTATGAAGAAGTCTTAGAATGTTCCTTCAGTATTAACCAAGTGTCGATAGACAACGAGTCCAAGAATTATGACCCAAATGGGAAGTTGGTCACTCCCACTTAGAATAATTCTAACTATCAAAACGGTTCAAACAACAATCAAGAACCCAATGTCCTCAATCAAAATTGTGATGCCAAAATGGATGACATAATTGATCAGCCTAAGAAACCCAATGTTCCAAACACCAAAAATGTAAATAAAAATAATGCCAATGTAAAAAACCAAAGGAAAAATAACCTCACTCCTATTAATTTTGTTGACTTTAGTCATCCTCACATTTAGCAAGTTTAGGCCCAAAGCACCTAGTATATACCCCAATCAATTCCTGAACCAATATTAGAACTAGGGTCAAAGGCCTCAAATCTACAACTACAAAAACCAAAATCGAACCACAATAAGAAATATGGACCACAACAAAATAAGAATAAGATATCTAGGGATTATGATCCTAACTTTTATTATGGTTTCCATATAGTTATAGGTCATGATGCTTGGACTTTTAGGGACTGTAATAAGTTCATACAACATCTTCTAGAGGATCGTGAGGAAAATATTTATCGAGATATTCTTATCCAATCCCATGGGAACTCGTAAAAACTCACATGGAACCTCTTTCCCCACAAAACTCTATTCTTAGCATCTATATGGATCCTTTCCCAAAGCACCCCAAAAATGAGAAAGTTAATCCTCAGGGTGCAAACAAGGGTATTTCTATAGGAACCAATGACCACAAAGCCTCCATGTTTATTGACCCATGATTTTTTCCTCCTTTGGACTAATGAAACTAGACTAAGAATGTGGGCTGGTCAAGTTGGAGACTAAACCGAAATCCATGCCGATACTCACACCTATGAATACACATCGCATCATCTCCCCATTTACCCTTCAGTGTAAGATGATGCAATGGTAGTCCCTAAACTAGTGGGGGATTATGATTTGATTACAGACCTAACCAATATTTTCTCACATCTCCTTCTTGGATTTGTTGAAGAACTTTTCAGCACATCAATTTTCTTTGTTAGAAGCATTAGGTCTTGGCCACTTAATTCACATTATCCCCCTCCATATACCTAAATCAATCATATAGACTTTGATGTCTATCCTCCGGACCAACATGAGAGGTACAATGGGTTTGTTTTCAATATTTGTAAGATTCCTAAAGACATCAAGTTAGCAAGGAGAGGTAATCCTTCCTATTACTTATAAGTATGGATCTATAACAATTAGAGCTATGATCAATGATGGTGGTGTTGCAGTCAACATTGTCCCCTTTTATTTTTTACAAAATCTAGGCTACGGAGAGACGAATGTCTCATCAACTCCAAACACACTGAGAGGATATGATAGCCTTAAGGATACTTCCATTAGTACTGTAGTTATCCCTATCAATTTAGGACATAAGAATTTTTGAATGAATTTTATATTATAGATATGGAAACCAACTATAATATGATCCTTCATCTTCCTTGGATTCATAGGATAAAGGCCATTCCCTCTACATTGTTTCATGAAATCAGATTCCTCCACATAGGGAAGGTATTTGTGGCTCAGGGGATCTAAAACCTTTCAAAATTCACCTAGCTAACCCAAAGAAGAAGCCGGGGTTCATTCATAATTTAATCTTCTAAAAATCAACTCGACCAAGCCTACTTCATCTGGGGACCAGTTCCCACATCTAAACTTATTCCAAATTCTCAAATATAGCCACCCAAGGAAATTGAAGGGGTTGATGTTAATGAGAACAAGGCTGTTGTAGTAGAATTTTTTTCAAAAACACAAAAATTATGAAGCTCTTGGAAAATGATTTGCCAATTATTCTCCCATTTGATTCTCTAGGCATAGGCCATGCTCTTGGGATAGCCTCTCTTCTAAAAGATGGCCTTGGAGAGGTTTGTATGGTTGAGGTGTCTGAGGTTTAGGAAGAGGATTCAAATAATGATGAAACATTTATCTTTCTTGACAATTGTTGGGTCACAACTACAACAGAGTGAAATACCACTATGGTGCGAGGTCGTGGGTTATTCTCACTTCCATAGAAAGGAGAGTTATACCCTTTTATTTTAAATTTATTTTTGAATGTATGAATAATGGATCCAAATATGAATCTCTACTTATTTGTCTCATTTTAGCCAAGAGGATGGGTGTGCACAATGTTAGAGTCTTAGGTGACTCGCAAATTATTGCAAAACAGTTCTCAAAATTTTAAGAGACTAAAGAAAAGCACATCTACATTTATAATTCTATTGTTCATGAACTATGTACAAATTTTAATTTTATTTCTATTGAAGACATTCCAAGAGAGTAGAATCAACTTTCGATTCTATGGCCACTTCCTCCTCTCAATTTTTTTCCTAACGAGGGTTTAAAGGAAATAAAATTCACCATCTTTGTCCAAGCCAAACCTTTAATTCATAAGGTTCCTTCTAATTCAATTTTGGCATACGTGGAGACTAAAAATGAACCTGTTACACTAGATTTTGAAGATAATGATGAGGTAAGCTTAGGATAACTCCACACATACGTTTATCTTCATCCTATAGATCAAAAGAAAGGATTTTCCCTCACCCCTCACCCTTATTCTTACTTTGGAGACAGAAATATGAATCCTTCCTCATCAAAATATTTTTAAATCTATGAGGTTGAGGAAGAGGAACTAGAGATACCTTTATTTCCTCTTGAATTAGAAGAGGGTAATGCTTCTTTAATTGAGGGAACTGTGCATACCCAAAATTACATGTGCTACATTGTCAGAAAATGATTACAAAAGTCTTGAATGATGAATCATGTCCTTTCAAAAGGTTTTTGATTTCCTAAGCTTATCTCGTGCACCTTTGTATATTTTTAATTTATACATCCTTATTTATCCTTTATACACTTTCTTCTAGCTTGCCACTTATTTTATGTATGTTTTGACCTTCGAGTGTCAAAACCGCCAACAAGCTTGGATGTCGGTTTCATGACCACCACCCAAGCTTGGGTGACGGTTTTATGACCACCACCTAGGCATGGGTGGAGGTTCATGACCGCCACCTAGAATTGGGTGGTGATTTTATGATCACCGCCTGTGTAAGGCTTTGGTCCTACGTGTTTTTCCAAAACTCTTCATGCATGATTTTAACATATGACACTTCACTTAACTCGAATTATAGGGTGTGTTTGTTAAGCTGAATTACCTAAAAAAGTCTTGAATGCATGGTATTCCTTCCCTCTTCTATTTTTAAATAGATTTAATTAGTTTGCAATGTCTCTTCACCCATTGATTTGGCACTCCAAGGATTTCTTGTGTATGAAGGCATATCCCAACCAGGTTCCTATATATTCAATTGTTATATTAAAAAAATGCCGAGAATTTTGTGTATCTTGTTATAGACACTAAAATTAGGTCACACTCCCCATATGTACCTCAACCAATAAGTACCCTTCATCACTTTACCTAGCCATGGCCCCCTTCACCACACTAGTCTTAATTTAATTAATTTAATTAAATTAATGCTTTATCCTCACTATATTTATTATTTAAATAATATCTACACATATATTTCACTTAGACACCTCATCAAGCTAACTCACCCTAAGACCTATTCTTAACAAGTTACCATAACTAACTAAGACTTACCCAAACCCTAAAAATCAATGCCTACACTCCCTCTAACCACATTCTGCATGCTCACAGAAGCTCCTAGTCTAATCCATGGGATAACGACATGAAATCTAAGGAAATCAGAAGGATCTCCCCTAAGTTTGGCAAACCTAGAAAATCCCACCTTGACTAACGTCGGTTACCCCTAACCGCCACCGATTAAGTGGGATTTGCCATTGGTTACCCCTTTTTACTCCGAAACTACCTTATTCTCAAGGTTCCCGAACTTTGGGAGAAAAAATTTGATCAGCAAGAGTGAGATCTCAAAATATAGCACATCTTCGAGAGCCAATTCAAACAAGAACTCACATCCAAATAAGGATATTGAACATCTTCTCTTACTTGACCATCCCAGCCACATTCGGATCTACCCAAACAAAAGAGGAGTGTGCATGCAGCCCATGCAGAAGCTTTTATCTAATTGGTGATCACTTACAACCTCCAAAACTCATCATCAGCACCTCCATCCATCACATACGTATTTTAGAACCGACATCCAAGTATAATTTTATACTTCCCTAGTTAATTCATTTCATCATTGTTTTACCACTTATTGTCCATCTTTCTCCTCATTGACCATTTTCAACATGTTGTACCTTTATAGACCCATCAAAAACCTCATAAAAACCTACCCTTTTCACCTAATATCTCTTCCCAACCAACTAAATCCTTGTGCAATCACAAAGGGGATCAAAAATCCAATTCTGTGATATTCCCAGATCTCACAGTAACCGGCGCCGGTTGTACCTAACCACGGTCAGTCACCCCTGACCGACGATGGTCTCTATATTTTCCCACATAGCCTTAAACAGAGACTTAGCCACCCTATTTTACCTAACCCTCACTCACTGTGACCTACCCAACACCTTCATCAAACTGCGGAACTCGGAACCAACCCTTTGACTGTGGACTCTATTCTAGCCTAGCCTGTTAGATTAGATCTGTTTCTTATTGTGTTTTAAGTGAGATACGTAAATAATTTTAAAATAAAAATACGATTTACTTTGTTTTCAACATTAATTTGTTTAAAGCAGATTGGGTGATGACCTTATAGGAATTATCATACTTCAGGATCTAGCTAATGTTAGGCAATTCATTGCCCATATTGTTTAATGCTTTCTGGTGGTCTTGTTTTCATTACAGGTAGTTCCTCCTAGCCAAAAGGAAGCTCTCTTGATCAGTTGTGGATTAGAAGTCATACGCGTGCAACAACCCATCAACCAACATTTGAATAGGTATTCTTCCTATGCCCGTTACCCTATCTATTTCATCAACCATTCAAAGGAACAATCTAAGAAAAAGGTGAAACATTTTGGCATGCCCGATGGGACCCATTCGGGGTTCCTTGCATTTCATTAATTCCTAGGAAAAAATTGTGTGTTTGTTTCCCTTCTAAAAGTGTACACACTAATTTTCTTTCCTACTAATCCATTCCTTCTTTCTATTTTCTCTAAAGGAAACTTTGTTTGGGTGTATTTAAAAGGAATCATCTCTTCATGTTTTATGCATTTTAGTGAAAGAGCATCCCTTTTCCTATCCATCTATTTTTTGTCATCAAATATCATACTTTCGATTTGGGTTTAAAATAAGTGCATTTCATTCTTATTTTCTGCATTAGCTCACATTAATTGAGATCAACCTATACGCTAGATGTCATTACCCGGTAATGGTTGACAAATCAATCGTAGAAAAGCACTTCTATCTTTTTCTCTTTCTCTGAGTTTTACCAAACCACACAAAAATTCAAATACATACATTCTTAAACAACATCTTACCTGGAAGAAGCTGTAGGTGATCACACGATCATGACACGGTGGGCACCCAACTCATTTGCTCTGTCGAGTCATACTTTAGAGCATAACTTGCCCCCACCATAACAAACACGAAACTTCACCCTTTAGATCTCCTTCTTTGTAGGAAGCCATCCTCACCAAAACTCTATTTCACAACACGTGTCAAGTACCTAAATAGCATAAGCTAAATAAACATAATAGAATAAGCACTCTAGGAACATTCTTTCTTAGTGTTTTGTTTGATTTACATTTTGACGTGAGAGCTTTTGATCATTTTTTTGTCTTTCCTCGCACACTCCCATTCATAGTCGGTGTATTCTGACTTCATCTGAGTGTTTCTAGACCACATCTTCATCATTCTCAGACTTCTGGGTTTGATTCCACATCAAATTCTAATTCACAACCACCTTTTCTCATCACTATATCAATTTCATAGTGACTGTCATCGGTTACCTCTAACCGCCATTAGTTACGCTCAACCGACATCGGTTCTAGGTTCTTTTGCTAACCTATTCAAAAGGATAATTCTCACTTCACTTTTCTCCATTTCCCATAGTCTCTGTCACTATCACCTTTTCCACTGATGTTTTACACATCCCCAGATTTGACATACTGGTCAGATTTTACCTTCTGCCTCACTAATTACTCACTGCCTATTTCCCACAGTAACCGATATCGGTTACCCTTGACCGATGTTGGTTTTCCCAAGCCGGCATCGGTTACCCTATTTCACATCCCACTCACCATTTGTTACCTCATCCATTTTTTATCACTAGATTTACTTCCTACTATTTTTTGTATTATTTACAGAGAGGTAGCCCCATCTAATCAGTACTAGTTCACATGGTGTGACCGAAGACAAGCAAACTCCCTCATGTTCCATGCCACGTCATGACCACTCCCACCTAGTACTTCACCACCCTCCATTATATCACCAACCATGGATCCCATCTAGCCTACCAATATCGCTACCGGAGATGAGGAGTTCACATGACTCCTTGACCAGAACCCTGCTGCCTTGTAGTTTTACCTCTCCCATTCATCCACTCAAGATTCCTCGGGTCAGTTGATATATGGCATGCCCGTATCTATCCCCCCGACACTCACACCCACTTCTACCTCAGCCCCATCTAGCTCCGTGTTGCCCACTTCCACTTTACCCCCCGGTCATTTCTTAGTTAATCCCTATACCCGCTTATGACTATCACATCTGTTACCCATGTAGCACCCATTACATCTACCATACCCGGGATGATTACCACAAACACAACCTCACCCATCCCTCATGTCTCGGATATACCTGTAGCTACATTCCCACCTCCGAGTGTCGGTGACCCCTACCCCATTTCGAACATAGTTTTTCCATTTCACAATCACTAGCCCCTATTGCCACTAGTGTTACCACAACTATTCCTCCCCCATATACATACTACCAGCAACCACATGTATCATCTATTGTTCATTCCGAGTACATACCCCCTATTTCATTTCCTTCTTCTTCACCACCTTACATGGCAGCCCCACATACTAGAATGTCACACCCACTATACACCCAAAATCAACCTCCTCATGCTATAGGAGGCATCCAATCATCACAACCCACCAATGACCTAATTAGATTTAAGATGGATAAGATGTAAATAATGAAGGCATCGAGTTTCCAGCTCGCATGACACTCTCATTTATGATGAGATTTGCAATGACCCTATTCACCCATCCATTCCCATCCATTCATACCTTGTGCATTGGGAAATTCCTAAATTCAACCGCTTCAATAGTAAGGAAGACCCACAACAACATTTGCACTCGTTTAAACAAAGATGTTATTTTATTGCTCATGATGATGCCTTACTTCGAGAAATTTTCCCATGTCCCTCTTGGACCAACATTAGATTGGTATATTGGGTTACCCAAACACTCCATATTTTCATTCAATCAGGTAGCCCAAGATTTTTGGATCATTTTTCTATCAATATCGCCAAGAAAGTTACCATGACCGATCTATATTCCACACGTCAATACGAGGATGAATCTATCATGATTTTTTCACTCGTTGGCGTAGCCTGATCAATCAACTTACCTTTCAACTACCACAAATTGAACTCATCGAGCTCTTCACTCGAGCTTGTGCTAGACATATCTCCCTGGCCTTGCAGGTCCAAACTTTTAGAACATTCGATGAGGCATTTACTATGGCAAGAAAATTAGAAATTCAGGCTATTGAAGAGAAGAAAGTACAATTACAAAATAAGAATTCAACATTCAAGTCAATCAAAACCTCTTCTTCTTCTAAACCACCAACCAATTATTCAAAGGCTAAAGGTACCACTAATGCAGTGGTACTCAAGGTCGGCCCAGCTCATCCATCTAATCAAGCCACACACTCATCTCACTGTATAGGCTTTTCAATTCAAACAAGAGTAGCGAAAATATACCCGATTGGGTAACCTTACTCTTTTATTTTAGAAAAGTTGATCAAAGATGGCGCCATTACGCTTCCACCCATAAAACCACACATCGGTTTCAACCCATCTTACCCCCGTGCTGTGTTGTATAAGGAACAAGATTTCTGTAACTATCACTATGTAAAGGGTCATAGTGATGGAAAGCTGCATCACTATTAAGAATATTGTCAAGAAATGCTCGAGAAAGGTGAGTTTACTGTGTATAATCCCAACACCGCCCCTAATCAAAATCTAGAAATCTTTAAAAACCATTTCCCAATCATGACCCTTCATCCAATCAAACAGGTGATACATCCACTCACAATACCCATACTCATGAGGTTCATGCGATCTTTAATGAGGTACTTGTTGTATCACACCAATAGACCATCACCCTCCTTCCACGTCTGACCTAACCATCACTGTTCCTTCACCAATAGAGGAACACCCTTCATCTCCTATAGAGGATTCTTGCTAACATTGAAACCATCTCTCCCCTAGCTTCTCCACTCAGTGAACCTTTACCTACCATAATTCCTCCACCCATAGAGGAGCACCCATTACCTCCTCCACCCATAGAGGAGCACCTATCAGTTCCTCCACCCACAGAGGAGCTCCCATCATCTCCTCCACCCATCATAGACCTAGTAGAGATACCTTTACCTCATGGCGAGCATTCTCCATCCACTACCCGACACCCAATAGACCTACTTTCAGCTCTCTTACCCACGGAAGCTGAAGTCGGTGATTCCCTATCTCCAAGATTCATTTTACGGGAATTCCCATGAGGTCCTCACCAACCCCACCCATAAACATTCCATTCTCACATTTGGCTAATCACTTAGAGTATGTGGATAGAGCCTTGTTATGGGGGCACCTCTTACTCCCTGTCTCAACACAAATGCAGAAATCCCTCGATGACACCTCCACCATCTACCCAAGCACACTTCCACCCATCACACCACATACAACCACTGCTATTATTGCATGACCCCTTCCATGATAATTGTTATCACTCACACCACATCCTTACCCATAACCTGACCTATGCCTAAAACTAAACCCATACCTATAACATTTACATCCACAAAACCTATTACCAATTTAGGGGTCACCCCAACCTCGACCTTACCCATCCCTCTATTAAATTGGATTTAGCTACATCCTCCAACATTAAAACCAAACCTACTCCGATACCCAAATTAAAGAAATAAACTCATCAACCTCATACCCCTACCGCATCAATCACACCCACACATGTCCCATCTACCTTCAGACCTCAGCTGCCCAACAGGGTTAAGTACCCCTCACCTAGTCATAACCCAATAACCCAACCACCCATTAGGCCTCAAAATTTCTAACCTACCTAGGCACACAACATGACTCATATGCACGCACTGTAGTCTCTTTACCACCAATACCTCCAATACCTTCCGCCATTGCTTCACTACCTACTACACTTCAGTCTTTGTCCCTCACACCTCAAGCATGACCTATGTCATCTACCTTCATAGCACCCTGTTGTCCCCATGGGTAACTCACCCTCTTCCTCCATCTGCTTTCCCTCATAGGCCTCATATGCCCACATCACCTTTACCCAAGAAGGTGCACCCAAAAAAAAAAACCCATTGCCGCACAATAAGGTAATCAAAACAAAACCACACCCTCTTACCCATTCATCTACTATACCCCTACCCAAATGAACCCGGCAGATACCTCAAACCATACTCGGCACCTAAACCCATGGCTCAACCCCTTCCTATAAATCCATAAACAATTCCCTAACAACCAACTACACCTACACCCAAACCCACATTCACTTCCCATTGTGATCCACTAGCACGGTCCTATGAAAAAAATTTAAACAACCTCCTTGAGACTTTTGTTATCACATTACCACCACTCCGACCTTATAATGCCTTCAAACCCAGCCAAAAGGGTTTGATGATACCAAAATTTGAGCATACCATCGTGTGCCAGGGCATGATGTGGAGAATTGTAAGGCCTTGAAAAATGTCCTTATCCAATTATGTCCACCTGAAAAAAACTTTGATGATGATAACCTTATTGATGAGGACCCTGCTTCACCTACACCCCCTCTCACACTACCCACTCAACGACCACAACCTCCACCCTCACAGCTCCCAGAACCACACACAAAATTTGAAATTAACATGGTTCACATAAGAGAACTTTCCACACCGCCACCCAAATTTCACTGCGCCCAATTGACCTCATAGGGATTTTCTCCTCTCCAGGTAGGTTTTGCCCTTCATGTCATTATACCACTTACCCTACACCCTCTCCAATTGACAAATTCCCTCAAATCAACATGGTACACGTCACTACACGTGTACAGAAGGGTAAAGAAAAAGTAGTTGACCCACCAACCAATCCTATACCTAACATACCATCTACACCCATACCTAAGATAACTATCCACAACCCCACATACCCTATTTCTAATGGTGTCACACATCACACCATGCTCAAAAATTACACCAATCTCCACTCAAAATGTCCCTATATGACCTCATCCAAACCTTAGAATCCCATCGGCAAGCCCTCATGGAGATTCTTCAATCTATCGAGGTTTTACCCAATGACCCTACACCCGTAGCCTCCATTATCACACCCCATCATGTAGCATCCCTCACCAAATTACCACCTTCATCTTCACCTCACCTTGTTAACCAAGTGGCCTCCCTTAGCTTCTCAGAGGAGGAGATTGTGCCATACCAAAATGAGGACCCAGACCTAGCCCTCTTCATCTCTGTTCACATTGATGACATATGGGTATATCGTGTGATGATTGATGGTGGTGCTAGCATTAACATCATTTCATCCCATGCATTTTCTCAAATGCACATACTTGACAATTTCATGCACAAACATCTAGTCATGTTGTGTTCATTCAATGACGCTATCACCTCCACACCATGCATTATTATCCTTCACGTTTGTGTGGGCCCTCACCTTTGTTCGAATTGTTTTATGTTGTGGAGGGGGAATTTCAATATAAATTGTTGCTTGGTAGACCTACGGATCTATGTCATGAGTTGTATTCCTTCCACTTTTCATCGTTGTGTAAAATTTGAACATGAAGGACACACTTATACCATTCTAGCTGACCCATCACCTTTTAAAACATGTAACATGCTTTACCGACCCAATGATGTACTCATACCTATCACGCCATCTACCTCTACACCTACTACCACTTCACCTACACCTCCACCTACCAGTATAGTCACTACCTCAACCACACCTACCTCCTCTATTCCTACAGCCCCATTAGCTCCCTAATCCATTAACACCACCTCTGCATTGACCTTTGACACATCATCCATACCAGCTACCCACATACCAACCACTGATCCCTTGGAAGGTGTTTTTCAATGCCTCACTCTAGGGGAGTACCGCCTATATAGTGTCAACACATTCCTTACTCTGCATGAGTATGGAAGCCTTCACCAACACCCTCGTTATGATCACCATATCGGAGAAAGCCTCCTTTATGGTCCTCCTCATCTTTATACTAGTCTCACCTATGGGGGACTTGATACTACTACCTACACACCTGAACCACCATCACAACCCCACCCATTTTCTCACTGACTTCCAATCACTTACCAATATTCATTTTCGCCCCACACCTTCCTACACGTTGTGTGTGGAAGGGTTTTGTTTTGACATCTATGAGAAAGGTCATCACACCGTTATTCCATGTACCACCCATGAAACACCAATGACCGTAGTGGTATCAGCTTCCCGAACCTCCTACCAAGAAATCCCACATCGAACTCATTCCAGACAGTAGCCCTTCTCCACCTTCATTACCACCCTCCTCACAGCGAGTCGATAGACCACTGAATCTATCCCTCCTAACTTTTCTTTTTCATAAACACCATTTCCTTGGGGCCTCGAATTATCAACGTGAAGGTGAGGCCCCTTCCACTCTCCATTCCTGTATCCTAAGATGATCGATGATGACACACCAACCATTAACATCATTCAATGTCAGGATGATGAATTCATACTCACCGACCTTGGTGTAGAGTACTCATATATTCATCGGTCATTACCATCTAAGACGTAAACCATGTTGAATGAATTGACTATTGAAATAAAAATTCATACTCAGAATGACCGAAAAATCCTAAAGATTGAACAATCTTTAGATGTTGTTGAACAGGAAGCCATCACTTCTTTTCTCTAAGAGCATAAACACGCTTTTGCTTGGTCTTACACAATCATGCCCAGTATTAACCCCACCATAGTGGTCCACAATATCGTAACCGTTCCCGATGCTAAACCTATCAAACAAAAGATAAAGAAGATGCACCCTCGCATTTCCCTTCTCGTCAAAGAAGAAATTTAGTGTCTTCTTTCCATTTCTTTCATCTTACCCATTTATTATCCCTAATGGATTTCTAACGTCATCCCTATCACTAAGGTGATAGGGGGACTTCATATTTACATGGACTTCTGTGACCTCAACCTCGCCTACCTGAAAGATGACTTTCCCTTTCCTGGTATTGATCAACTGGTAGACCTTACCATGGGTCACGAAATGATCTCAATCATGGATGGTTTTTCGGGTTATAACTAAATTTTGCTTGCCCCAGAAGATCAGCACAAGATCACATTCATTACCCCTTGGGGGACCTTCGCTATAAAGTCATGCCTTTTGGCTTTAAAAATGCTTTGGTGCTACATATCAACATGCTTTATGACATACATCTTCCATGATATCATGCATCACATATTGGAATATTACGTGGATGATCTCTTCGCTAAATCTAAACATCACGCCCAAACACCTCACTTTCCTCAAAACCATCTTTGATCACCTTATTAAATATTTCATCCACTTTGTAGCCTAAAAGTGTGTCTTTGCGATTCTCTTAGGAAAGCTCTTGGGGTTTATCATTTTTCCGTGGTATAGAAGTTGACCCAGCTAAAGTCAAGGCCATTCTAGAAATGCCTCCACCCACTAACCTTAAACAACTCCATAGCTTGTAAGGTAAATTGCAATCCATTCACCATTTCATTTCACAATTATCGGATCGGTGTCAACCATTTCATCATATTCTTAGGAAGGATGTCTCCTTTAAATGGGATGATGACTACCACAAAGCTTTTGAGCTTAAAACAATACCTTCTTTAACCACTGTCCTTATCCCACCTAAAACGACCAACCTTTTCACCTATACATATCAGCTCACCGATCATTCCCGAGAGCCATGCTCACTCATCATGATGAAAACATAGGGAGCAGGTGGTTTATTATATAAGCCATACCCTTCTGGACTACGAAACCCAATACACTCACCCTGAAAAACTTTTCTTAGCCTTAGTTTTTGTTGCCACCAAACTCCGCCATTACCTACTCAACCACAAAACCTATGTCATGACCAACACCGACCCTTTACACATCATGTATGCTAAACCTTATCAAAATCAGTGTACCGCGCGTTGGATTATGCTTTTAGCTGATCTTGACCTCGAATTCATCCACCAAAAGTCCATTAAAGGCTAGGAAATCGCTGACCAACTGGCTGATGCACCTATTGTCTGGGACCAACCCTCTAATTTTGACTTCCTGATGAATCCATTGCTAACCTCTCTTTGGATGACAACCCTTACCAAATGACCTTATTCTTCGATGATTCCAAATGTCAGCGTGGGGGTGGTGCAGGAATTATTCTCATTCCTCTTGATGGTGAACCCATGCCTTTATCATTTAAACTCAACTTCTAATACACCAACAATGTCACTAAATACGAAGCACTCGTATTGGGTCTCATGACTACCTATGCCTTAGATGTTAAGTCCATTAATATATTTGGTGATTCTCAACTAGTAGTAAACCAAGTCAATGGTATTTATCAGTTTCATAATGAAATACTTCAAGAATACAAATGTTACATTAGCATCATGTTGACTACCTTTGACCACTATAAAATTCAAACCATTCCACGATCCACCAATAAATTTATGGATACCATGGCCTACCTCGCTTCTCAAATACCCACTTTGCCTGACGATTCAAACATCTTTGTTACCTTAAAATGCATATTGAGACCTTATTATAAATCTTGTTGTACTAACCTAATCCACACTACCTTAATGAACACACGGATCTTTGGTATACGCAGCTTGCAAATTACCTTTCCCTCTCCATCTTACCTCCTGATGTCACACGTAATGGACAGTGTGCCTTTCTCAAGCAGGCCTCTTATTATGTCTTCATGGGTGGCCTTCTCTATCAACATGGCTTCAATGGTATTCTCTTACGATGCCTCACCAGATCTAAAATCCTTTACTCCATTAAAGAAGTTCATGATGGCATATGTGGAGGCCACTTTAGTGGTCTTCTTCATTCTAAGCATATTCTTCACCTTGGCTATTCTTGGATGACCTTTAACCATGATTGTTGCGACTATGTCAAATGTTGTGTGAAATGTCAACAACATTCCAACCTTCATCATACACCCAGTCACACTTTACAGGTCACTTGTGACCTTTGGCCCTTCTCTCAATGGGGTTTGGATCTTGTCAAAGAAATCAATCCTCATTCTTCCCAATGCCATCAATGGATTATAACTGCTACCAAATATTACACCAAATGGGTGGAGGCCATACCACTTATCTCCACAAAATCTGAGAAAATATGTGAGTTTATTAACCATCACATCATATGTCACTCTGGTGTTCCTCATCGCCTCATCACTGACAATGGAAAACAATTCGAAAACAAAACACTTTAAAAAATTTGAGATGCCTTCGGCATTTAGCTTAGTTTCTCATCACCTTATTACCCACAAATCAATAGGCCAAGCCAAATCCACTAACAAAACCCTAAATAAAATTCTCATGAAAGTGGTTGATGATATTGGGAAGAATTGGCATACGCACATTCCTTTTTCTCTATTGGCATACCGTATTAGTATTCACATTTCCACTGCAGCTATACCATTTTCTTTGATCTACTGGTATGAGGCTGTTTTGCCTCTCAAAGTCTAGATATCCTCATTCTGAATTTCTCTCCATGACATGCTTACTGATGATGAATTTCATCAAGACCACTTGGCACAACTGGAGTTATTAGATGAACATCGTCTTAATGCTCTAGATCACCTCCAAGTTTATCAAAAACGCATCAAGCGTGCCTATGACAAACGGGTTCATGAACAAACCTTTCAAGTGGGTGACCTTGTTTTGAAAGAAAATCAACACGTAACCAAAGTAGAGAAAAGAAAATGGGGAAATTTTCTCCTAATTGGCTTGGACCCTACATCGTAACTCATACCTATGGTTCGGGTTCCTATCATATTTCCTCACTTGAGGGTGGCTTTGAACTCGAGCCCCTTAATGCATTACATCTTTGACCATTCTATTGTTGACTTGTTGTCCTACCTCACCCTGTGTCTCTTTACAGGCTCACCCCTTGAGCATTATCCACTTCATACACCTCCCTAATGATTAAACAAGAATCATGTGAGTACCCATCACTTGTTATCTACTCTTGAATACGTGCACCATGGCACTGCACATAGCATGATTCTCATGGATACTTTTCATCTATCTTTAGATGAGATCCCATGGTCATTCCACCTTTCCTTTTGAACAAGAGTCCTATCCTTCACCTTGGTCTTGTCCATGATTTCAAAGACCTCCAATGGGACCAAACTCCTTGAGTCAAACTTCTAATAAAAGATGACTCCCTCAAAAGGACATCTTCCTCTCGACCAAATTGCTCCTATAAATAGACTACTCCCTCGAAGGATAGCTATGCGAAGCTTTCAAAAAAAAAAAAGAGAGAACGAGAGAAAATGAAGCTTCCTACATTGATCAGCTTCACGAAGACCTCAAGGAGTACCATATTATTTATCCCATATAGACTTCCCACATCAATCAGTCTATCACAAGAAACAAAAATTTTAATCATGGACTTGCCCATTGTGCCCTAGGACCTCTTGCCCAAAAAGCCCTGTCACTCAAACATATCAAATTAACTACCTTTTTCCACTTACCATTTCTACCCTCATTTCCTTAGTTGCCTCAAGGGACATCTTGGAACTTAGATGTTTGGTGATCCTATGACTACCTTCATCGTAGAACCGTTAATCATGTGGTGTCTTTTGGGTCTTGTGTTTATCACCTCCTCCAAGGTATGATCTACTTGGTAGGTTCCTACCCAATCAAGTGGCTCTAAGGCCCCCTCTTATCTTTTAAAAAAATTCTTTGTTTACATTCTAATTACCTTATATAAGACTTGGTCCTCATCACTTACCTTTGGGGGTAGCACTCCCCTTTCACCATAATCACCTTCACCTGCATCATTTTACCTATAATTTACCCACACTCATTAAACCTAAAACCCACTACATGCCTAAAACCCTACTAACTCATTTTCATCTTTCTTCCCTAGCTTATGGGAGAACTACATCGGTCTGAGGTCCCTTTTCACCGGGACTATGTAGGTAGCACTTTTAGGGCATGGGGCCCTGGAAGGTTAGCTCAACCACTCTTTACCCTAACCATTTTCCCCACCTTTACCTGATTTCTGTTCCTATCAAACACCTCAACATCTAACCCATATACCACATACCCTTTACCACTCATCTTATTTCACATTTTCATAACATAACTAATATTTTCCACATTTTACACCATCTCATACATTTACATAGCCCTTTGTTATCAAAAAACTGAAATAAACATCCATTCCTATCACTTGACTCAATCCATGCCTAAACCCACCTGACTTGATCCATGCCTAAACTAATCCATGCCTAACTTGACTCGATCCATGCCTAAAATTGACCTAACTCGATCCATGCCTAAACCGACTCGACTCAATCCATGCCTAAACCGACTGACTCAATCCATGCGTAAACCAACTTGACTCGATCCATGCCTAACACATCCGACCTGATCAATCCATGCCTAAACGACTCGATCAATCCATGCCTAAACCGATCGACTCGATCCATGCCTAAGCGACTGACTCGATTCATGCCTATGACCTGACTCTATCATGCCTAGCTCATCTATTTTCCATCCATATCATAAGTAAAGTAAACCTCATACATATCACAACAATATCACATGAATATAATCTATCTCCTCATATATACATGTGTGTCTCCATACAATGAACACACTGTATCACATAGATGTGTATCTCAATAAACATGCCTATCTCATCATGGCTATCATCTCAAAAATGTCAACACGTGGTGATATGCTATAAATAATCATCATCACTTCAGAAGCCGGTATCATGACACAAAATATACATACAAAAACCTCTTTGACACGTAGGCTATCTGAACAATATCATACATACAAAAATCTTCGGCATTATCAGGCCGGTCCACTAGGTCAATCGTCTCCCCATCTAATGTCAAGGAATGCTCCCTATGCCTGTGTCTCTCCAGACCCCTCTGTCACACCTGTCTGGGGCCTGACACGTACCTCACCTCCTGTTGATGGCCCCTCACTGGGGATGGCCTCTATACACTAGTGACCTCACCACGACCCTAGCCTCGCCTGGCCCCTACTCTCCACTTTGTGAGTGGGGATCTAGTCCTCTCATTGGAGGCCTTCTATGCTCTGTACTATACATAGGAGGGCACATCTAGCTTGGTAGCTAACAAATGATCATGGTAATACCGTGCCTCTCCTAGGGCATCTCTGAATCTGGCCATGGGCACTGTCTATGGAGGTGCCATGGGTCCCACTACCTATATAGGTACTTGTATAATGGGACCTTGTCCCTAAACCTACATTGAACCATGTAGGTGCTTAGTACTAGAGCATGAGTCATTAGCCAGGAATCTATGTCTATACCAGTATTTGGGCCTCGGGGTAGTAATTTGTGCCTATGCTACTATTAGTTGGCCTTATAGACCCATGCTTTCTGTCCCACACGGGTGGCCAACCGGCCCTGTAAATCTTGAACTGTGCACTGTAGGGTGGCTATATGCCATCATCTCCACCTACCTCCTCTCATCTCCACCTCCCCTACCTCTACCTATGCAGATACTTGTTCCTTCCCATCCTGTGATTACAACATCGCTATCTGGGCCTGTAATGTGGCAACTTGTGCCTTTGTACTGTCAGCTGCCCTGTATGATCCCAAGCTACGTCACCAACGTAGCCACCTACCCTTATAGGGAATCTCTCTAAACTATGATGGTGGCTAAGTCTGGCTGCCCTAGCCTTGGTGGTACAACTCTCAGTTGTGCCACCCACCACTGCCTATACCCATCTGCAACCCCAACATCATCAATCTAAGTATCTACAAGGCTGCTCCTCCTATCTAGTCAACCATTGTGGGTGTGGTGGAGACATAGGTCTCTCCACATCATCTCTCGATACTGAGGGAATGGAGGCGGTACACCTTGGACCAATCCAAACTAATGTCTAACCTACTCTATGGGTATCCGCTCATGCTCTCCCACTCTCCTCCCCTCTATCCATAGATGTATCTGTAGCCTAGCTAGCTCCGTGGCCATATGTCGGTATGAAGGGAAGCCCACATACGGCCTCCAAATCACATCCACCCTAGAAAACCCCTTCAATAACCTCATATAATAAGCTACATCATGTGTAGCTCTGGCACCTCGGGCCTCCCCCATGGCCGGTACCCACCGCCTATACCCCACTCTCAGAACTCTCATGGGAATGCATCTACCGGGGCATCCCCACTGGTCGCACACAAACAATGTGCTCATATTCCCAACAATGTATTAGTACAACGGCATATGTTGAAACTCTGTGATGCTATAGGCCCATAGCTCTCTATACACCTATGTCAGCAATGCAGGTGCCCAAGCTAATCGTGTCCAATGTACCATCATATCATGGAGAACCCCATCAGTGACCTTGGGAATCTCCCCCCTCTACATCCGGTAGTGCAAAGTAGCACACTACCTCCATCACAAGTACCACTAACCTCATCTCCTCTCGATGAGCTCTATACATCACCCCATAGCTCATGCTAGTACTATGGAACGTTCAGGTCTACTACACCCTCACCAAAAATAGGTGCTAGTAACTCCTCAGATGCCTCTAACGAGATAAAATAAACCTAGGCCCCAATATGGGCAACCATAGGATCTTGTATATGTCCTCTAGGGTGATCGTCATCTCACCCATCGATAAATGGAAGGTATTGGTCGTTGAGTCCCATCTATCAATGAGGGAAACCATAAGACTCGCCTCCTGGACTACATGCCGGTAGCACCTCACCCCTATCAATCCCATCTCTTCCACATGCTACCACTCACCTACGTCACACTTGCTTTGTACTCTCACTAGTAAGGGTGGCACTGGGCTCTCATCTAGCTCATCTCTCACCTGCATCCCACAAAAACAATGTATTTAGTCCACCTTCCATCATACCTCATTTTCCTCTACTCGAACCTATCTACCCAATTTCTCAACCACACCTACCTAACCCATTCACCCAACATTACCCATTCACCCTACTACCTACCCTACCCTCACTGCTGACTCACCCTCACCCTTTCCCACCTACCCTATTTCCCCACCCTCACCCTTTACCCACCTACCCTATTTTCCTACCCTCACCCTTTATCCACCTACCCTATTTTCCCACCATACCCTTACTCTCTACCCTTTTTTATCCCACTCTCCACTTATGAATAGCCGACCCTGGTTTCCCTTGACTAACCATGGTATCCCTTTAAGCGGCACGGTCCATTATTCTTATGACCGGAACCGGTAACTACCCACCACCATCGTCAACCACCGGTTGACCAACGTCGATCATTGTTGTTGTATCGGACCCGACTTTCCAACCCTCTTTTTTGGATAGTTTGATATTTTACCCACCCAAATCCCTCTTTCCACCCTTAATTGTTCCTACATTACCCTTTTAACCTACCCCCTACCCCTCCCCATACCCATTACCCTCCATGTTCCCATTTTGAAATAACCCCCCAAAATCCCCCTTTTTCTATATATTTTCTACATTTTCAATCCAATTACTTCAAACATCAAAAATCAAAAGTTCACATCCTACTTGATCTCACTAATTCCATCATGGTGGAACCTTCGGCCTCCGTGCCACTCCCCTCGAGCTCTCTTTGGCCTCTGCCATCCTCCAATGCACAAACAATCCTCAACCACATGAATCGTGCCACCTGATCTCACGGCCCCACCTCCCAATCACCCACTCTCTCCTATGTGGCTCACCAACCAAGCTCCTCTGCTGCCCTCTCTTGTCCTTTTCCTCTTTCTTTCTACTTGTCCTTTTCTACTTTTCCACATGCACAAATGAATTTTCAAATGTGGGTTATCCACTTTTTATACCCTACCCGACCGACCAACGTCGGTTAGCCATTGACACCGCTATCACCTATGTTGCCCTAGACTACCACCGTCGGTTACCCTACACCGTCATCGAGTTCATTTCGACGTCGGTTACCCTGCGTACTCTTTACCCCCATTTACCTCATTTTCCTTACCTCCCTTCTCTTTTTCCCCATCCACCTACCTTGACCATTTTACCTTCACCTCTGGCCCTCCACCCTCTTCAACCTCCTTGTGTCCATTGTTGATGCCTTATTATTTTACCCTTACCTTGGCCTTCCCATGCCATAATCTCGATATTTGGACCTGGACCATCGCTAGTGACCTTTGACCTCATGTGTTTGTTATACCTTGCGGCACTATTACCTGTGTTGTTGACCTAATGACCTTACCTAGCCTATTACCATGACCATTTATCTTGACCCTACCTTTGGTGTACTGGAACATACCTACATTGTGTTTCCTAACCTTTTCCGACCTTATCCTATACCTTGGATCTGGATTCACTTCACCCTTGTTTGGATAAACCTATTGACCTTAGACAATGTAGAGTTTGTATGCTCTTCATCCTTGTACCATCTTTGTAGTTTATACATGTGCATGCGTTTGACTGCTACTACCTTTGACCCTGACCCATTACCTAGATGTCCTAAGTAGACCTTTCACCCTCTTCCTACACCCACTTCCCTTTTCTTCACATTTACCTTTTATCAAACCACTCACCACTTCAACCGGCTGCTTCGTCAGTTCCTAGTTTGAGGGGGATCACCTTCACCCCCACATGGGGCAACCACATCTTATTTTTGTTAGCATCACTTACCAATACAAGCTATGCAACAAAAAGGGGCAAAATGTAGACACTAAAATTAGGTCACACTCCCCTTCCGTACCTCGACCAATAAGTACCCTTCATCACTTTACCTAGCCATGGCCCCCTTCACCACACTAGTAATTTAATTTAATTAATTGCTTTATCCTCACTATATTTATTATTTAAATATCTTATTTAAATAATATCTACACATATATTTCACTTAGACACCTCATCAAGCTAACTCACCCTAAGACCTATTCTTAGCAAGTTACCATAACTAACTAAGACTTACCCAAACCCTAAAAATCAATGCCTACACTCCCTCTAACCACATTCCCGCATGCTCATAGAAGCTCCCAGTCTAATCCATGGGATAATGACACAAAATCCAAGGAAATCAGAAGAATCTCCCCTAAGTTTGGAAAACCTAGAAAATCCCACCTTGACCGACGTCGGTTACCCCTAACCTCGCCATTAATTTGGACCATTGTCAATTACCCCTTTTAACTCCTAAACTACCTTATTCTCAAGGTTGGAAAACATTGGGAGAAAAAACATTGATGAGCAAGAGTGAGATCTCAAAAAAGATAGCACATCTTCAGAGAGCCGATTCCAAAGAAGAACTCACATCCAAAGAAGGAGATTGAACATCTTCTCTGTATAGCCATCCCGACCACATTCGGATCTATCCAAGCAAAAGAGGAGTGTCCATGCAGCCCATGCAAAAGCTTTTATCTAGTTGGTGATCACTTAGCAGCCTCCAAAACTCATCATCAACACCTCCATCCGTCACATACATACTTCCAGAACCAACATCCAAGTAAGTATAATATCATACTTCCCTAGTTAATTCATTTCATCATTGTTTTAAAACTTATTATCCACCTTACTCCTCATTGACCATCTCCAACGTGTTGTAACTTCATAGACCCATCATAAACCTCATAAAAACCTACCCTTGTCACCTAATATCTCCTCCTAACCAACTAAATCCTTTGTACTGATCACAAAGGGGATCAAAAACCCCATTCTCGTGACATTCCCGAGATCTCATAAGTGCTTGGTGCACCGATTGCAGTTGTACCTAACTACGGTCGGTCACCCCCGACCGACGCCAATCTCCGTGTTTTCCCACATGGCCATAAACAAAGACCTATCCACCCTATTTTACCTAACCCTTGCTCACCTGTGACCTACCCAACACCTTCATCAGACCTACAAAACTCAGAACCAACCCTTTGACCTGTGGACTCTATTCTAGCCTAGCCTACTAGATTAGATTTGTTTCTTATTGTGTTTTAAGTGAGATACCTAAATAATTTTAAAATAACAATAGGATTTACTTTATTTTCAGCATTAATTTTTTTAAACAGTGGACTGACAGCCATCTAGGAAGTACCATACTTCCTAGATCTAGCTAATGCTAGGCAGTTCACTACCCATATTGTTTAATGGTTTCTGGTGGTCTTGTTTTCATTACAGGTAGTTCCTCCTAGCCAAAAGGAAGCTCTCACGGTCATTTGTGGATTCGAGAATTCATACATGCGCAACAACCCATCAATATACATTTGAATAGGTATACCTCCTACACCCATTACCCTATCTATTTCATCAACCATTCAAAGGAACAACCTAAGAAAAAGGTGAAACACTTGCATAGTATTGCTTGATAACAATCCTACTAGAAATTGCTTAGCCAAGCTTTGTTCACTTGTGTTATCTCTCTTGTACTTGCATTGCAACTATATTTACCTTCAATATGTCATTGCTTAAGCACCTTCTCTGTTGTTGAATTTGTATTCCAAATTCCTTAGAATCGTATGGAAATATAGAGAAAGAAAGGATAAAATAAGGGGACAAGTCATCACACATTTGGATTTACCTCTGTTTTATGAATTCTAGGTTATAGTTGTTTTATTTCCTTCATTTCTATAATTTATTATTTTTATATCATATCAAATAGAGTATAAAACCATTATTATTTCATTTGCAAGTAACTAGTTAATTTACAAGAGGGTTTTAAATCATTAATGATAAGCTCCGTTGACATATTGTCTTCTTCCCATCCATGTGGATCGAAGGAGAGAATATATGTGGGAGGTTTTCTACATATCATAGATCATTTTAAAAAGTTCTTGTTTTAAGTTATTTTAGTTTCAATACACTTATAAGAATAACCATGCCGAGTTATTTTGCTTGTTTAGTTTTAGTGTAGGAGTAGTTCAATCATTTAGAATAAAAGCAAATTATTTTTGTAATTATGATGTTTCAGTTTTGTTGTTTTTTTAGATTAGTTTCCTTCCAGTAGTAGCATAGATTGTTAGTTTTAACTTAGTTAATTTGGACACTGCAAACTAGTTCAACAATGAGATTCATTTATACAAAACATAGGGAATTTACGCTACCCGTTCATAGCCTCTAAATCTCCCCTTTTCCAACTCATCTACAAAAAGACCACACTTTTGGGACCCTTATCTAGATTTGTCTTTCTTGTTTGTCTTTGTTTATGTTCCTCTCTTGTTTCTGGCCCCTGGGATCCAATCCCTATTTTTTAACTTATCTAATAAAAACAAAAATACCACACTACTAGGTCTTATTCATTGATCCTCCTATAGTTAGCCATGCACATTTAACATCACTGCTCGTAATGACCTCGGGAGTCAAGTGTGGTTGAAGGTTACATTTCAATTTTCATTAAGTAAAAATAGTGAACTGACGTGAAGGATTAATTCCTTCTTGTTTCCTTTTATTTCATTTTTATTACCTCATCTTTCCATTTCTTCCCCTATTTTGGTAGGTATTTTATACTTTCTAAAATATGTCTGGAAGAGAGTTTGGTGGGCCATTTGGCTCTAATAGATATTACACCAACATTTAACCATAATAGTCCCCTTCTCTTTCGAGATGGGGAGACAACTACACAAGCAACATCCAACCCTCCCTAGTTAAACTTCAAACCCCATTATCTATGTAAGGATGGAGGAGGTTGATCAACTATTAAACATGCAATACGGTTAACCCAATGCAAACAATTACACAAGCACAACGTTCAACCACAATAGTCCTATTCTTTTTCAATATGGGGTGATAATTACACAAGTAATGTCTAAACATCCCCTAGTTACACTTCAAACCCCATTAGCTATGTAAGGATAGAGGAGGTTGATCAACTGTTAAACATGCAATATGGTCAACCCAATGCAAACCATGTTGTTATCACAAATGGAATAGGTTCTTACCATAGAGTCTTGTTAAGACCTCACATTGCCATGCAATCAACTAAAGATGATAGATTTACATGAATAAAAAATCCTCTTCATCAAATAGATGATTCATTGGATAGAATTAAGGCTATAGCATCTATGATTTCAAATGCATATCCTATGATTCTTACTTCTAAGGAAGACAATAATTATAACACTAAACAAATCATGAAAGGATATCATGAGCCTACTCAATCAAACCCTACGCTACGGGAACACCAATAAGGGACTCAATCCTCTCCCGGTGATCTCATTTCTAATTTGGTAGGGAGGATTAGAGAACTAGAAAGTGCCAGACTTCACAACCAACAAATGCACTAGGGTCGAACATGAGGTATCCGGTTTACGAAAAGGATACATCCCTTCCAATGAGAAACCAATGCAATATCATGTATAAAAATTTTATGTGGTTCATTCAAATCTAGGTGATTTTCTCACATGATTAAACACACTATGATGGGTCCTCATCCTTCTCAAGCTTATCCTACGAAGGGTTTTACGGAAGTGCGTTCTCGAATGCCACCATAACGGGAAATGTGACATTCCCTTTTTTATGTCTACTATTCCATATCCCAATACTATCCCTCCTTACATGCACATGTATTAAAAAAAAAAACCAGATAGACCCATATGCCATTCTTGCTCCCTACCTACCATATCAAGGGACCCCATAAATTCTTGTCAACACTTATATTACTGACTTATTTAAATATTCCTCCTCCACCTCCTCATCAAATATATTCAATGGTGGAATCTTACATAATGGGTACATACACCGAGTACTTAAAGGAGCCTCTTTACTTCACCATACATGGTGTTATGCTTCCAAAAACATTGTCGGATCTTCCAAAATTTAAGGGAGAAGGAGACCCAAACTCTCATATCAAGGCCTACGCTACAAGTATCAGGGAATTTATTCCTTGGGATGATGTAGTGGCTAAGATATTTCCAAAGAATCTCGAAGGAATCACATTGGATTGGTTTTACCGTATTCTGGAAGCTTCTATACATTCTTTTAAATAACTTGTTTTTGAGTTCATTAAATAATTTGACATGGACAAGTTATTCGTACGAGGATAAGGGAGCTCCGAGTATATTAGATAGGAGCAAAATGAATCTGTCACCCATTTCATTTATAGAAGGCACTAGGTTCTCTATTCCTCTAAAAGTGTGCCCAACATGGACTAGATGGAACTTTGTGATCTTTTCCTTCACTCACTCAATCGAGATACTAGGGAGGAAGTCAAGAAGTTTCCTTTCTATAGTTATGAGGAAGTATTGGAAGGTGCACTTTGGATTGACCAAGACGCTATAGACAATGGGCATAATATCTATGGTCCTAATGGGAAATTGGTATCCCCAAATCAAAATAATGCAAATTATCAAAAAAATGGTGCCAACAACCAAGGACCTAAGGGTATGAATTACAATCATGGTATTACCATGAATAGTGCTATTGATCAAGCCAAGAATGTTGGTTTTCCAAATAATGGTAACACTAACAATAACAACACGAGAAAATCAAAGAGCCCCTAACACTATATCCTTGGTCAACACAGTTGACGTAAACCATCCCTCTCAAAATAAAAATCAAACCCAAGGCCTAAACCAATATTAAAACTTTCTAAGGGGCAACGAATCATGGTTATAACAATCAATTTTAAAATTATAACGGAGGTTATAATCAACAACAAAAAGAAGTTTATCAAAGACAAATAGATTACAACCCTAACCTAAAATGTTCTTTCCATAATGTTCAAGGTCATAACAATAGGAATTGTTGTGATTGTAACAAGTTTCTATAGATACTTCGAAAACCAAAGATGTATCTTTGTAGACATGTTCCTAGAAAATCATGAAAAAAACCCATACCCTAGTCATACCGGACATGTCACACCTCAAAATGCTAATCTAAAATGTCCTGGGGATTCCCAAGTGAATTATCAAGAATATAAACAAGGGTATTCTTATAGGAAACAACAACCATGAAGCCTCAAATTCTGAAAACTATCAGGTTTCTCCTAACCTTGGTTCAAATGATAATAGAAAAATCTTGGGGTTAGTCAAGCTAGAGGTCAAGTCAAAAATTAATGCAATAACTTAGACGAAGGAGTAAATTTCACAACCCCTACCCACTCTTTCCTTCATGTAGGATGAAATTCCTATAATAGCTAAACTAGTATGACCCTATGATTTAATATCGGATTTGAACAAGACCTTTTCTCACATTTAATTTCTATATTTTCTGAAAAAATCACCTGTGCATCATTCTATGTTGCTCAATGCACTAGGTCTTGGTCATCTAATCCATTTTATGCCACCTCCTAACACTCAAATAAATCATATATATTTTGACATACATAATCCAAGACAGGTGATAGGGATACTTATTTTTTTTCGATATATAAAAGATGTCATCCGACACCGAAAATTCTGAAGAGGTGATCCCGCCTTATTTTTACAGTATAGGTTAATAAAAATTTCATTAAGAGAGCCATGATTAATTACGGGGATGATGTAAATGGGGTTACCTTCTCTTTCTTGTAGAATTTGGGATATGGAGAGACAAATTGTTCCTCTACAAGAAACATGTTACGGGCGTACGACAGTCTTAAAGAGACCTCAATTAGAACCATAGTTTTTCCAGTCACGCTTGGTCCAAAAACTATCTAAATGGAGTTTTACATTATCAAAAAGGAAACAAAATATAACATGATCCTTAGGAGACCCCTGGATTCATTGAATGAAGGCAATCCCTTCTACCCTATTCTAGGAGATTAGATTCCTCCATTTGGGTAAGGTCTTCAATGCTCAAGGGGGTCCTAAGACCTTAGATATACACTTAGAAAACCTCAAGAAGAAGAAATGATTCCATACAGAGTATGAACTTCTTGTGAATCAATTGAACAAACCACCTCCATCAAAAGAGTTAGTCCCGGTCACCTCGAGTGTGTTGAAGACTGAAGTGTTGACCCAAAAACATTTGAGGTGGAAAAAATAGATAAGGGTAAATCAATATCTATGGAAACAGTGTCCACTAAAACCACAGCAAAAATTATGAAACTCTTAGAGAGTGATGATCTGATATTCCTTCCATTTGAACCACAGGGGATTGGTAGTCTTATCGGTTTAGCATATCTTCCCTTTAACAACCTAGGTCTAGGTGTAAACATGATAGAATTAACAAACAAAGAAGGGAAATTTGAGATTGAAATGATGCCCATCAAAACCATCTATGAGGGTTATTCTATTCTAAACCCCGGTTTCAATCCAAATGCATGTGAAACTAATCTTTCCATATCCATGGGGTAAGGCCTCATCATTCAACATGGGTCACAATTAAACACAATGCTCTACAGAGGAAACAAGGTGGAGCAACATAGTTATGCCCACCCACACACCATGTCTCAAGAATGTGACTAAGAGGTACATGAACGGCTCTTTCAGAAAAATAATTTTAATGATTGGACATATACACTTTTGGGAAAGTGTTGTAATTTTAAACCCAGAATGGTAGGCCCTTAACAAGAGAATGGAAATTTTAAGGATCATGGTTCTCCAATGTGTACTTTTAGGGTGAAGAATTCAATATTCTTCAACTTTCTTCATCTTAGCCATGATGACATGTAGCTTAACCTAAATTTCCACATATACACTACTACATCTGCATTTCATTTTTATCTATTGGTTCATTTCATAAATATGTGATCAAGGGACTTATTTTTATATCAATTCCTAAAAAAATCTTAAAACATAAGCAAAACATTCAAATCATATCTCTTCAAATCCTCATGGTATCATCAATTGTTTCCGAATCATTTCATCAATTCAAGAAAGATAAGAAAAATCTTTTATAGCAAACCATACAAAGGTCTCGCATACTTGGTTCTCCAAATAGTTTCTTCTAGATTAGGTGTCTTTGCCTATGGTTTGTTCTAGAATCTTCATGGTGTCGCATCTATCCCATATACATCTCTTTGGAAATAAGAATATTCTAGAAATTTTTCCTAGATAAATAAGTCAAATGAAAATCCACAGAAATTTTTTATTTCACACATTTCTTTGCCTACCAACCTTTAGTGTTGAGCATATGTCTCTTACTAGTAATGTAGGGTTGGGAAAGGAGATAATTTCCCTTACTAGCCTATGTCGTATCCATGGTGATGATCCCATACTTCCTACTAGTCACATGGGGAAAGGTGTAGGGGGTCTCTTGGACAAATTTTAAAGTTAGAAATAGTTCATTTAAATGCAATGAAATCATAAATCGAACAAATTGAGTTAGATGTTCAAATTCCAAAAGATTTTAAAACCTCAAAACCATATTTTGTCAACCAAGTGGCCATCTATGGATCTAATTCTAGATAAATTGGAAAGTAATTCACATTTTAAACTATGAAGAAAACTTGATTAGAATGAGGTTGTAGGGTCTCAATTTGGTTTTTTCCAAATCCTTGTCTTTCTCTCATCATTACCATTCAACAAATTTATATAACTTGTGCCCCTTCTAGCTCTTGGTGTTGAACCTCGCATCTTACCGGTTGTGTGGAGTTAGGAGTGGGGTAATTTCATTCACTTATCATATCACTCTTTCATCATGTCTTGCCAAAATAATACGAAGTATCGAAAATTGCTTAGAGAAACTAAAGTTCAGCATTACGATGTATTTGCATTATCATGTATCAGCATTACAAAACACAAAAAAAAAAACATTTTTTTAGAATTCATATCCACTTGTATACATTCTGAAAAGCATATAAAACATAAATTTTAAACATCTAAGAGTACACACATGAATCAAATCATAAATGGAAGTCAACTCTATGCAAGGAATAATCGAGCCAAAAAGACGTATTTTTACATATCATGATGTGTCATAGTTTTGTACAATGTCATTACACACTAGGTGCAGTCAAAATGCTCATAATGAGCATGAAATACCATAAGAAATAAAATTAATCTTCCTATCCACCTCTTTGAGGCCCTTTATGACCACTCTAGTTACGAATTTCTAAGGAGTTCTTCTCAAAAGCATTCAAATAGTAAAGGGCCAAGCCTAACATAAAATACCATTCCTAAATCCATTCTAATTAAACCATACTCACAAAATAAATGGTCACCGTGGGTCCAAAGCTCAAAAATTACTAAGTCAATATGTGCAAATGAAGTAGAAAATGAATTTGTTTTGATGTGTGTGTGTGTGTGTGTGTGTGTGTGTGTGTGTGTGTGTGTGTGTGTGTGTGTGTGTGTGTGTGTGTGTGTGTGTGTGTGTGTGTGTGTGTGTGTTATTACAACTTCATTTTGAGTGCATATGTTTGCGGGGTTGGAGTGATGGTGGAGGTAAGTTCTTATCCCCTGCAAAAATAGTAAGTCCTCTTGTCACTTTAATTTAGTGTTTATTTTTTGATATCGTATCTATCTACACTTGATTCTTCCTTTTGTCTTATAGGTAACAGCTTAGATAGTGACATTTTGGTACACAATCATGTTAGGTATAGCTTTTAACTCCCCATTTTAGGAATGCCATACTCAGACTTTACGTTTTATGCCTTTTCATGGCTAAGATGCTTCTCCAAGGTGGCAATATGTACACACCCAAAATTAATTGTTAGAATACGATTTACAAAATTCCCCAATGATGATTCATGTCCTTTCAAAAGGTTTTCAAGTTCCTAAGCTCATCCACAAGTGTATATTTGTAATCTAGACATCCTTGTTTAGCCTTTACACACTTTCTTCTAGTTTCCCACTTATTTTATGCATGTTTTGACCTTTAGTGTCAAAGCGCCACCTGTGCTTGGGTAGTGGTTTTGTGACCATCTCCCTACGTAGGGTGGTAGCCCTATGCATTTTTTCTAGAACTCTTCATGCATGATTTTAACCTGTAACACCTTGAACTGTTGTTACTTCCTCCTGAGCATACAAGTGTTGATATGTGATTTCTCTTGTAAAAAGGATGTGTTCCTTTGATTGAGAAGTCATGCTTGATATGGACTGTATCTTTTTTTTGAGATTGCAGATTCGTGACTGAGTCAGAATATGTTTGGACTCTTTTATTTCTTTCATTTTACGCCTGAGTTTAATCTGATCTCGGAATGAATTATGGAGTTATCCATCTATAAGACCTAGCCTTGGATCAGTGGTATTGATCCAAGTGATGCTTTAAGTTTATTCGTGATGAATTAAAATTATAGACCTTACGCAGGTTGCAAGGTCTGGATGCATTGAATAAGCTAGTCCGGAGTATAACTCAGGCTGATCATGTTAAATGAATTGGTTCCCGATATCGTAATATCAGGAAGGTCTTGATCGTGGACCAGGTAATAATTCAGTTACATATAATTCAATAGCCTATTGGCAGTACAGGAGTGAACCCTGTTCGTGAATGTATGTTGTAGGTTCTTTTTCTGAGCATTTGAAATATTAGACCTAAACTAGATTTATTAAGGTTAGTAACCTAAAACTAAACTATAACCTAGGGGTTAGATTAGTGTTAATCTAACCTAGGCCTAGGCTATAAGCTAATGTTCTAAGTTAGTATCTATGTGCTATGAGGTTAGACTAAGTGTTATCTTAAATTCTAACCTAAGTTACTAACCTAACTAATGAACAAGGAAGAAAGGGGACCTATGGAAGGGTGCGAACCATGGGCAGCAGTTTCTATGGCATTAAATGGCGGGATAAGTATGAAGGACATGTAATTTGGTAGAAGTTTTTAAACGGCTAGCTAGAGCCGACGTGGCAGGTCGCCAAAGTTGGAAATGGTCTTTGAACTAGTTTTATCCATCACCAACTATGGCGGTCAGTGGCAATGGAAAGTTAGTGGGAAATTTGGAGTAAATGCCATTTATGAACTCGGTCTTTGAGCTCGGGTTTCACGGGAAGGCATGCAAAATGGAAAGTTAGTAGTTTGTTTGGTTTTTCATGCACTCCAGTTTTCCCTCTGTCTGATCACTGGTTCTTCGCACCAGTCTTCTTGGTGTTGCATGGCAAGTATGAGTGTAACTAGCTCTTTTCTCTGGCAAGGAAAATTTATAAGTCATGGAAATAACAAATTTTTGTTGGTGAATCTAACTTGGAAAAAGAGAAGAAGGCTCGAGCTCTTTCAGTGGTCTTCTTGATTTTTAAGCAAATAACCAGGCATGTTAGGCCCTAACCTTTAAAAATCTTGCTTTCTTTCAATTGATTTCATTAGAACAACTCTGTTCAGATGATTTATGGGTTTAGATGGTTATTATGGTAGCTTTGTGTGATTTTGTTACTGTATCTTCTTCTGGTTCGATTTTTCAATTTAACCCTTGACGGGTGTGCATTGTGTTTCGAGCTATTGCTCTATTTTGTTGTGTTTTGCATTCCGGCTTAGGTTTGTGAAATGTATGCAAGAAAGAATATTAGACCTGCTCTGTGAGAGCCCATGCATTGTTCCCTTGTTGGGTTCAGGCCACAGATTGATACTTGTTGATTGATGCTTGTTGATGATACTTGTTGATTGATGCTTGTTGTTGATACTTGTCGGAAAGGATACTGATGGACTTTTGTTTGAATGTTCAGTTTTATTGGACTTCTTTGTAAGTTCCGTCGTGTTTAGTATAGGTGGTGGTTACTGAAATTTTGTTGGGATTCACTATGATACTTTGGTTATGTTGAACGGATAACTGGCTGTGTTTCAGTATTTGATGCGACCCTGTAGAAGTTGTTTTTCCCTCCTTGTGTTGCAATTACGGGGTTTAACCCATTGATGGTTTGCATTATATTTATTTTACTTACAAGATGACTTTGTGGAGTCCTTGGATTGCTTCGTATATTGGACTACTGTATAAGTTATGTATGTGTATACTGGTAGCATGATTCCGTCGGAGTCCTGGAGGGGTAACTGGTAATACGACTTCTGTTATCTTGTAATGTATACCTTCGTTTAAGTAATGGATTTTTGGTACAGACTCGGTTGGTATACTTTTGATGTTCCAATCTGTGTAAGCTTGAGCGAATAATGTTGTAGAGGCTCAGTTGGATTCCTTGTTACAAAATCAGTATTTAACTTCTGTAATAGCCTGATTTTGATTATTTACCATTGTTGGCATGGTTGAAATCTTTAACTTATGTTTATCTGGTATATCGGCTTCTGTAGAAGATTTATCGTGTATACTATTGTTCGGATTCAGTTGAAATCCTTGATAGATAACCAGTGTATCTGCTTCTATAAAAGCCTGATTGGGAACACTTATTGTTTTTGGCTCTGTTGGGTTCCTTAAGTATTGATAGATATCTTGTATCTTGGTCTCTGTAAAAGTAGGTTGTGATTACCATATTTTTCAAACTCGAATGAGTTCAGATGTGAATACGATATGTTATGTTTCCTTTCTGAATAATTACAGTTAATTAAGGTTGTGCATGTTGAGTGGATTTCGTGCGAATATCTCTGCATAGTCTTAGGGGAAACATCTTGTGCTTTAATGTTAACGAGTCTCTTGTTGGCTGAGATAAAAAGGAGAAGTTCTTTTGATTTCGACCTTGGATCTAAAACCTTACAGTGTTTAGTAGGGATTAGAATAAGTTGTATGTTGCTGTGAGGAATTGTTGTCGTGTTTGAGCATGATTACGTCTTCTGTTGCATGGGTATCTAGTCTTGAGCTTGACTGAACTAAGGAACTGTCGACTTCACCTCGACAGACGATGGCATTGAATATCTTCTTGTTTGTCGCTTCGTGTGGAAGGTCATGTGTAATCTGTTGGTTGACATTCATCTGTTTTGGCGTAAGAGCTACTGTACTGCTAATATGCTACAGGAGTTTTGTTATATTTGATTTTAACAAAACTGTGGTTCTTTTTGTGGCTCGTCAGACTTATTCGTATGCATATAAGGTGAATGCTTTCCTTTCGAGGAGACGGTACAGTCATGAGCTTGTGTGAAGGGAAATATGAATGACTTGTTTTCTTTCTCTTCTGTTGTAAAGTATATGTTGATATTTTTATCTAACCGTTGGAACTGTTTTTAACATATTGATGGAATCATGATTTGTTATGATATTCCTTTTACTGTTGAATGTAATGATCTGTCTGATGTTTGCTGATCTTGGGATTCAGATGGATAGTTGTTTTGGATACTTTCATTCTTCTTGATCCCTAATATTTTGATGAAATATTTGAGAAGTATCTAGGACTATTCTGTAACGATAATTTGTGTTACACGTTTATAGTCATGTTGTATTACTAAAGTATAGTCTGAAATATGTTTACTTGTTTGGTGAAATGATCTCATTTAAACAGGTTGTTTAATGGAAACAGTTGGTGGATTGCAATTGTTTTAAGAGTTAGTGCTTATCATGCTCAGTTCATCGAACTGACCCATGTTGACAATTTTTGCAGATGGTTTCCGTAAGTGGTAAAAGCACGCAGATCTGATAGGATGTTCAGATTGTTTAATTTGGTTTATGATGAATTACAGTTTGATTCTCTAAATGTACTATCTGAGGAAAGATGTTCTTTTTCCGTTGAGTATTGTATCAAGTATGTTGAATGCATAAAATGTATGTGTTTGGTTCAGAAGGGAATGGAATTAGATATTTGATACTTATATGTTTGTATTCTTATCTGGATAGTTTGACCTTCTTCGGATCAAATGATCTTGAGAGCGTGTTATTATTGTATAATATGGAGACTTTTGTGATTATCAATGTAAGCTTGCAAGAATATGTGACTGAATATTTATGATTGTTTAGCAGTTCTTGTATGTTCTATCTAAAGCTAAATTGAAATATAGATCACTGTCTTTCTGGAAGCTAGGGTAAAAATAAACCTAAGCAAGACGCTAAACAAGCTGGATTAAATTATTAATTCCTAGTCTTGATTAAGCCAGGACAACGTTTAATTGGATTCCTAATCTTTATATCTCGATATTAATAAGTAAGACATAAATTCAGTTATAAGAACTGAAATAAACCTAAAAAGGGTTCGGTTGGCAATCACATGTGAAGAATATAGGTTATTGTCCAATTTTGTTGATTTAGAATTATGTAAATTCTATGAACTCCTTGATGGGACCCTCTAGTCTTAATAATTTCTCTTGTGTAATGGGTTTTATTAAGAAAGGTCATTCTATGGTGAGGAACCCAGGGATCGGGAAAGGCTAACCTTAGGGGAACGTCTTTTATTATAATTTTAACTCAACGTGCGTAACGCTTATTATAAGTAGATCTTTTCGAGGCGGATTTAAAGGTTGACGGCACAAGTCAACTGCAGGGTTGTACCTTCGAGAAGATTGGGATCTTCTCGAAGTTACAACAATGCAGGTGACTTATGACGACACCCTTTGCATTGATCGTTAAGATTTACACCTTTAACTCGAACAAGTTACTCTGGAACCGATTAGGAATGTGGTCACATTATAAGGCTGCCTAGGAGACTCGGGGTATCTTGACACACTGGCTTAACTAGGGTTGACCCAGTATGTCATCGTATCCCTAGTCCTCGGGAGCATCCATATAACGTTGTCACCTTACTAATCCATTTCCGAGTGAATAACTTGGGTTAGGAGGGACTGACAGAAGTCGGTATAAGACATTCTACATAACATAAGAATGGGGTGAAGGACATATTCCAGATTGACGAGTATGCTGTTAAGGAATACGAGACATAAGCAGTATGTTTCAAATCTTTGGCCAAAGTATCGCAAGCTGCTGATTGCGTTGTCCTGAGTCACCTAGTCTAAGGGATGAGATGCCGATGAATAATGGTAACAATTATTCAAGTTAGGTTCCTTGGACAAAGCATTCTGAATCCCAGAATAGGGAAGAGAACCACAAGAGTGAAGTGTTGATTAAAAACTCCAACTCTTATTACTCATGAATAGATCGGTAGATTACCGAGTCATGGAATGAATAGATCGGAGGTACTCCGAGTCATTACAGCTGCATATGGTTATCTGTTATAAGAATGGTTATTTGATTTGTGAGTTCTAAATTATGTATTTAGAACCAGGAAGCATTTATCAAAAAAAAATAAAAAAATTGACTTGTTCTAATGTATAGAATTGAGGATGTTACATTAACACACACGGTGCTTCACTTAACTTGACTTCGAGGGTGCGTTTGTGAACTCGAATTACCTAAAAATAGTCTTGATTACATGGTATTACTTCCTTCTTCTATTTTACATAGCTTTAATTAGTTTGAACTTCCTCTTCACCCAATGATTTGTCACTCTTAGGCATCCTTGTGCATGAAGGAACATCCTAGCCATTTCTATATATTAAATTCTTGTATTCAAGCAAAATACCTAAGAATTTTTGTATCTTACATAGTATTGTTGTAACAATCCTCATTGAAATTGCATAGCCAAGCTTTATTCACTTGTGTTATCTCTCTTCTAATTGAATTACAACCAAATTTTCCTTCAAGATACCATTGCTCAAGCACCTTCTCTTGATGTTACCTTTGCATTCCCAATTTCTCGAGACTCATATGGACACACAGAGAAAGAAATGATAAATTGAGGGGACAAGTCATCACATTGCTGGATTTACCTCTATTATGTGAATTCTAGGTTGGAGTTTTTGTTTGATTTCCTTCATTGCTACAATTTATTACTGTTATCTCATATCAAATAGAGTAGAAAACTAGTATTATTTCATTTACAAGTAATTATTTAATTTCCAAAAGGGTTTTAAATCATTAATAGCATCTCTCGGTGATGGATCCTCTTCTTCCCATCCCCGTGGATCGAACGAGAGAATATCTCTAGGAGGTTGGCTATATATCATAAATCATTTGGAAATATTCTTATTCTAAGTTATTTTTCTTTCAATAAACTCGTAGCAGGTGAATAACAACACCGAGTTATTTTTCTTGTTTAGTTTTAGTGTAGGATTAGTTCAATCATTTAGAATAAAAGTAAATTGTTGTTTGTAATTATGATGTTTCCATTTTGTTGTTTTATTTAGGTTAGTTTCCTTTCAGCAGTAGCATATATTGTTAGTTTCAACTTAGTTAATTTGGACACTAAAAACTAGTTCAATATTGAGATTTAGTTAGACAAACCATAGGGAATTTATGTTACCCATTCATAGCCTCTAAATCTCCCCTTTTCAACTCATCTACCAAGAGATAAAACTACCATATCTTAGTCATTGATTCTCTTATAGTTATCCACACACATTCAACATCAGCTACTCGGCATGACCTCAGGGGGTCAAGTTTGGTTGAAGGTTGCATGTAAAGTTTCATCCGTACAAGAACCATAGATATTAATATTGGAACAGAAGAGAAACCTATAATTTTAAAGCTTGGTTCTTTTCTCGATTGAAGAAGTAGAAGCACACACTAAATTTCTTAAAGAATAATATAAATATTTTTATTTCAATTATAAGGAGATGATAGGTGTCACTCATGATGTGGTAGTTCATGACTTGGTTACTAAACCCTATGAAAAGCCCATAATGAAAAAAAGGATACCCATAAAATCCAAGGTTTCTTTAATGGTTAAGGAGGAAGTAATGAAACTCCTTCAGGTAGGGTTTATTAAACTAGTGGAATACTCCATGTGGTTGTTAAACATTTTCCTAGTCCTTAAAAAGAATGGTAAGATACAAATATGCATTGAATTTAGAGAGATATTAACAACTCCTACCCCAAAGATGATTTTCCATTTCCTTTTATCGACATCATTGTTAATGAGATGACTGTTTATGATTTATTTTCTCTCATGGATGAATTTTCGGGTATAAAAAATAAGGATCTTTGAAGAGGATCATAATAAGACTACATTCACTACTCCTTAGGGGACCTTCTATCACATTGTCATGATTTTTGGTTTAAAGAATGTTGGAACCATGTATTAGGCCATGACATATATCTTCCATGATCTCATCCATAAGATTGTGAAAACATATGTTGATGATCTCTTGACAAAAGCTAATAAATGGTGTGATCATCCTAAATTTCTTTGTATTATTCTCTAATGGTTAATTGAATATGGTTTAACCCTAAATCGAAAAGGTGTTTTTATAGAGTTACATGTGGTAAATTGGTGGGTTATATCATCTCATCTTGATCCATTGATGTAGATCCTACTAATATTCAAGAAATCATAGAGATGACCCAACCAACGGATGATTTTAGAATTAGATATTTTCTAGGAAGGCTTGGGGCAATTTATAGATTTTTTCCTGATCGACTTATGTTGTTAACCCCATTAATAACTTGCTAAAGAAAACATGTTGTCAAATCTATACAATTCAATGTCATGAGGATTTTGATTCAAGTAATGCATTTTCTTATGTCATCACCTACGTTCATGCCACCCAAAGATGATCATCCTCTAATTCTAGTATTCTCAAGCCACTGAAGTCTCAATAGTGTGCATGTTGGCACAAGAGGATGATGATGGGCGTGAACGAGCCATGTATTTCATTAGATGTATTCTCCTTGACTACAAAACAAGGTATACTCAAGAGAGAGAGAGAGAGAGAGAGATAGAGAGAGAGAGAGTGTTTTGCTATAGTATTTTCAAAAAGAGGTTAAGGAATTATATGCTTATATAAGAAACATGGGTAATTGTAAAATCAGAGTAGTTGTGGATGTTCTTGAATTAAAAAACCTTATCTAAGAAGGTTGGCATATTTATCATGTTGATGGGTGATTTTTAAATCATTTTCATCAATTACAAATCCATCAAAGGAAAAATCATCACCTGATTTGTTGTGAGATAATCCCATAGACTATGAATAGGTATTCGATCTAGAATTTCTTGATGAGTTTGTTTTCTACATAGAAGATAAACCTCCCATTTCTTTATTTTATATCATAACCCAAGGGAGTGAGCTCACAACAAATATGGTGGTTTCGCATCATAGATGTGAAGTATGTAATCATAGAAGAGGGTCTCTATTCCAGAGCCTTTGATGACATGTTTTTGAGATGTGTTGATAAATAAGAAGTGGAGAGAATTCTATTTGAGTCCCATAATTGAGTTTTTGGTGACCACTTTAGAGGGAATTAAATTTCTCAAAAGATCCACCCAATGGGATAATTTTTTCCCACATTAGAGCACGATGCTATAGAATGCGTGCATAGGTGCTAGAAGTGTCAATATTTTTCATACACCATACATATCTTGGCACAAGCTCTACAACCAATTTTCACACCTTAGCCTTCTCTACTTGGGTTCTTGATTTGGTAGGGAAATTCTCTCCCTCATCTTCGGATGGCCAAAAATTCATTATCATGGCCATAGAGTATTTCAAAAAGTGGGTCGAGGTCATGCCTCTTAAGACTACTGGATCATTAATTGCCAAGTTAATCTTAAAATAAATCATTTGTATGTACAATGTCCCACATGTCATTATCTCGGATAATGACACCCATTTTAAGAATGAAGAGGTGCCTAAGTTGAGTTAACAATTTAATACATATCATCAAACATCCTCTTTATATTATCCTCAAGCCAATGGATAGGTTTAGGCTACGAATAAAACATTTAAGTCCATTGTCCTTAATAAATTTAAGGAGAAGAAGAGAGATATGCACCTAAAGTTGTTTCTATCCTTTTGGGATTATAGAACCTCGATTTACGACCCTTTTCTTTAGTTTTTGGTGTTGAAGTGGTCTTACCACCCAAGGGAGAACTATTCATTTTTGGGTGTCTCTTCAATGAATTCTCGATGAACATGTGTATTGAGAATCATGATTGAAAAAATTAGAAACCCTAGATGAAAAACAGCTCGAGTTGAGCAACATAGCTGGGTCTATCTTTGACATGATGTGTTGCCAATACAATGAGAAATCCAAGTAGGAGACCTTTTATTGAGGTTAGACATCCGAATTGAAAAGATTGTCGTAAAAGAAGGAAATTTAGATCAAAATGGTTGGGCCCATACCAGGTAATGGAACAATTTTTAAGAAGCTGTGTGTATCATTTATGTAATTTATATGATGAGGAGTTTGGCTAGTTTTTTAACTCACTCTATGTTAAACACTTTTATATATAGTCACTTGCATTTCCACATTGTACATTATTGCATTCCCACAAATTTGTCATTTACATTATCATATTGTGAAATTGTAAACTAGAAACTTACTTTTCAAGTAACTTTTAAATCTTTCAAACATTGGAAAATATATCAAAATCATATCTCTTCAATACTCACTTCACTTCTCATCATTTCATTTCATGAGACAAAATCTTGACAGTGATTCTACAAGGACTTGTATACTTAGTTCTCTTCATGATTTCTTCTAATTTAGGTGTTTCTTTCCCATAGTTTCTCTAGAAGCTTCTTGATGACAAATATTTTCCCTAAAAATATCTCTCAATGATAGAAAAATTAAAAACATTTAACTTGGAATATGTGTTTTCCTTTATTAACCTTTGGTGGTGATCCTCACATCCTACTGGTTGCATGGGGTTAAGGCTAGGGGAAAATGTTCCCTCCTAAAAGCACAACCCAAAGTCAATTAAAAAAGATAAATAAACAATAAACACAAAAAAATCATTTACAAATAAAACTACACTCCTTGGCCCCGCCAATATTTGGTGATCCCATCTTCTTCTTAGCAATAGCATGAGATTGGGAAAGGTGGGAAGCTACCTTACTTTCCTATGTTTTGTCCTCGGTGATGAGTCCATGTTTTTTATTGGTAGCATGGGAAAAGATGAAGGGGTCACAATAATAAACCACAAGTTAAATAAGTAAACAAATAAAAGTTCTTTTAAAAATTCCCATGAAAATGAACTAGATGTGTATGTTAAGAGAGAATTGTTCCTCAAAACCAGATTTTGTCAATTAATAGGTCATCCATGAATCTAAGTATAGTCAAACTTGTAAGTAAAATTCATTCTAAACTAGTCAGTTTATCTTTATTAGGGTTGAGTTGCAAGTTTATGATTGGATATGTTTCAAATTGTTGTATCTTGATCATCATTCACACTCACCATTCTTCAAGTCATATAGCTCATGTCCATCTTAGCTCTCGGTGATGAGACCTCGCATCCTACTAGTTACGTGGATTTAAGAATAGAGTGATTTCATCTTTTCATCATACCACATTCAACACATTTTTCCAATGAAATAGAAATGCTAAATATTACTTGAGAAATAAAGTATCTAAGTTACTAATTCATTTTCATATGCATAGTAAAAAAATCATTTTTACCACATTGCATCATCATCCATAACATCCATCCATAAATCATAAAAAATCATATGAAATTCCAAACTATCTAAGAGTACACAAATGTGATAAAACATGATTGATTAAAATATTACAAGGAATGTTGAAATAAAAAGAGATGTCCATGTGTATATATAATAATGTCAAGTTTTCATGTACAATGTTGTCACACTATAACAAGTGTGGTCAAAATGCTCATCTATGAGTGGAAATACCAAAAAAATTATATATACACAAAAATAACCCAAAATCAATAAAATTCCTATGATATATCCCTCTTTTGAGATACTTATGAAGGTGCACAGTGAGGGCTCCTATTGTGGCTCACATTGCGATGAGAATGAATGGGTGTAGCATAGGATGCTTCATGTGAAGATCTGTGAGAATATCCATGATAATTTCCATGCATTGGGGTAGGTTATCAACCTATAGTGGTAGCTCCGTTATGTGTATTCTCTCATTGTCATCTTCTCTTATTCTCTTCGTGAAAAGAAAGGCCATTTCTCATCGATTCATGGCCTCTGTTGCATGTCATGCTTTGGTGTGAACACATCGGTGTGGTATCCACCTGTCGTTGGATTTCCTATATTTGTAAGAAACTTATCTCATGTCATATTTATGGGGATTGCAAGCGTGTTAAGGAGAATTCGGTGAATAAGGTATCATCATCCATCTGTAGTAGCTACAAAGTACAAGTAAATAATGGCAATTCAAAAAGATTTTAAAAATAATAAAAAAAATAAAGTAGCTAATAACATCTAGTCTAACAAGGTAAATGGAGGAAAATAGTGTTTCACTCACTAGGATCTCTAGGAATTTAGCTCAGATTGATGGTTAGTGTTGGTGGTGGGGTACGAGTGGGTAATTTTACTCCTCTACCCTAATCTCATCTTGATGTTGCAAGTGCACCGATGCCTCCTCATCTCTCGGCATTTTGTGAGTTCTCCTAGTGGTCTCCCACTCTAGATCACTCTCCTCCTCGAGCCCGAATCATTCACCACATCCTCATCCTCCTCCTCACTTTGTGTGTTGGGTATTCCTTAATCTGAAGTACCTTCCCCGGCCTAACTTCCACCTCAACACCTAGATCTAGTGTGTATCATGGTGTACCAATAGGAATCCCTAGTGTAAAAATTTCCACTCTAGCTTGCCCCTCCGGGCTGATCTCGCATCTCGAATTCCTCTATAGACTGATGCCACCATTATGAGGGCATCTATATAGGGATACCCAAATTTATAAGGTACATTAAAGATCAAATGATTATCAACTCTGTTGTTCTTGTAAATCAACTATACTATGGTACCGCATGTGGTCAAAATAATAGTCTCGACCCCATCTATGGTCATATCCTAATATGGCTACAAAATCATATTTTTCATGGTTAGTGTGGAAACTAGCATATATGATCCCCTAAGCGGAGCCATGTCAACCCACCTCACTTCTCTAACTTCCATGGGATCTACTATCCCAACTCCCCTCTAGTAGGGGATCATCCTCTCATAAACCAAGACATAACAAGTGTAGGTTGACTAAGGGATTTTCCTTCAGTCTAATCATCATGTATAGGTCATAATAAGTAGTTCTCAATATGTCTACTCCTTAGGCATATACCCTTCTATAAAACTTGATGATCCGAACTATGGGGCCCTAGTAATACAAGAAATTTTCCTCACTCTTATCCTTAATAAAATACGAGGCCAAGATACCAATGATGGACTTTCACAAAGAATGGATAGGTGTAAATTTAATTAAAAGAAATCTCACACCCTAATTAACACCAGTATTAGGTACTTGTGTGTCCCCAAAATAAGTGGCCCAACTGTGACCTCTCTGTTGAGATGGAACTCATCAACAATAACTTCATGTCGTGATAGGAACCCCAAGAATCTACTAGGTATCCTCTAAGGTGATATTCCACTCACCTATAACTCTAGGTAGATACAAATTTTTCAGGTTTGCATCCCAATAAGTCAATACATCACAAATTAAATGACTCGTAGGCACAACGAGTCGTCTCTCCAAAATCCTCAAAATACCAAAGACTCTAAAATAATTCCCTCTCTACCTAAGTCAACTTCTCTAAGATCCGAGGCAACCAATCTTACTCATGGGCTCTCGCTCCATCTAATGTACCTCTCCTACATCCATAAAAAACAATAAAATAGCAAGTTAGAACCTCTTAGGCATACAACAAGATCACAAAAATAGTATAAACACAAGAAAAAACCAAAAAAATAATCTTAGAAATGCCTTGATAGTTATTCAACCATTGTCTTTAGTAGAGTAGCGGTTAGATAACCACTATGACATTTGTTCATTCATCACTTTCCTAAGAGGAATTGTGTAACCATCATGGTAGTTTTTCCCTGTGAAATGTTGGCCATACAATAAAGGCTAAAAATGTAAAAATAAAGTAAAAATACATCAAATTAAATCAAACAAAGGACAAATCCTACATGGCACCCCCTTGTGGTCATTTTCACTATAAAATCATTAAAATTTACCCCCTTATGGATAAATTTTATTGATTCCTACATTTTAGGTAAAAAAATGCAAATAACTAACCTGATCATGACCCTCTACCGTTGCCTTTGCTAGTTACAATGTCATCATCTAGAATTGCTGTCATGTTGATTGTACTCTCACAAAAAATGGTCACATGTGGTCCAAATATCTAAAATTAACTAAGTGGGTAGGTGAAAATGATTTCTAAAAATGGAAAAAGGTTATTTATATAGTGTTTTCTAATGTCATTTCGAATGTGTTTGTATGTAGGGTGGAGCATTGGTGTAAGTATATTTCTCATCCCCATTGACATGGTGAGTACTCTTGTCATTTTAATTTAGAATGTTTTGTCAATTATATATTTTATCTACACTTGATTCCCATTTTCTTTTGTGAGGTGTAGGAATCTTAGATTGGTGTGATTTCAACACACATGCATGAGGTATAATTTATAACTTTCCCATTTGGGAGCACCATACTCAAACTTCACATTTTATGCCCATTCATGGCTAAAATGATTCTCTAAGGGGTCAATATATACACACCCAAAATTATACAAAGTTGTATAAAATCCTCAATGATAAATTTCATTTCCAAAAATAAATGATGATGTCCAAGTCCCATTTCCTTGCTTTTAACATGCCTATATGACTTATTCTTCTTTACTTCTTAGTTTCCTAGCCTTACATGCCTTCGCAAATCTTTCTCACCGATTTTTCTTAGAGGTTTTCTTTTAAGTTACATAATCACCAAGTCATTTATGTAACCATCGAGTTTTCCTTGAGCCTTGGTTATGCAACCTCCGTGGTGGTTTTGTAACCATTGGTATGCATAGACCGTAGGTTCCATGCACATTAATTCAAGACTTAAAATCCCAATTTTTTAATGCATGTTGCAAGTTTCCAAATTATTTTATCACACGTTTCTCAACCATTTCCCCTGATTCTAATTTTGTTATATGTGTATGAAATTATCCTTCGTATTTACTATTTTTAGTAAGTTAACTACCCCTTTTGTGGATGATTTTTAACTTCTTGCTTGCTAAGTGTGTTGAACCATTTCCCTATCAAATTTTTATAAAAACCAATATTTTTCCAAAAGCATTAGTTGAAGTCTCTTAAATTTGATTGTATTATTAATCTAATAAAATATTTCCAAGAAGCACATAAGAAAATCGAGATTTTCCTTGTTAAATCCTTTCCTATTGTTTCACCTAATTCTTAGAGTATTTATTTGAATATTGACGAAATAGATAAGTGTAAATGGGCTAGGAGGAATACTGTTATCGTTGGTTGAAGGTTGTTGCACGCGTATGACTTATTGATCCACACGGCTGATTGTGAGAGCTTCCTTTTGGCTAAGAGGAACTACCCGAGATAAAAATAAGACCAACAAATGAAATTTAAACGGTATAAGATATGCAAAGTGGACCGCCTAACATACGCTAGATCCGAGAAGTATGATTAATCCCCAGCATTTTGTCAATCCACTGTTTAAAACAATTTAATGTTAATAATAAATGAAATCCTAATATAGTTAAAATGATTTAGGTATCTCATTCGACTACAATAAGCAAATTTGTTCACAACAGGCTAAGATATGATTGAATCTGAAGGGAAAGGTCTTTGTCAGAGTACTGGTACTAGTCAAGGTCTAGTTTTGGGCTATTTTGGGTATTTGGTGGGGATTTTAGGCTTTGTTCTTGGTTTGAGGGTAAAACACAGAGACCAATGTCGGTTTGGTATGACCGATGTCGGTTTAAGTGAAACCGAGAAATGGTTATGGGTAACCAAAGACCAAGATGGTCTGGGGTATAGGAAACTTATTTAAATCTTGGTGGGAGGACAGATCTGAGGCTAAATGGAAATGGAGAGGGCAATGGCAAGGTCTATGGAGATCTTAGGCGTACTTAGAGATTTTTTATCATCGGGTATGGGTAGTTTAATTGTGTGGGTGAAGGAATGATCAAGTTTGCATGAAGGTAAATGATGGGAGAATGGGAATGTAAGTAGAATCGATAACAGAGTTAATGATTCCTACTAAAATGATAGTAGATGAATACTAGTTAAAAAAATAGTTACTATTGTATGAGCTTGATGGCTAGATGGCAATGGAAGTTGATCAGATAGATGGAGTTAGGTGTGGTGATGGTGCTTCCCAAGATGCTCCCATGAATGCAAATGGCTCTGTGATTGCTTCTGATGCTGGCTTTGGATGCTCGATGGGTGTGCGAATGGTGGTTACGCTCCATGCAGCTCTAGTTTTGTCTCTCACTCGAGAAAATGTGCCAACCTCAAAATAAGGTTGTTTTGGGGAATAAATGGTAAACGATTAAAGTTACGGGTTGATTGGTGGCGGTTCGGGGTAACCGGCATTGGTTAGGGTGGGATTTCCTAGGTTTACTAAAATGGGTAGATCCCCTTGATTTCTTAGATCCTATTTATTTTTCCTCGCGGATTAGAATGGAAGATTCCTTTCTAATGGGCGAGAATGTGGTTAGAGGGAATGTAGGCTTTGATTTTTAGGGTTTAGGTAGGTCTTAGTTAGTTATGGCAACATACTAAGAATAGGTCTAGGGTGAGGTGGCTAGGTGAGGTGGTGGTGTGAGAATTATCTCAATTAGGATATTTAAATAATAAATATTATGAGATCATGAATTAATTTAATTAAATTAATATTAGAGTGGGGTGAAAAGGGCCACAGTTAGTTTTTGTTCAAGTTGGTTATTTTTTGAGGGACTAAGGGAGTGTGACCCAATTTTGGCATCTACATTTTTCCCCTTTTGTTGTGTAGCTTGTATTGGTAAGCAATGCTAACAAAAATAAGTTGTGGTTCCCCCATTTGTGGGTGAAGGTGATCCCACTCAAACCAGGAACTGATGAGGTAGAAGGTAGAATCGGTGAGTGGTTTGATAAAATTTGAATGTGATGAAGGGGAAGGTGGACGATGGGGGTAAAGGGGTAAAGGTCCAATCAGGTAATCTAGGTAATGGGTCAAGATCAAAGGTATTAACAGTCATATACATGCACACATATAAATTGCAACATGGTACGGTGGAAGAGCATGCAAACTCTACATTATCTAAGGTCGATAGGTTTATCCAAACAAGGTTGAAGTGATTTTGGTATCCAAGGTATAAGATATGGTCAAGAAACATGATACAGGTCAAGTGCAGGAACGTTTAGGTATGTTCCAATACACCAAAGGTTGGGTCAGGATAAATGGTCACAAAAAGAGGCAAGGTAAGGTTAGTATGTCAATCAACACGCATAACAATTGCCACAAGGTATAACAAGCACATGAGGTCACAGTCACTAGACATGTTCCAATTCTAAGTAACTAGGTCACGGCATGGGTAGTGCAAGGTATGGGTAAAATAACGAGTCCCCAAATGAGGATGAGGTTAGGTAGTGAATGATGAGGTTAGGAGGGTAAAGGGAAATGTCCAAGTCAGGTGTGGGTAAGGTAGAAAGGAAGTAGGGCAGAAAGATAGGGGTAATGGGTAGTAATAAGGTTGAGCAGATAACCAAAAATGGTCATAGGTAACTAATACCGGTCGCCATGCACCAAACCATGGTAGGCTAGGGAATAAGACCGATGTCGGTCAAGGTAAAACCGTCACCGGTCAAGTCGGGTAGGCTATAAAAAGAAAAAGTGCTACATTTTTAAAATCATTTGTCATTTAACAAATTGGAGAAAATTATAAGAGAGGAATAACGAGGTGAAAATTGAATAAAAACACAGAGAGTAGAGTTGGTGAGCCATAGAGCAAGTGATCGTTGGTCGATAGGCGGGTCTACGAGTGTGGTGATTGGATTGGGTGATCAATTGGATTAGATTGAGCCAACGGATGATCGGTGATGGTAGAAGTAGGAGAGAGATCGAGGTGGACTGCGGCAATGCCCAAGGTGACACCACGCAGACAGCAACATGATGAGGTAAGAGGCTATTCTGATTGTTTTTTTGTTGTGAGTAGGTGGAGGGTAGGAATTGGGTAGGAGGGAAAATGGGGTTTGTTTTGGGGGAAACTTTTAAAATTTGAATGTGGGGGTTTAATGAGAAAAGGGGAACAAGGGAGGGTAGATTTAGGTAAATAAGGGGTGGGAATAGGTAATTAGGTAGGTATGGGTAGGGGAAATGGGTAGAAAGGAGGAATGTGGGAGAAAAATAGGAGGGCGTCTCAATTTTTTTCGCCGTGATGATGACCGACATCAGTTTTCTCTTAGCCAAAGATCGATGGGTAAGGACCGGTATTGGTCAAAGATGCAAAGTGACCGATGTTTGTTATTATTAGACCGTGGTTTGTCAATGCTTACTGATGTCGGTCAAGAGGATAAAGAGGCAGTCCCTCAAAGAGTTAAAATGGATGGGTTACAGAGACAGATAGGTAGGGGGAGGGAGAGTTAGATAGGGGGTAGAGTTATGGGTATGGGTAGGTGAGTGAATAAGGAAGAAATCGGTGTGGGGAAAATGAAAATAGGTAAAGGTTTGAGGCATGGGTAGATAGGTGGTGTTTATTGAGGGTATAGGAATAGGTGAAAGGTTGAGTTAGTTAGGGTAAGTGGTATAGTGGGGGTGGCAAGGTGGCATGCAAGTATGGTCAAGTTTTATTAATATGATTAGTTGTACATAGGCATGGGACCAGCTGCAAATGAGGGATAGAGTACCTCCCCTACTTGTGGAGATACGAGGGAGATGACATGCGAGGAGTGGATCCATGTTGTAGATGTGGGTCTGATTGGTGTTAGACACTACCGACACGTAGTCCGGGAGGTGAGCTTGATGGTTTCTCTCATCGATAGATGGGATTCGACAAAAATACATTTCATTTGTCAATGGGTGAGATCATGATCACCCTAGAGGATTTTTACAGGATCCTACGACTAGCTATAAGAGGTACACAGGTGTACTCAATCTCCTCATAGGTATCTAAGGAGTTATTTTTACCAATTTTGGAAAGGGGCTAGCCTTGTTAGGATTCCACAGTGCTAGCATGAGCTACAAGGTGATGTACCGAGCCTACCACCGAGTGTAACATTCCCATTTTAAGACTTTAGAAACAAGGGAATTTTTTTATATATAATGTTCACTATTCTAAATAAAGCATTATGTAGAACAAACATTCCATGCCAATCGAATTTAAATAGATAACCATATGTAGCTGTAATGACTCGGTGATCCACCAATCTATTCATTCCATAACTCAAGTAAGCTACCGATCTATTTATGTTATCTTATGTATTGAATACATATCGTATACTTCATATACTTGGTTTTCCTACCCTACACCGAGTACTGAGTGATCTATTTAAAGAACATATTTGAATATCTATTACCAATATTCATCTGATATCACATTGTTTTAAACTTGGTGACATAGGAAAATGCAACCAACAGTTTGCGATACTTTGGCCAAAGATTTACAACATACTATGTATGTCACTATTCCTAGACGGCATACTCATCATATTGGAATACGTCCTTCACCTCACTCTTCTATTATCATGATTGGTCTTTACTGACTACCATCAGTCCACTTGTCCCAAGTTTAACCCTAGCCCTAGATAGAAACATAACTTATTATAGGAATACGCTCACAATGGCTTAGGGTAAATGGGCATACTCGGTTGACCTAAGTCAACCGGATGTGCCAACGTACCCTGAGCCATTGGAAGCTAATTCCTATCCTAAATATGCTCCTATCCTGACCTAGAGAGAAACTAAGTTCAAGTCTGAGTTCCTATTGTGTGTAGATCTAGATGATCAATGTGGAAGGGTGATGCCACATGTCAACTACAACACTTTGTATTCTCGAGAAGACCCAAGTCTTCTCGAAATTACAGCCCTGCAATTGGCATGTGCCAACATCCAATAGAAACTACCTCATCAAGATGTACATACCCCAAGGAGATTGTTAATATGTTGTTAGTTTGGATTATTTCCTGATTATAGCAACCTTGCTAAACCCTAATCCAACACTCAATAAGTTCCTTCCTAAATTTTTTTCATTTAGTCCATGAAGAACTTTGTTAAACTTATGGTTTCTTTTAATGTTTGATTTCTTAGTTAAACTAGCAATTAACCAAATCAGGACAGCGTTATCATAAGTTTCATTTAAAATGTACCTTAACTTTTAGAAAGGTTTAACATCCGAATATATCCAATTAAAGTAGACTTCATACAAAATGAATTCTAATAAATTGTAATCATATCTCCAAACCTTTTAGGTTTATATTCAATTGAGAGAGAGAAAGAATCTTTCTCTACATGTTTAAGTATTAGGATATATCATTCCCAATGTCCATATTTCTTAATGCATGTTCATTATGCATCACCTTATTATGTTAAATTGTTTAGATAAACACATCATATTATGCAACTCAACAAGTTGCTTCATTATAGGGGAAATTGAACTAATTCCCATTATCCATTTTATCAAAGATAACAAGATAAGCATAACATAATATAAAGAATATCAACATGATGGAACTTTCATCTTCTTTATAAAAGTACGAGATAATTTTCACAACTCATGCAAATAAAACACAACTCGCAATTCATCATTACAACTTATAAAATTTACAAGACTATGCTCTTTAGGCAACTGCATATCAACAAACCTTTATACAATAAAGTATACAACTTTCTTTTACAATTCAACAAAAGAATGAATCAGAATTCTTTACTAATAATTATACATATATCAGCTAATGCATCATATAAGTTTTTGCCTTATTTTACCACTTAAGTCATCCATCTGCAAAAATAGCTAGCACGGTCGCTTCAATGAACTGAGCATGATAATCACTAATCATTAAAACAAAGTTCATTTTACTAATTGTTTCATTAAATCAACTCGATTTAATGAGACAATAAAAGTATCATAACATCAGCAAAAGTGATATCAAACAAAAAGGAAGTACATTAATAAAATTAGATCAACTTTAAAGAGAAAGGAAGAATATAATAAACAATATCTGCCTAAGATCTTAAAGTTCTAATAATCCTATCAATGGCTTATAAACAAACAATATATCCTACCATCTATTGACTCATAATTATATCCTAATAGAATACCACAAATATCTCATCTAAGAGACAAAATAATTGTATACAACATGGTTCCTTCAAGGATGATTCATCTAAATCATTAATAAGGAATAAAAAGAACCATTATATAACCCGCCCAAACTATAACATCTGAAAAATAGACCAGATCATAACATAAGTCACCTGTTCCTTTACAAAAAAATAATATTACACATTCAATCATTAGAATATACACCAAAGCAATTCCATAACCAAACAAGAAGGTAAGGAAAACCAGAACAGTCCAACTGCAACTCCAATTCCAACTTTCCATGAAGAAATTATCAAACAATAATAAAAATCAATGTTCACAAACAAAGTAGCCATGAAGAGGGGTTAATCTCTACTCAAGTTCTTCTCAAAAGACAAAGATTACAAGAGACAAACCTACTCCTTTCCATATAAACTAGACAAGACTAGTCAACAACAATCAAACCATAAGTATCAATGTACTTAACAACAAAACCTTACTAGGCTACTAGCTCTCAACACTATTTCCATCAATGATTCAAACAAGGTAGACCAACAGGTCAAGAGAAATCACTATTTCGAAATGGAATTGAGTATAGAAAAGTTCAAACACTGAGCCTATCCAAGGACAAGAGGAATGGTAACTCAATAAGGAAAGAACTCATGATAAATCATTGTGTTTTGACTGTACAAGAAGTTCCAGTTTTGAACAAGTTCAGGATGAAAGCATACTGCAGACCCGAACCATAACTGATCTCAAAAGAATACGAATATACATATTTTCCTTACAAAGAGAAATCAAGTCTTATTCACTGTTTCAGTCAAGAATTGTATCCCAAAACCATAAATGATAAGGTTCAGAATTACTCGTGAACCCAAAATGGAAGTCTCACAAAGGCTTACCAATTAATACAAAAAGAAAACAATTCGTGATTCAAAGAATCAAACTCAATACAACTAAACAGAGAAGGAATCCTTCCTAACTATTTCAGTGTCCAAGGTAACAACCCAAATCTTCCACTAAGACCCAATTCATTCAAGAGACAGAAGAGAGGGAGTGCTAGAACCCAAAACACCCAATACAGAAGTTGTCTCAGTCTTAAATTCCAAAGCAACAAGAACATAATATCAAAATAGAACTTCACAACCACGAAATTATAATGGTGGTTCTTTATTACAACTTTATACAGTCAACCCAAAATGCGGGTTTCTTCCAAACAGCAGGGAGAGAACACTTCCTCCAATTCCCACGCTCATACTATCTCAAGAAGTCGATATAGTCAAAAACAAGATAAAAGCTCAACATTCCTTAAGATGTTTCTAGTTTCAAAACTCAAAAGATTTCAAACAACTCAAACAAGTTTTCACCCAGTCTCCTAGTGAGTGAGTTGCAAAATAAAGAGTTATAAGCTAAAATTTTAACAAAAGAATAACCCAATACCAAAAATGCCTATACAAAATCAAAATATATCGATCAAAATATAAGCTCATAACACTCAAGTGTTAAATCAGAGTTCAGTGTCGAACCCAAGCTTCACGCACAACGTTCAAAACTTCACAAGCAAAATAATGTGAGTACAATGATAAATGTGAACTCCATGCAATAGTTCAAGTAATGCATAAGTTTCCAAAATAGTGGTTCCATTCAAACAAAGCTCCAACACAAGCTTAAACAAAACACAAAGTTTCAACTCGAGTCTACATCCAAAGAACGCAACCTGAAGAAATATAAAATAGAACTAAAGTTTCCATTAAGCTCAGATCCATATATTTCCACGAAAGTCATTCCAAAGCACCTTAACTTCAAATACAAGATCTAGAGAGTAAAACAGAGATACAGAACAAGTTCTAATACCATTTTTACTTACATGCAGGTTGTAAAACTAGCACAGAAAGCCAATTTCCAAAACAATACTATTTTGCCATGGATTCAAATCAAACACACAAGGATCCATAAAACCCAAAGCAAGAAAAAATAACCAGATGACAAAAAATACAAGAATCTCATGAGAGCAAGAGTCATTTTAATGAATCATTTAGAAGAATGCAAAGAATTTTAATAGTTAGATCCTATCATGCCTGATAGCACTTCCACCAACTCGAAGGAGACTTCCAGCCAAGCTTCCAACTCTTTTTCTCCTCCATGAAAGATCAACAATGAAACATCTTTTCCTTCCAAGCTTCATATACTTTCCTTCGATCAAAAATAGATCGTAAAAACCAAAAATAGCTTTGAACTGAAGGTCAAACTGCTGGTTCGAAGAACCAGTTAGCTCCATGCAGAGAAAAATCCACCATGCAAGAAAAACCAAATGACCTCCTACAAACCCACCTCCTATGTTTCCAAGATAGTTTACACATGAAGACCGAGGCTCATAAATGTCATAAATTCCAGTTAATCCAAAATTCCCACTTATATTTCCTTGCCACCGCTCCTAAATCTGGTGAATGCCAAATCAACACAAAAATACAATTCCATCCATTAGTGGAGTTTCCACGTAGGCTTCCACCAAGTCCACTGGCCCTCTGCCAAATCTGGCAGTACCTTATCATTTAAACCCCTTTCAAATCATTTAAAAGCCATTGGAACCGTCGCCCTTATGTCATGTGACCCCTTTAGGTTCCCTTTAGTTTAGGTTAGATTCAAATAGAACTTAGGTTAATTTAAAAATTACCAACATAGGTCTTAGAACATTAGCCATTAGAATTCCCACCTTAGGTTAGGTTCAAATCACAACCCTTTAGTAATAGGTAGTAGCTAAAATAGCTTAGTATCCCCTTAGTAACTCTTCCCTTATTTTCTTAGCATAACACTTAGGTTAGGATGTCAATCCCATAATAGAATAAGAGACTTAGGTTAGAACAGTATTCATATAAGTAAACATAGCTAGAACTTAGTTGTTCTCACCTAGCTTAGGTTACCATTAGGATAGTCCTTAGATTTTTAGGACTCTGAACTTCTCCAAAGAGAATTGAATTTTTCTCAAGTCCTTAATGTCCCACCAAGATCAATCACCAAAGACCCGGCACAAACATACAACTGAACGAAAACATGTTGCAACAAGACCAAGAATTAGTATCATGAAAAATTCAGTCTTCTATGTTCCTTAAGCTACTGAATGTCAATTTTACCATTCAATTTATGAAGAAGACTTGAAACATTCCTTGGATCACTAAAATTGATCCAAGGATGAGTCAAAAGAAGAAATAAGTCTGCAACTCTTAATACTAGATTGCAGCTCATCTTTCCAAAGTGAAAATGGATTCTTGACAACCATATAATTTCAGTCTAATAATTTTTAAGAACAAAAATATTTATCCCAATCAAGCATGATCTTTAATAGTCAAAAGAACACATCTTTATCTAGAAAATCACATGTCAACACTTGAATGCAAAGAGGAATATATCAGTTGTCGAGGTCATGTTACACCGAGGAGATGAGGTTGGTAGTCTTGTTGATAGAGGTAGTATATGTTTTTACACCGCCAGACGCAGAGGGTGGGAGATTCCCACACCAATGATGGGGGTTCTACACGACATGGTGGAGAGTAGGACCCGATTTTCATGGGGGCATGTGTTCTGGTACAACTATATAGGGAGTTGTGGGCGTATGGGTGACTACGGCAGTTCAACATGTGCTACACATTCCTACTACATTGTTGGGCCTATGAGCACATTATGTGTGTGCACCCAGTTGGTATGCCCCAGGCTAACACATTTGAGCCTCGGTTTTGTTTGAGTGGGATACAGTGATGGGTGCCAGTTATGGGAGAGTGTTGAGTGGCTAGAGTGACACATGATGTAGCCTATTATAGGTGATTAATGGAGGATTTTTCCAGTGTGGACATTATTTTGAGGCCATATGTAGGCTATCCTTCATATAGGAAGATGGTAGCAGAGTTGGATGGGCTGCAGATTTATCGGTGGATAGAGGGACAGTGGGCCAAGGAGCATGAGATGATACCTGTAGACTGGGTTAAACAACACTTTAGGTTGCCACAAGATATACCCCCACCCTTCCCTCGGCAAGATAGGATAGATGATGTGGAGAGGCCTATGTCTCCACATGACCTACAATGCCAATCAAGCATGAGGAGCAGCCTACCACCGATAGATAGATGATATCATGGTGACAGATAGGTACACATAGTGGTGGGCTGCACAACTATGAGTAGTACCACCGAGGCCAAGGCAACTAGATTTGGCTACCATCACAGTGTAGAGAGATGCCTTATAGGGGTAGGTGGCTACCCTGGTGACCCAATTGGGCATAGTATAGGGACATTTGACAAGGGCCAAGGCATAGGTTGTGACCTGCAGGCACAGGTGGCCACTTTTCAGGCACAAGGAGTACAAGGACCAGCACCCGCACCGGAGGGAGAGGGAGAGGGTGGAGATGGAGATGGGGTACAGGTAGCCACCCTACAAGTGTAGGTGATAGGTTTACAGGGCCAATTGGCCATAGTGCAGGGATAGGTTATAGGTTTGTAGGGATAGTTGGCCACCGCATAGCACGTATAGTAGCCCTTCGTGCCCAAATACATGCATAGGATCTGGGCCCGATGGCACCACCACAAGGGTAGGGACAGGGTCCCATTATTTAGGTGGGAGTAGGAAGGGTCGATGATGATGGCACCACTAGAGATAGTACTCACCGGTAGATTGAGAGATGCCATGGGCGAGGTGAGATACTACTAGGATCATTTGATGGCAACAGTATATATGTCTTATCATATGCCGAGTACAGAGCACAACAAGCCTCGACTGAGAGGATAAGATCCCACACACATAGTGTGGAGAGTATAAGGGCCAGCAAGCCTAGGGGCTAGTTCAAGGTGAGGCCACTAGTGCACAGAGGCCAACTCTAGAGGCAGACCATCAAGGGCCGCACCATGGTGAGGTAGAGGGAGGTCAGCCAGATGTTAGGCTAGAGGAGCGGGGAGGAGATAGATGAGATAGGTTTGGACATTAGATGGGGTGATGATTGAGCTCCATGCATGATTATTTTATTGTTGATATCATATTTTTGACATATATACCAGCCTATATGCCAAAGATAGTGAGGATGTCCATAAGAGTGTTTGAGATTTTTTTTTATATCTAACGCCTATGTCTGCAAAGATATTTGAGAATCATATATATGGATACACATGTGTAGATGATTGATTTATAGAGATGATGGTGGTTAGGTTCATTATGTGTATATGGTTATGTTTAACTTGCTATTTTGATTTATATGTGTGATGGAAACTAAGTTGTGTAGGCATGAAAGAGTCAGGTCATAGGCATGGATCGAGTCAGGTTTTTGGTTTAGGCATGGATGGAGTCAGTCATAGGCATGGATTGAGTCAGGTCATAGGCATGGATTGAGTCAGGTTTGTGGTTTAGGCATGGATTGAGTTAGGTTTGTGGTTTAGGCATGGATTGAGTCAGGTCATAGGTATGATGAAGTTTAGGTTAGTTTAGGTATGGTTAATTTGATATTGGTTGAGTCAAGATTTTTTTAGGTATGGTTGAGTTTGTAACTCATTAATTTGTGCAATTAATGATGATATGAGTCACGTTGAGATGTTTTATAGTAACATGCATGATAATGGTAAAGAAATGGTAGACATAATGAATGCATGAGTGATGATGGTAAATATGTGAAGCAATTGTTGTTGATTTTGTTTAATTTCCAATTATCGATATAAAAAGGGAAATAACTAGGGTAGAATCGATTAGGAAAGGGAAAAAGGGAAAAAGGGAATTGGTTAGGGTAGAGAGTGTCCGAGCTAACCTCCAAGGGCCCCGTGCCCTCGATGTGTCACCTACATAGTCCCAGCGAAAAGGGACCTCGAGGTTGATGTAGTTCTCCCATAAGCTAGGAAAATATAAGGAGGTGTGAGAATGGGTTGATAGGCTATAGGCATGATTGATTCTAAGTATTTTAGGTATGGTTGAATCTGTGGTCAAATAGGCATGGGTGATATTAAGTTGACTATGGTGAAAGAGAAAATTTTCCCAAAGGTAAGCATCGAGGGTCTAGTTCATTTAGGATAATAAATATGGAATGAAAAAGTGTAAAAGATAAGATGCAAGAGAAGTGCCTGATTGGTGAGGATCATAACAGGTGGGTGATACCTTAGATAGCCTTATGAATGTAAGACCCTAAAGACATTGCATGATTGATTATTCTAAAGGTGAAGAGTATTCACATGATCACCAAATGTCACGGTTCCAGCAGGTCCCTTGAGGGGGTAGGAAATGAAAGTGTGAATGGTGAGAAGGTGAAAAGTGGTTAGTTTATATGGTATTTCGTAGCATGCCTTTTGGAAAGAGATCCAAGATCACAATGAGCAAGTCTATGAATTTTTTTTTTTCTATTTTGACTTATATTTGAGATAAACCGATTGATGTGGGAAGTCTATATGGGATGAGGAAATTAACTCCTTGAGGTCTTCGTGAAGCTGATCGATGCGGGAAGCTTTGGATTCTCTCTTGTTTTTCTTTGTTTGAAGCAAGCTTTACATAACTGTCCTTTGAGGGAGAAGTCTATTTATAGTAGTGATGTAAAGAGAAAGATGTCCTTTTTGAAGGATTCATCTTTTTATTGGAATTTTGACTCAAGGAGTTAGATCCCATGTGAGGGATTTTAATTCATGGACAAGACTAAGGTGAAGAGTCAACTTCTTTTCATAAAGCAAGTTGAAATGGCCATGGGATATCATCTCGAAATCAGATGAAAGGTATCCATGAGAACCATGCCATGTGGAGAGTTGTGGTACACATAATTAAGAGAGGGTAAAAGAGTGATGGTTACACACGTGATTCTTGTTTAATCATTAGGGATGGCATAGTGAAAGGAAGAAAGTGAATAGCGCTCAAGGGATGAGCATGAAAAGTGGTAGAAGGTGAGGTAGGACTAAAAGTCAATAGTAGAATGGTCGAAGATGCAAGGCATTAAGGGGTTTAGGTTTAAGTTTACCATCGAGTGAAGATAAATGATATGCACCTGATCCATAAGTATGAGTCATGATGTATGGTCCAAGCCAATTAGGAGAAAATTTTCCTCGTTTACTTTTTTCTTCTTTGGTTACATGTTGATTTTCCTTCAGGACAAGGTCACCAACTTGGAAAGTTCATTCATGGACACATTTTTCATAGGCATGTTTGATACGTTTTTGGTAAATTTGAAGATGGTCAAGAGCGTTAAGAAGGCATTCATCTAATAACTCAAGTTGTGTTAAATGGTCCTGGTGAAAGTCATCATCATTGAGCATTTCATGGAGAGAAATACGAAGAGATGGAATCTAGACTTCGAGAGGCATAATAGCCTCCGTGATCGTATACCGAGAGAAAAAGGTGTGGCAACAAAGTGGAGGTGTGAATATGAGTGTGGTATGCCCACAGGGTGAAAATAATGTGTGTATGTCAGTCCTTCCTAGTATCGTTAACCACTTTCATGAGAATTTTGTTTAGGGTTTTATTAGTGGATTCAACTTGGCCATTGGTTTATGGGTAATATGGTGATGAGAAACTTAATTGAATACCGAATGCATCGCAAATTTTCCGCAAGGTTTTATTTTTGAATTTTTTTCTATTATCAGTGATGAGGTGATGTGGGACACCAAAGCGACAAATAATGTGATGATTGATGAACTCACATATTTTCTCAGATTTTATGGAGATGAGAGGTATGGCTTCAACCCATTTGGTGTAATATTCGGTAGCAGTGATTATCTATTGATGTCATTGGGAAGAATGGGGATTGATCTCTTCGAAAAGATCCAAACCCCATTGAAAGAAGGGCCAAAGGTCATAGGTGACCTATAAGGTATGACTAGATGTATGATGAAGGTTGCCATGTTGTTCACATTTTACATAATGCTTAACGTAATCACAACAATCATGGTTAAGGGTCAGCCAGTAATAGCCTAGGAGAATAATATGCTTAGCAATAGCAAGGCCACTAAAGTTACCTCCACATATGCCATCATGAACTTCCTTAATGGTATAAGGAATTTTAGAACTCGTAAGGCACCGTAAGAGAATACCATCGAAGCTATGCTTATAGAGGAGGCCACCCATGATGACATAATGAGATACCCTTTTAAGAAAGGAATGTTTTCCATTACGAGTGAGGTCGGGAGGTAATATGGAGAGGGAAATATATTCTGAGTATTATTTATACCAAAGGTCACTCAGGTCGGGAGAAATGGTTCTGATAGAGTAAACTTCATGAGGTAAATAAGAGGGTGATTGGAGTATTTATACGGTGACAAATATTTTAGAATCGGCGGGCGAAGTGGGTATTTGAGAAGCCAAGTAGGCCATGGTATCTGTAAATTTTTTGGTAGAACGTGGGATGGTTTGAAGAGTGTAATGGTCGAAGGTGGTCAAAAGTATGTCCACATGATGTTTATAATTTTGAATTATCTCATTATGACACTGGTATATACCATTGAATTGGTTTATGACCAATTGAGAATCACCGAAGATGTTGATTGACTTAACATCTAAGGCATAGATAGCCTGGAGACCCAATACAAGTGCTTTGTATTTAGCAATATTGTTTGTATAATCAAAATTGAGTTTGAAATACAAAGGCATGGGTTCGCCATCAAGAAAAATGAGGATAACACCAGCCCCACCCCCACATTGACACTTGGAACCATCGAAGAAGAGTGTCATTTGGTAAGCAGTGTTCGCCCAAGGAAAGGGTAGCAATAGACTCATCGGGAAGTCAAAATTAGAGGGTTGATCCCTAAATAGGTGCATCAAAGCAAATTGGTTGATGATAGCTTGGCCCTTGATGAAATTTTGATGGATGAATTCAAGATCAAGTTCGGCTAGAAGCATAAGCCAAAGTGTGTAACCCATTGATTTTGGTAAGGTTTGGCATACATGAAGTGTAAGGGGTTGGTGTTGGTCACAAAATAGGTTTTTGGTTAAGTAGGTAATGGAAGAGTTTGGTAGCAATGAAAACTAAGGCTAAGAAAAAAATTTAGGATGGGTGTATTAGGTCTCGTAGTTCATAAAAGTATGGATTATGTAATAAACTGCATGCTCCCTATGTTGTTCATCACGATGAGCAAGCATGGCCCCTAAGGAGTGATTAGTAGCATAAATGTATAGGTCTAAGGGTTTATCGTCTTTAGGTGGAATGAGTATGGGTGGTTGGAGAAGGTATTGTTTTAAGGCCTCAAAATATTTGTGGCGTCATCATCCCATTCAAAGGAGACATCCTTTTAAGAAGATGATGAAATGGATGACATCGATCAGAAATTTGTGAAATGAAATGACGAATAGAGTGCAACTTACCTTGCAGGCTATGGAGCTGCCATAGATTAGTGGGTGGAGGCATTTCAAGAATGGCCCTTACTTTAGTAGGGTCAACCTCTATACCACATAAGGAGACAACAAATTTTGGGAGCTTTCCGAGAAAACCAAAAGACACATTTCTTGGGTTGAGGGTGAACATAATACTTAATGAGGTGGTCAAAGATGGTTTTTAGGATGGTGAGGTGCTCAGAGCAACATTTATATTTGGCAAGGAGATCGTCTATGTAATCTTCCAATATACAGTGCATGATGTTATCTAAAATGTAAGTCATAGCTCACTGATATGTGGCACCAACATTTTTAAGTCTAAAAGGCATGAATCGATAACAGAAGGTCCCACAAGGGGTGATGAATGCAATTTTGTGTTGATCCTTTGGGGCAAGAAAAATTTGGTTATTACCCGAGAAACCATCCATGAGTGATAGCATCTCATGACTAGCAGGAAGTTCAACTAGTTGGTAAATACCGGGTAAAGGAAAGTCATCTTTTGGGAAAGCTAGGTTGAGGTCATAGAAATCTGTTTAAATGTGAAGTCCCCCTGTTTCCTTAATGACTGGGACAATGTTATAAATCCATTGGGGATAATCAATGGGCAAGATGAAGGAACTAAAAATAAGGTGCTAAAGTTCTTCTTTAACCAAAAGAGTAATGCAAGGGTGCATTTTCCTCAGCTTTTGTTTTATAGGTTTGGCATTGGGAATGGCTATGATTTGTGAACCACTATGGTGGGGTCAATACTAGGCATATCTATGTAAGACCAAGCAAAATCATGGTTATGATTTTTGGGAAAAGAAGTGATAGATTCCTGTTCACTAGTATCTAAAGATTATCCAATCTTTATAATGTGAGGGTCGTCTCCGAGTGTGGATGTTGATTTTGATAGTTGATTCGTTCAACATGGTTTGCATCTCAGATGGTAATGACTGATGAATATATGAGTCTTCTACACCAAGGTAGGTGAGTATAGATTCATCATCCTGACATTGAACGACATTAATAGAAGGTGTATTGTCATCGATCATTTTAGGATATAGGAAGGGAAGAGAAGAGGGAGCCTTGCCCTTGCATTGATAAGTTAGAGGCCCCAAGGAAATGGTGTTTATGAAAAAAAAAGTTAGGAGGAATGGATTCTGGATCCATTGACTATGTTAGTGAAGGTGGTGAAGAAGGTGGAGAAGGGTCGATATCCTCAATGAGTTCAATGCGAGCCTTCTTGGTAGGTAGTTTAGCAAATCCGATACCACTACGGTCGTTATGTTTACGGGTAGTACATGGAATAATAGTGTGATGGCCTTTCTCATAAAATCCAAAACCAAAACCCTTCCACACACATCGGTGTAGGAAGGTGTGGGTGAAATGGTGATTAGTGAGTGACTGGAGGTCGGTAGAAAATGGGCGGGTTTGTGATGGTGGTTCAGGTGTATAAGTGGTAGTATCAAGTCCCCCATAGGTGAGATTGGTGTGAAGGTGGGGAGGACCATAAAGGATACACTCTCCTATACAGTGATCATAGTGAGGGTGTTGGTGAAGGCTCCCATACTCTTGTGGAGTAAGGAATGTGTTGACATTATATAGGTGATACTCCCCCAGAGTGAGGTGTTGAAAAACACCTTCTAAAGGATCGATGGTTGATATGTGGGTAGTTGGGATAGACGATGTGTTAGAGATTGGATCAAAGATAGAGCTAGCTGATTAGGAGGTGATGGGTGAAATGGAAGTCATGGTGGTGGTAGGGATGGAGGATTTAGGTGCGGTTGAGGTAGCGGCGACTGGTGGGAAGAGGTGTAGGTGAAGAGGAAGTGGCCATAGATGAAGATGCCTTAATGGGTATAAGCATGTCATTAGGTTGGTAAAGCATGTTACAGGTTTTGAAAGGTGATGTGTCAGCTAGAATGGTATACGTGTGCCCTTCATGATCAAACTTCACACAACAATGCAAAGTGGAAGGAACACAACCCATAACATGAATCCAGGGTCTACCAAGTAATAGGTTATATTGAAATTCCCCCTCTAAGATGTAAAATAACTCTGGGAATAGTGCGGGGGCCACGCAAACATGGAGGATGACGGTGCCAAGTGTAGAGGTGATAGCGTCATTAAATGAATGCAACATGATGGGATGTTTATGCATGTAATTGTCGGGTATGTGCATTTGGTCAAATGCAAGGAGGAGATGATGTTAATGCTAACACCCCCATTGATCATAACACGTCATACATGTATATTATCAATATGGATGGAGATGAAAAGGGTTGGATCAGGGTCATCGGTTTGGTGCGGTGCGATCTCTTCATCTAAGAAGCTGAGGGTGGCTACTTGGTGAGTAGGTGGAGGTATGGAAGAAGATGATAATTTGGTAAGAGAGGCTACATGATGAGGTTTAATAATGGAGGCTATGTGTGTAGGGTCATTGGGTAAGACCTCAATAGACTGAAGAGCCTCCATGATAGCTTGGTGATGGGATTTAGATGTTTGGATGAGGTCATTTAGGGACATTTTGAGGAGGATTGGTTTAATTATTTGAGCATTGTGTGATGTGTAACCACTGTCGGGAATATGATATGTGGGGCCGTGGGTAGTGACTTTAGGTGAGGTTGTAGATGGTATGTTGGGTATAGGGTTGGTCGGTGGGTCGGTTGCCTTTTCTTTTCCTTTTTCCTTCTGTGTGTGGGTAACAACATGGATCATGTTGATTTGAGGTGGGGAGGTAGGTGAAATAGGTGAGCCATTAAAGGTATAATGACATGAAGGGCGAAACCAAGAGATGGGAAGGAACCTTGTGAGATGAGTTGGGCACACTAAAATTTGGGTGGAGGTTTGGTGAGTTCTCTGATGCGCACCATGTTAATTTCAAATCTTAGAGGTGGCTCTAAGAGTTGTGGGGGTGGAGGTCTTAGTCGTTGAGTAGGAAATGAGGGAAGAACTGTGGAAACTGGTGCTAGTGAAATGGGGTCCTCATCGAGAAGGTCATCATCGTCAAAGTTTTCTTCAGGAGGACACAACTAGATAAGAACAATTTTCAAAGCCTTACAGTCCTCTACATCGTGTCCTAACACACGATGATATGCACAAATTATGGTTTCAGAAAACCCTTTTGGTTTGGGTTTGAGTGGGTCATAAGGTCTAAGAGGTGGTAATGTGATGAAAAAGTTTCGAGGAGGTTAGTTAAGCTTTTGGCATATGATCTAGCTAGTGGATCATGATGGGAAGTGAATGTGGGTTTCACTATAGGTGTGGTTGAATGTATAGAAATGGTCTTTGTAAGAGGGAGAGTGGGTTGAGCCATGATATTAGGTGTTGGTTGTGTCTACTTGGGTAAGGAACGGTAGATGACCTAGAAATAGAGTGTGTAGTTGGTTTAACTACCTTTTTGAGAGTAGTGTATTTTCTCCTTTTGGCTACACCTTCTTGGGTAAAGGTGATATGGGCGCACGAGATTTAGAGGGGAAAGCGGATGGTGGAAGAGGGCAGGTTACCAATGGGGATAACTTATCGATGGTATTGGAGGTATGGGTGGTAAAAATGTTGCAGTGTGGGTGGATGTTGTGTCAGGCACTTGGGTATATTAGAGGTCCGTGAAGGAGGAATATGCTATTGTGTTCTTGGTTTACCAAAGGTGGGTGGGAGTTTCTAGCTAGGGTCAAGGGGTGAGGTCTTAGGATAGATGAAAGGTGTGAAGGTGATGAGGATGTGATTAGTGAAGTTGGGGTATGAGATCTAGGGATTGGTTTTTCTATTTAGGGGTCATGTTAAATTTGGTTTTGGCTTTGGAGGATGTGGCTAAATCTAATTTGACGTGTGGATGAGTAAGGCTAGCCATTGGGATGACTCCTAAAGTAGTAATAGATTTAGGCAAGGAAGATGATGTAGGTGTGTGTTTAGATGCGAGATGCATGTTCGGTTATGGGTAGAGGTGTAAGTTGAGCCATGAGTGGTATCATGGGAAAAAATTTATAGTTGTGGTTGTGCTTGGTTTGATTGACCGAAATAATTTTGGATAGATAGTGGAGGTGCGTGAGTGACATTTGCATTTGTGTTGAGACAGGAAGTAGAAGACACCCCCAAAGTAAGGCTCTATTCACATAATCTAGGCGATCGGCTAAGCATGAGAACACCACTACAGTGGGTGAGTTTGATGTGGATCCAATGGTGATTCACATAAAATGTGTTTTAGAAATAGGGAATTTTCCAGCTTCAGCCTATGTGGGTAAGAGAACCAAAAGTAATTCAATAGGATCTTGGGTGGCTGATGGAGAATGGTCACCTAGAGGTAACAACATTTCTACTAGATCTTTGATAGGTGGAGGAGATGACGGGTGCTCCTCTATGGGTGGAGGAGATGAACAAGCATCTCTTATGGGTCGGAGAGGTACTGCTAGTGACAGATCTCTAGATGGAGAAGCCAAAGGTGAAATGGTCTTGATGTTAATAGAAGACTCCTTCATAGGTGAGGAGGAAATGAAGGTTGTTTCTCTTTGGGTGGAGGAAATAGGTGAAGTGGATTCATGTGTAGGTGAAGGGATTTAGGCCAATATTTCCTCTATGGAAGGAATATGAGGTAATTGGGAAGCAGCTAATGTGTCACTGAAAATAGCATGGACCTAGCGGGTATGGCTATCATTAGTTGAGGTCTCTCTAGTTTGATTAGAAGAAGGGGCATGATTAGGAAATGGTTTCTTGAAGATGTGCAGGTTTTGATTGGTAGGTGTGTTAGGATTATCCAAGACTAACTCACCATTCTTGAGCATTTCCTAGACAATGTTCTTGAAAGTGATGTAATTGTTGTCATTATGACCTTTTACCCAATGATAGTTGAGAATTTGTGCTCTTTGTACCACATGGGTGTGGGGTGAGAAGGATCAAAACCAGTGTGTAGTTTTATAGGAGGAAGGGTGATGGCTCCAACTTTAATTAGATTTTCTAAGATATAATAATAAGGCTCCCCGATTGGGGTGTATTTTTGTTGTTCTTATCTGAATTGAAAGGTCTAGATAGGAGAAATATTTGATGAGGGCTTAGCTTGATTTGATGGATGAGCTAGGTTGGCCTTGAGTACCACTACGTTAGTGGTTCCCTTGGATTTTGAATAATTATTCTATGGTTTTGAAGAAGAAGAGGTATCATTTGACTTAAATTTCATGTTCTTATTTCGTAGTTGGATTTTCTTTTCTTTGATGGCTCGAATTTCTAGTTTTCGTGCCATGGTGAATGCCTCATCGAAGGTTTGGAAAGTCTACACCTACAGGGTTGGCGAAATGTGTCTAGAACAACCCCATGTGAAGAGATATATGAGTTTGGTTTGTGGTAGTTGGAATGTGATTTGATTGATCAGGTTACGCCAATGAGAGAAAAATCTACGATAGACTCATTGTCATATTGACGCGTAGAGTAGAGGTTTTCTTGGTAACCATTTTAACAATGTTGACGGAGAAGTGATCTAAGAAGGCTTGGGATACCTGATTAAATGAGAAGATAGAATGTCTAGGTAACCAACTATACTAGTCTAATGTGGGTTTGATCAGAGACATGGGAAAGGTCCTCGGGAGCAAAGTGTCATCATAGGCAATCGAGATAACACCCATGTTTGAAAGACCACAAATGTTGTTACGATTCCTCTTTTCTGTTGAAGTGATTAAATTTGGGCATTTCCCAATGTACAAGATATGGATGAATAGGAATGGATGGGTGTATGGGCTCATTACAAATCTCATCTTAGGTGAGAGAGTTGTGTGAGCACGAAACCAATGCCTCCAAAGTGCATACATCTTGTCCATCATTAACTTGATTAGATCATTGGTAGGTGCGTAAGAGGGTGGGTGTTGGACATATGATGGAGGTGGCATTCTAGTATATGGTGATCTGCATAGGTAGGTTGGGAATAAGGGACTAAGATAGGGGTATGTACCCCAAAAGAATGATGGATGAAATAGGAGGATACTAAAAAGTACGTATATGGAGGTGGAAGGGTCAAGGTAACCCTGAGTAGTGATGGGGGCTAAGGACTATGGAATATAAAGGAAATTTTTTTGAAATAGGGTAGGGGTCATTGACACTAAGGATGGTTGTGTTGCTATGGGTATATGTGATACAATATGCATGGATGAGGTTATGTTTTGGGAGTTCAGACGAAGGTATAGTGGATGTTTTGAGTGCAATAGATGTGGTAGATGAGTTGTTCATAGCAGGTATAGAGCCTAGCTACGACACAACTAAGGGAAAGGTAGGTGCGGGTAGCGTGGAGCTAGAAGGGGATGATGCAAAAGTGGGAAGCGAGTGTTGGGGGATAGATATGGGCATGCCATTTATCAACCTGACACGAGGCATCTCGAGTGGATGAGTGGGAAAGATAGAACTGTAAGGTGGAAGGGTTCTGGTCAAGGAGTCATGTGAACTCCTCGTCCCTTGTGGCGATAGTGATAGGTTGGGTAGGATCCATGGGTGATAGAATGGAAGGTGGTGAAGGACTAGGTGGGAGTGGTTGACAACTAGCATGGAATATAAGGGTGTTTTCTTGGCTACGAGTCAACACCATGTGAACAATCTTCGATCGGTAGGATTTTTTTACGTAAGTGACACAAAAATAAAGAGAAATAGGAAAAATAGGCATTGGTAGGTGGATTAGGTAAAAAATTTAGCTAGTAATTTGAATAGGTTAAGCGATTCTCTGTTAGGGTAGACTAACGTAGGTCACGAGTAACCATGGTCGGTCATTGTGGAAAATGGACAGTTTGTCAAACCAAGGAAAAAGGCTAATAATCTGCTAGGTAGATAAGATGCAAATGGATTCTATCAGGATAAGGAAGATGATGAGAGTTACAAAGACTCTAAATAACAAAAATATGAAATAGGTGTCGTTTTGGATAGGTTAACTAAAATAACAGATTAACCGATGCCGATTAGGTAAAATTGGTGACATGATCGAGAGGGTAACCAACAATAGTCGTTGGATGACACCGGTTAATGTGAAATTAAAATAGAGATGAAGAAAAAGTGGTTGTGATTTAAAATCAAGTTTTGAATCAAACCCGAAGTCGAGAATGATGAAAATGGGGTCCATGCATACACAGATGAAGTTGGAATACACAAACTATGATAACGAGCATGCAAGGAGAAATAAAAAGATGAAGAACTTGTCCTGTCACCTCAAAGCACAAGCCAAGTAGAAACACTAAGAAAAATATGATCCTCAATCCATGTAATGGGTCAGGGTCAAAGGTAGTAAAAGTCAAACACACACACATATAAACTGCAACATGGTACCAGATTGAAGAGCAAGAAAACTCTACATTGTCTAAGGCTGATAGGTTTATCCAAACAAGGTTGAGGTGATTCCAGTATCCAAGGTATAGGTTATGGTTAGGAAAAACATCACAGGTCAGTTGCAGAAATGTTTAGGTATGTTTTGGTACACCAAATGTTGGGTTAGGATAAATGATCATGGAAAGAGGCAAGGTAAGGTCATTATGTTAAGAAAAATGGGTAATAGTGCCACAAGGTATAGCTTGCACATGAGGTCACATGAGTCAATAGCAATGTTCCAGGTCCAAGTAACTAGGTCACGACATAGGTAGGGCTAAGGTATGGGTAAAATAATGAATTCCCAAATGAGGACGAGGTTAGGTATTAAATGATGAGGTCAGGCGGGTAAATTGGAGTGTCCAAGTTAGGTGTGCGTGAGGGAAAAAAATGATTTAGGTTAGTAAATTAGGGGTAGTGTGTAGGAAAAAGATGAAGTAGGATAACCCAAAAGCGATTATAAGGAACCGATGTCGGCCACTATGGACTGACCATGGTAGGCTAGGGCACAGGACCGATGTTGGTTGAGGTCAAACCATCCACAGTAGGCGAGGGCACATGATCGATGTCGGTCAAGATAACACTGTCTCCGATCAAGTATGGTAGGCTATAAAAAGAAAAAGTGCCACATTTTTAAATTCATTTGTCATTTACAAAGTTGGATAAAATGACAAGAGACAAAGTATGAGGTGGAAAGTGAAAAACGACATAGAGAGTTTACTTGGCGAGCCGTAGAGTGAGTGATCGTTGGTCGATAGGTGGGTGTACGAGTGCGGTGATTGGATTAAGTGATTGATTGTATTGGATTGATCCAATAGACAATTGGTGATGGAAGAGGTAGGAGAGGGATCGGTGGACCTGCGCAGTAGCCCAAGGTGTCACCACATAGATGGCAGTGTGATGAGGTAAGAGGCTATTTCAATTTTTTTGTTTGTTGTGCGTAGGTGGAGGGTAGAAATTGGGTAGGAGGGAAAATGGGGTTTGTTTTGGGGGAAATTTTTAAATTTGAATGTGGGGGTTGAATGAGAAAAGGGGAACAAGGGAGGGTATATTTAGGTAAATAAGGGGTGGAAATCAGTAATTGGGTAGGTATGGGTAGGGAAAAGATTAGATGAGGGCTTACCCTGATTTGATGGATGTGATGGGCCGGCCTTGAGTACCACCGCATTAGCGGTTCCCTTGGATTTTGAATAATTATTCTATGGTTTCAAATAAGAAGAGGTATCACTTGACTTAAATGTCAATTTCTTATTGCGTAATTGAATTTTATTTTCTTCGATGGCCCGAATCTCTAGCTTTCATGCCATGGTAAATGCCTCATCAAAGGTTTGGAAAGTCTGCACTTGCAGGGTCGGCGAGATATGTCTAGCACAAGCTCGAGCAAAGATCTCTATGAGTTCGGTTTGTGGTAATTGGAATGTGAGTTGATTGATTAGGTTACGCTAACGAGTGATAAAATATGTGATAGACTCATCGTCATATTGACACATAGAGTAGAGGTCATTCATGGTAACCTTCTTAACAATGTTGATGGAGAAGTGATCCAAGAAGGCTTGGGCTACCTGATTAAATGAAAAGATAGAACGCCTAGGTAACCCAATATATAAGTGTAAGGCGGGCCCGGTCGGAGACATGGGAAATGTCCTCGAAGCACAAGTGTCATCATAGGTGATCGATAACACCCATGTTTAAAAGACCACAAATGTTGTTCCAGTCCTTTTTTCTATCAAGCGGTTAAATTTAGGCATCTCCAAATGTATGAGATATGGACGAATAGGAATAGATGGGTGTATGGGCTCATTGCAAATTTCGTCATAGGTGAGAGAGTTATGCGAGCTAGAAACCGATGCCTCCAGTGTCTACATCTTTTCCATCATTAACTTGATGAGGTCATTGGTAGGTGGTGATGGATGGGTACCTCTTGTAGCGTAAGAGGGTTGGTGTTAGACATATGATGGAGGTGGAATTCCAGTATATGGCGATTCCACATAGGTAGGTTGGGAATGAGGGAGTGAGATAGGGGGTATGTACCCGAATGAATGATGGATGAAATGGGAGGCTGTTGATAGTACGTATATGGAGGTGGAAGGGTTGAGGTAACCCTAGTAGTGATGGGGGCTAAGGACTATGGAATAGAAAGGACAATGTTTTGAAATGGGGTAGGGGTCGTTGACACTGGGGGTGGTTGTGTTGTTATGGGTATATGTGAGACAATAGGCATGGATGAGGTTATGTTTTGGGTGGTGGATGAAGGTATAGTGGATGTTTTGGGTGCAATAGAGGTGGAAAATGCAAAGTGGTCATAAGCAGGTATAGGGCCTAGCTGCGAAACTACTAGGGCAAGGCCGATGCGGGTAATGCGGAGCTAGAAGGGACTGAAACTAAAGTAGGAATAAGAGTTGGGGGATAGATATGGGCATGCCATATATCAACCTGACCCAAGATCTTAGGCACATTTTCTCGAGAGTAAGAGATGAAACCAAAGCTGCATGTAAGTAGAAACAACATTGGCAAATAGATCGAGCATACACAACTAGCATCGAAGCAATCACCTGAGCCATTTGTATTCATGGGAGCATCTTGGGAAGTGTCATCACCACACCAAACTCCATCTATCAAATCAACTACCATTTCCATCCAACCATCAAGCTCATACTACATTAAGTATTTTGTTAACCAATATTCATCTACTTTCATTTTAGTAGGACTCTGTTACCCTCTGTTATCGATTACTACTTGCATTCCCATTCTCCCATCATTTACCCGTATTTGAGACCAACTATCCCGCATCTAGTCTACTCCAAAGATCTACACAAATTCTTCTACATACCAACCAACACAACTCCCTAGACCATTTGGATTCATCATTGGAAAATAAGTTGAGGGGATAAAGGAAAGCACAACTACCTCTAGATATTGTCACAGTTCTACATTTCCAAGTTGGGGTGTAATTCAAATTCTTTAAAGATTTATTTTAATTTAGAGTTTATATTTCTTCATCAAATCAATAGTTTGTTTTTAGAAGGTAGAATTTGCAAAAAAAAATTAACCTAAAAATATTTTCCATTGATAATTCCTTCTTAGCTTATCCTTGTGGATTTTCTGGGAAAGGATTTGGAGGAATTTCATGTGCACATTTCTTCATTTCTTCATTTAAAATCACATGTAGCTTTCATTTCATTTATTAGTTAGATTTAAACATGCATACAAACAAATATTTCATTGAAATTTTCCTCCTTGCTTATCCATGTGGATCTGTAAGGGAAAGAAGCTTGAGGAAGCTTCTATGTCTGTGCATTTTGTTTTATTTCTTCACATTTAAAGCTTCAGAGAATTTTATTATTTTATTGGGGAAGTTTCAAGGAAAGAAATTTCTTATGATAAGCTTCATTTCTTCTGTTATCTTGAGGTAAAAAAAATAGAATAAATAATAGATATCCACAATTATAAATTGGAAATAATATGTGTTTAGTTAAATTAGGCTTCACATTCAACAATAGAGGAATAGCCACATCCGGTTATTCCCTATTTATTTTATTTTAGCATAGAGGTAGTTTTATTTAATTAGAAGTAATTTCCTTTTATCTATAGCTTTCATTTATTTATTTCTAGTAAACTAGAAAATCCAAAAACATAGATTAGGAATTAGTTAGCTTTGTTTATTCACCGCATTCAATGACTTCTTTAAAAACACCAAAAGCAAGTAGATTATTTTTATCCATTTATTTAATTAATTAATTTCATCCGATTTAATTAAATTAAAAGGAGACTAATAAACTTTTGTTTATTATAATTTTTTTGCATTTTTTGTTTAAAATAGGAATCTAGATTAATTAGATTGGAATGAACAATAATCCCCACATTTCCATAGAAACCTAGGTTACCCGACCTTAACTTGACCTCGTTGCTTTCTTGCATGTTTTTTTGTTTCCGTAGTTTTTGTCTTGTGCCCACATGACCATTTAGGTGCACATCAACCAAGACAAAGAGTTTGTGACCAAACCGTGCCACAACAAGACATTGACCAATGTTTTCCTAATATAGACAAATGCCTTAGATAACTTATCTTTCAAAACATCCTAGTCCCACCTACCATTGATTTCTTTAAACAAAGAGGTAGACATTTCCGAAGAGTTCTAGGAAAACCAACTAAATAGAGATTACACTTGTCCTTATTCCATCACTCGTCATATATTCATGAACCTCTTTGGAGAGGAATTTTTAGATGACAAAGTGTAACTTCCATGTATCCCACAGCCAAGAAAATTCTTATTCGATCCACCAATATTGAGCATGACTTGCATCAATGATCATCATTTATCATACCATTACACCCGAGAAGGCTAGACAGACGTTCATTATACTCAATGAGCAAATACCCATTTTTCCAGTTGAAAACATTCATTTTCCTTGACTTGTTCTATAGCCATGTTCAACCTATTCCACCCGCATTATATTTACCCATCCTATTTCCATCTCATCCATTTCATTGGTTGTCTCAAAATGACCTCGAGATTTCATGTGTGTCTAAGATTCACATGTTTATTCTTTGGCATATAGTATCATATTGTAATTTTTGTTTTAGAGAAGGAATCAAGACACGATAAAAGATGAATTGCTTTTCTAGATCAATAGTCTGCAATACTAGCTGGTACATGCAAGCAGTGAAGCATAATATGTAGTCTTCAATAGATTTTGTTTTACCTTGATGGAAACTAGGTAAATGATCATGTGCGATGCGAGGACCATTGTTGAGTATGAATATTTGAAGAAAATCATCTTCAATTTTACAAAATGTACTAATATAATCAAAAGGTAAATGAGTGTACCATTGAAGAGCTTCATCAACTAAATGATGATGGAAGGCTTTGAGAAATAATCGATCATTTGAGTGAGAAATAATTGATCATTTGACAGAAGGATTTGAGAAATTATGTTGCTACAACTGGGCTTAGGTCAAACCTTGGGCAAGTGGACTGATGGTAGTTAGTAAAGACCATTCTAGATAATAGAGGAGTGAGGTGAAGGAATTATTCTGGAATGACGAGTATGCTATCTAGGAATAGTAACATTAATAGTATGTAGAAAATATTTAGCCAAAGTATCGCGTAAAGTTCGCTAGTTGCATCGTCCTATGTCACCTAGTTTAAAGCAATGTGATGTCAGATGAATATTGGTAACAAATATTCAGATAGGTTCTTTAAATAGATCACTCAGTACCTAGAATAGGGTAGGAGAACCAAGTATACGTAGTATACATAAAGTATTCTATACTTTAAGTTAACATGAGAGATCGGTAGTATACCGAGTCATTACAGCTGCATATGGTTATCTATTATGAGATTGATTGGCATGGAATGTGTGTTCTAAATGATGTTTTATTTAGAATAGAGAACATTATGTATTAAAAAAATTCCCTTGTTTCTAAAGTCTTAAAATGGGAATGTTACATCTTGGTATCAGAGTTGAAGGTTGTAGCTCTTGGACCTATTGTGTCCATAATCTGATGAAACTTAAATTTTCTTGTTAATAGAAAATGGTTAGAATAAGAGGAAATGTTGCAAATAATCCTCCACTTGAGGAAGGAGTAGCAACTACCCAAAAACTTGATGATATCCTTGCTTCCCTGTTGGACACAAGAGATCATTTGGCTGTACTTGAATAATAAGTAATGGGAAATGAGGAGGAAGAAGATGTTGGTAACAATAATCAGCCACCTCCTGAGGACAACGCCAATTTAGGTGTTGATAATAACAATGTGAACATACCTGATCAACTTGAGTACAAAAGGCTAGGTTAGCAGCTGAAATCACTAATGATATAAAAAGGATAAGTCCACCCAAGTTTGATGGCACCACATTAGGAGATGGGGATGAGAATTGGCTCAGTGAAATGGATAAATACTTTGCAATAAGGAATTTCTAAGAAACAAAGGCAATATGGGGAGCATATCAACTTTCCCATGAGGCATCTTCATGGTGGGATAGCTGTAAGGTTGAGTTAAACATTGATGAAACTAATATCATATGGGATCAATTTAAAGGTTACTTTAGGAAACGTTGCCTCTTCCGTGCAACTTTACTATGATAAAAAAATGATTGAATTCAGAACTTAGCTTAAGGAAAGCTAATCAGAATCGAGTATTGAGAACGGTTTATTAAACTCCTTAAGTATGTACCTCAATACCAAACCGATGAGAAGTTCGGGATATAGAAATTCATCATGGGATTGAATCTTGTCATAGGAAGATAGGTGTATGTTCACACTTAACCACAATGGAAGGGGTTGTTGAAAAGGCCATAAGGAAGGAACATAAATTGAAGGCAATTTATGCTCATAAGGAGGAAGTAAGGAAGAAAATCCCTAACTCTTCTTCATCATCTCTTGCACCTAAGAAAGGACCATGGAAGAAATTCGAGAATGAAAAGTAAGTTTTCATCTGATACTAATAAGAAAGCAACAACAAACAAGTTTGTTGGTAATGCATGGAACAACTTTGTCAAGAACAATAATAATGGACATAGAAGTCCTATGGAGGTCAAAATGATAACTCTAAGGATGGAAATAAATTTGAGCCTAGAAAGGGACTTGTAGGAGGTTGTTATAACTATGGAAAAGATCATTACACAAATCAATGCCCTTTGAAAAAGGATGATCGTAATTAGCAACACAAGATACATGTTCGAAGGTAATGCTGGTGAGAAACAAGCCACGCCCATAGAGGTTTCGGGTAAGTTATTTGGTTTACCTATAACTATTATTTTTGACACCAGAGCTACTGAATGTTTTATTTCTAGTAAATTAGCATCAAAACTAAAAAGAAAAGATGGAAACATGGATAAAACATGGATTGTACATTATGGAAACAATGTTGTTCATACAGTTAGTATGTGTCTTTTTGGAGCAATCTGACTTACCCAATTTTTCCACTGAATTTGATCTTTCTATTGCACCTTTGGGGTCTTACGATGTAATCATAGGTGTTAATTGGTTAGCAGAGCATAAGACTAAAGTGGAGTGTTTTGAAAAATACATTAGTTTTTAGATGACCTACAAAAAAAAAAAAAAAGAGATTCATGGTGTCAAACGTGAGATTTTTGTTAGGAAATTGTCAGCTATGCAACTTAAAAAGGCCAAAAATAAAGGTTGTACCTTATATGTAGTAAAGATTGTAGAAAGAGTGAAGATAACACCGATGTCTTGAAATGATATCATGTATTACGAAACTTTAGTGATGTGTTTCTGGAAGAGTTACTAGGTCTTTCACCCAAAAGGGAGTTTGACTTCATAATTGAGATCAAGCCTGGAACCGAACCTATTTCTAAGGCACCATACCAAATTAATACTATAGAATTAGTAGATCTTAGTGATCAATTACAAAAACTTTTGTTGAAAGGTTTGATTATACCAAGTGTTTCACCTTGGGGAGAACCAGTAATTTTTGTGAAAAAGAAAGATGGAACACTTAGATTATGCATTGATTACATAATGTTAAACAAAGAAACAATCAAGAATAGATACCCACTCCATAGAATAGATGATATATTTGATCAGATGCATGGAGCATTGGTATATTCTAAGATAGATCTTCGATCTAGATATCATCAATTATGGATTAAGGATGAGGACATTCATAAAACAACTTTTAGAACAAGGTATGGACATTATGAGTTCACAGTTTTACCTTTTGGATTAACAAATGCACCTGCAACATTTATGAATTTAATGAATAATATCTTTCAAGAATACTTGGAAAAATTTGTGCTCGTATTCTTGGATGACATTCTCATATATTCTAAAAGTATAGAGGAACACCATGAGCATTTGAAGATAGTTTTAGAAATCTTGAGAAAGAGACGGTTATATGGTAAGCTATCTAAATGTTCTTTCTATGACACAGAAGTGCACTATTTGGGACATGTAATAAGTAAGAATGGAATTGTTGTAGATCCTTCTAAAATTGTAGCTATAACTGAGTGGCCTACACCAAATAATGTACATGAAGTTAGAAGCTTCATGGGGCTTTTTGGTTACTATAGAAAATTTGTAAAAGATTTTTCTAAGGTGGTTGCACCAATAACTTCTTTACAGAAAAAGGATAAGAAGTTTGTTTGGAGTGAGAAATGTGAATCGCATTCAAAACTTTGAAGGAATAGTTAACTTTAGCACCTATTCTAGTAGTACCATATCCTAATGGAGACTTTATGGTAGTAATTGATGCATCTGGTGAAGGTCTAGGAGGTATTTTGTTACATAATAATCATGTCATAGCTTACAAAATTAGAAAACTAAAGTTACATGAGTTGAATTATTCTCTACATGATTTAGAGCTTGCTGCCATTGTTCATGCACTACAATATTAGAGGCATTACCTGCTTGGTAAACCTTTTGAATTGAAAACTGGTCATCTTGGGATGAAGTATATTTTCACTCAGCCAAATCTAAATGTAAGACAACAAAGATGGTTAGATTTTTTGTCTCAATATGATTTTTACATTAGTCATATCAAGGGTAAGGAAAATAGAGTGGCTGATGCTCTATGTCGTAGGAAGCACATTTATGCTCTTATAACACTGAGAAATCAGTTTAAGGATGAAGTAAAAAGTGTTATGGAATTTGATTCTTACTTTCAGAAAGTAAAGTCAGCGCTTGCTGCAAATCCAAATGATTTGAGGTATAAAGGTATTAACTTTGATAACAAAGGAATCTTAAGATTTGAAAATAGATTATACATACCTTCGTTAAATGATTTAATAAAGAAATTGTTAGCATAATTTCACAATTCATCTTTTTCTGGACACCCTGGTATTACAAAGATGCTTGATGATATTAAACAACAATATTTCTTGAAAGGAATGAAAAAGTATGTTATTGATTTTGTGACACATTACCTTGAATGTGAATGTGTTAAAGCGGAACAAATGCACCCAGCCGGTTTATTGTATCCTCATAGCATACTGGAGTATAAACGGCAAGTAATAAGCATAGACTTTGTGCAAGGGTTTCCTATGTAAAGAAATAAACATGATGTTATTTTGGTAGTTGTTGATAAACTAATGAAGGTAGCACATTGGTAATCTGAAGGATGATTCTCCTATATTGGCTAAAAGATTTGTGCACGAGATTTTCGAGATAGAGATCTTGAATTAATCATATCGGATAGAGATCCTAGAATGACGTCAAGGTTTTGGCAAACACTTAATTAAAATTTAGGAAATAAGCTAAATTTTAGTTCTCGCGTATCACCCGAGAAATGGATGGACAGACTGAAAGATTTAATCAAGTTTTAGAGGATATGTTACGAATGTATTGTATGGATCCAGTAGTATAAGTTAGAAGAGTACCTTCCACTAGTTGAGTTTGTATATAATAACACATATCATGCATCTCTTAAGATGGCACCTTTTGAAGCATTATACGGAAGAAAATACAGAACCCCTGTTAGTTAGGAAAATATTGAGGATAGAGAAGTAATTGGACCTGAAATACTTACGAAAATGGAACAAGATGTTAAAATGATTCGTGAGTGCTTGAAAGAAGCAACAGATAGGTAAAAGAGTTATGCTGATTTAAAGTGGGTTGATAGGAAATTTGAACTTGGTGAGAAATTATTTCTTTGGGTTAAACCAAAAAAATCTCTATAAATTTTGGCGAGGTTGCCAAGTTATCACCTCATTATGTGGGACCCTTTGAGATAGTTAAAGCAATCAACCCTGTAGCTTACCGTTTAGCATTACCTCCTGTTTTGTCATGAATGTATGATATTTTCCATATTTATTTGCTTAAGAAATACGTTTTACATTTATCACATGTGTTGAATTATAATTCCTTATAGGTCTAAGACCCAATAATAATCGTGGTTAAACCCATACAAGTGCTAGAAACTCGCTAGTTGCATTTAAGAAATCGTGAGATAAGTCAATGTAAGGTCTAGTGGGACCAGTTTAATGAAGAAAGTGCAACCTGGGAAAACTGGAAGATATAAAAACTACTTTTCCATATTTATTTGATTAGAATTGACTATGATGACTGATAAAAATTTGTGATTTTATCTTTATATGTCAATAAGTCTGCCAGTTTTGGGTAGATGGCTATTTATTTTTGAATAAACAACGATGTGAACGCGTTGATTTCGGAACTTTGAATTTGGATATTGTTTCAAAACATATGTTAATAAAGTGAATAAATTGATTATCCTTAATGCAATGATCAAAATGAGATAATCATCGGGACGATGATTCTTTTAGGAGGGAAGTATGTAACACCTTGGACAAATTGTTATATTTCTCTTTTGCATTACAAGCATTGGCATGTGATTTTCTTGAATGAGGTGTGTTCCCTTGATTGTTGAAAATCATGCTTGTTATGGATAAATCATTTTTGCTCTTGGATTCTTTAGAACAGAATGATATGGCTTGCAAGAATCCACTTTCACTTCTTATAGGTAAGTTGTAATCAGATTTTGAGAGTTGCAAACTTATCTCTTTTTGACTGACTCATCCTTGGATCAATTTCAGTGATCCAAGGAATGTTTTAAATCTTCTTAACAGACTGAATGGTAAATTGACATTCATTAGTTGAGAGACATAGCGGACTGAACTTTTGTATTTTGCAAATTCTATGGTCTTGTGTGAAAGTTTCTTTAGTAGGTTGTATGTTGTGCTTGGGTCTTTGGGATTGATCTCTATAGGACATTATTGGCGTAAACAAAAATAGTTTGCTTCATGACTATGAAGGGGATCTGAATCCTAAAACTAAAGGATTAACCTAATGGCATCCTAAACTAGGTAAATTTAATTGGGTTATAATCTAACCTAAGATTCTTATTCTATTTTCATTTAGAATGGTGTCCTAACCTAAGATATAGTGCTAAATGAATAAGGGAGAAATTTAATTAAGGTAATATTAGGCTATACTAACCTAATGACTAATACTATATGGAAGTGAATTTAATCTAACCTATGCTGATTTATTGTTAGACTAACCTAAGTCTTGGGAAATCTATCCTAAACCATTTAAAAGGAATCTAAGGGTCACATGGCACTAAGGCGATAGTTCTAATAGCTTTTAATTGATTTGATTGGGTATTAATGCAAGGAAGTATTGTTAGTTTGACAAGGGATAGTTAACTCTAGTGGAGGCTTACGTGGAGGCTTCACTAAATATAGAAATGCATGTTAACTTGGAAATGAAATTCATCAGTTTTGGGAGGTGGTGACAAGGAGAGATAAGCAAGAAATTTGGGAGTTATGGCATTAATGAATCTCAGTTTTTGTGTGCAAACCATCTTGGAAACAAGGGAGGCAGATTTGTGAGAGGTTGTTTGGTTTTGCATGCCTCACGAATTTTTCTCTGCATGGAGCTATCTGGTTCTTTGAACCAGCAGTTTGAATTCTTCTTCTTCTTGGCTATTTTTGGTTTCTCTAGTCTATTTTCGATCAAGGGAATGTATATGAGGCATTGGAAGAAAAATTGTTTAGTTGTTGATCTGTCATGGAGAAGAAAAAGGGTTGGAAGCTCGGCTGGAAGTCTCCTTCAAATTGGTAGAGGCACTATTAGGCATGATAGGCTCTACCCATTAAGATTTCTTGCTTTCTTCTAAATGAATCATTAAAACAACTCTACTCTCATGAGATAATTGTTTGTTTGATTTGTCTGGTTATTTACTTTCATGTTTTTATAAATCTCTATGGTTTTTGGAATGCAAATCCATTGCTAGTAATGATAGTTCTTGGGAAACTTTCTCTGTGCTAGTTTAATGGTGACATGCATGTGAAACTTGTATTTGAAGCTTTGTATTTCATTATGAAGCGGTATTCGGGCATTTGTTAACTTATTTTTCATTTGGAACTATTATTTGGAACCCGTGTTTCGTTTTTACTTGTATTGGAGCATTCATGGTTGTTCTAAGCTTGTATTGTAGTCTTGTGTTTCGTTTGAGCTGGTACTGGAGCTTGTATTGTCTAGAACTTTTGTTGAAGCTCTGTGATTGATGTTGTACTCGTGTTCGAAGAATTGTGTGATTTAAACTTGTAGTCAAATCGATGAGTTTTTTTCTGTACATATACTCTGAGCTGGAAGTTTTATTCTTATTCAAGGATTTGAAAATGCTTGAACTCGTATTAGAGAATTGGTGTTCTAAGCTTGTATTTGGGGCTTTGTGTTTTGTTATAGGCTCGTATTTGAACTTCATGTTTTTTTGAGCCAGTATTAGAGCCTTATGAAGTTTTGAACTTTTTTTCAAAGCTCGTGTTTGACACTGTACTAGTATTCCATACATGGTTGTTCGAAATTGTGTTGGAATTGACGTGTTTGATTCTATACTTGTATTCTGAGTTGGATTTTTATTGGTATTAAGGATTTGAAAAGATTTAAACTCATTTATGGACTATCTGCTCAAAAGGGTCTTGAGAGATTTGTTTTGTTTTGAAGTAGACCTGGTAATCTCTTTTGAGATATTCTTCTTGTAGCTTCTTGTTGGACTGATTGTGGTACTTCTATCTTTTAGACTATACCACCTTCTTTGAACTTGATAGGGCATGTGAATACGAAGTGTATCCTATTCTTCTCTTCCCTAAGTGAACCCGTGTCCTATGAAGGCTTGATTGTTATTTTAGAAGGATTAAAGGACTAGAATTATATATTGTTATGGGTATTGATGATTTATAGTTCATTTGGAACAATCGTTAACATTTTTAGAGGCTTCGGAAATGCAGTATTTACTCTCCTTCTTGTTATAGATGTTGAAACAAATACTTTCCCTATCATAATATTTTAACTGGAACTTGAGAGTCTGGTTATGATTCTGTTTTAGTCGAGTTGGAAGTAAGATTGGAACATCTCTTGACTTAAACGTCATTGGGTTTCTTACTCTCTTTTGATCTTTTTATTTGATTTCTTGGGTTTTATTAGAATGTTGAATTTAAACCTAGTATACTAAATTTTGTATGGAAGGATACAATATCTCTATTTAGAATGTTTTGTATTATTGTTCTTATTTAGGGATCGCAAACTATTTACTCTGTTGCATCAAGTTGTTGAAGCCTTATAATAGGATTTCAGTCTTTTTATTTCATGAGTTGTATTGATCCTTGTATATCTTTCATTGTTTGTGGATTTATATTTCTTGTTAGATTCATTGAATGAATCTCAAGGTTTTAAAAAGAGAATTGAATATGTTCTCTTGGGGACGAGTATCTTTCGTTAGGGACTCTTGTGTACTTCATTTTGAGATTTGAATTTGAACTTGAGCTTGGTGAATGGAAATAGGTAAACTAGTTTGTTAGATTTGTAATGGAAAATTAGAAGTGTGCTTTCTTTAACTATGCATTTAGTTTTTGTTCTCTTTTGGGAACTAGTTAAAGAATTTCTAAGTTTGAAATAGAAAAGGGAATTCATTTCATAGTATAAATGAAATGAATTTGGGATTGGACCTTTTCAATGGAGATCCCTTCTTACTATTGTTTGGATAAGTTCATTTGATTGAAATTTTCTATTTTTGATCTTCTTCTGAGATGGAAAATTTATTGTGGAACATTTGGTTTCAGATCTTTGAATTATATCCTCTAACATATGGGAGTTAGTTTTGACTTGTGGGGGACTATTATGACTCTCACCGTACACTGGATTGATTTGGGATTCTTGTTAGATGCTTTTCCTTAATGTTGAATCCTTATATTTTTATCTTTGAAGTGAGGCAGATTCGTGTGTTCTAAACCTATATTGTCTTTTATGATGATTAGTGTTTGGGGAATAGCATGTATTGATTCTTCTTCCTTTTTTATATGGAATGATGAAGCATTCTAATATGAACTATGTTGTAATTAACTTATTTTACTACTTAGTAAAGATAAATGTGTATTTATATTCTTATAAAACTATGAAAAAATGGATGACAAGACTTGTTGATTGTTTTAAAGCAATTGATAGGATCAATTAAACCTTGTGATATAATTTTGATGTTGTGGATTATATTAAGTTCTTTTCTTAAAAGTAAATTCTAGACTCTTTTAATTTACTTCTTTTCTAGATGTTATTACTTACGATTATTAGTATGATATATTAATTATTTCATTAAAGAAAATTTGTTTTAATGGAACAATTAGCGGAATGCACTTTACTTTAATGCTTAGTGCTTATCATGCTCAGTTCATTAAACCGAATTGTCATAGCAATTTTGCGAGATGGGCATCGTAAGTGATAAAAGAAGACAGAAACTTTTATGATGCATTGGCTTATTTAATTTTGGATCTTATGTAAAGAGTTTTGAATCATTCTTGAGTTGTAATGAAAAATAAAAGTGATGTTATTTTAAGATCTTAATTCTGATTGACATGCAAAATGTCTGAAATGCATAATCTTGTAAATGTATATTTATCATCATGAATTGAAAGGTTTTGTGTTGGACTCCAATTTGTGATGTGAATTCTTTTGTACTTGTATGATAGAAATAATAGTGATATCTTTGTGGTATTCTTTATATCTGTGTATACTATTGTTGTTATAAGATAATGAGTTGGATTAAGGAGATAGTATAATCTCCCTTATATTAATGAACTTGTTAAATTGCAAAAGATGTCGTTCTCTAATTACACAACTATAGTTTAATAATGAAATATGCTTGGGACATACAATTAAACTATATAAGTAATGAATGATAAAAAGGTTATGTTAAACCTAACATCTAACCATGTAGAGGAAGACTCTTCCTCTCTCATGGAATGAAAGATAAAAGGAATAGTGGTTATGATCTTTAATATTTATACTAAGTTTATAAAGTAAACCCTAGCTAAATCTAGGTGGATGACACACTTGATTTAGACAGCTAGGTTACATTAAGAATTAAACATTTGATGTTTGTTGTCCTGTTTTTGGGATAACTACTTGTTATGCCACATTAACAAATAACAATGCAAACATGAATTAATGAAGTTCTCCATATCTAATCAGGCTAGTGTTGGATAAATAACTTAAGGAATGTTGGAATTAGGGTTAGGCATGGTTGCTTTATAATTTGAATTTTTAATCTAATTTAATTATGATTAATGACCACTAAGGGGGTATGTACATCTTGATGAATCAGTTCTAACGAATGTTGGCACATGCCAACTGCATGACTATACCCTCGAGAAGTCCCTAGAATTCTCAAGGATAAAGTGTTGTAGCTGACATGTGGCAAAACCCTTCCGTATTTTTTCATCTAGATCTTTACACATTTTTCCTTGAACTTAGTTTCTCTCTAGGTCAAGTTAGTAGAATGTTTGGGATAGGTAGTAGCTTTATGACTCCTGTACCTTGGCAGATTCGGATGAATTAGGTCAACCGAGTATGCCCATATACCCTAAGTCATCGTGATCATCTTCCTATAACAAATTATGTTGCTAACTAGGGCTAGGGTCAAACCTTGGGCAAGTGGACTGACGGTAGTCAGTAAAGACCATTCTAGATAACAGAGTGAGGTGAAGGACGTATTCTGAAATGAAGAGTTTGTCATCTAGGAATAGTAACATGAACAGTATGTTGAAAATCTTTAGCCAAAGTATCACAAGTTGTTGGTTGCATTGTCCTATGTCACCTAGTTTAAAACAAGGTGATGTCAGATGAATATTGGTAACAAATATTTAGATAGGTTCTTTAAATAGATCACTCAGTATCGGAATAGGGTAGGAGAACCAAGTATACATAGTATACATAAATTATTCTATACTTTAAGTTAACATGAGAGATCGGTTGGTAACCGAGTCATGAAATGAGAGATTGGTAGATATCACGAGTCATTACAGTTGCATATGGTTATCTGTTATGAGATTGATTGGCATGGAATGTGTGTTCTAAATGATGTTTTATTTAGAAAAGAGAACATTATGTATTGAAAAAAATCCCTTGTTTCTAAAGTCTTAAAATGGGAATGTTACGGTGAGAGATTGAAATTTATATTACAACTAACCAACAACATGCATGAGTGATAAAATGTCATGTGGAGGAACCATAAAAGATGTAAGAGGTACATTGAGAGGTTGAAGCTTTCCATTATGAGTGATCATAGGAATGTGAGAAGAAGAAGAAGAAAATGAAGACACTATGGGCATAATAGATGTAGATGTAGAAGAATTATTAAGAGGTGTGTGAGGATGAATAAAAGAATCAACATGAGTGTCATCGAGAGAGGAAGAAGAAAGAGGTGGAGATGAACATGAAATATCAAAAGAAATCATAATATTTGAGCTAGTAGGAATGGAAGAATCATCATGCATACCATCTAGAAGAAAACTTAGAAGTAGATGAAATTGGAGTGTTAAATTCACGTTCAACAAAAGTATTAAATGAAGTAGAATTGTTATTAACATGTTCATGCTCATAAATATCATCAGTATCAGAAAAAGTTTCACATGAAAGTATTTCATCAAGCGTATCATCAACATATAATGAAGTAGGAGAAGAACTATCATGAGATGTATCTTTACAATCATTAGAAGCATTTTCAGAAATGGAAGAAGTATGAGATACAACTTTACAATCATCCTGACTAGTATGAGAAATAACATCATGCACATGTACATTTTCATCATGATTTTTTTCTATAGTATCAAAATCAAGACCAAGTATATAATTAATAATAGCATCATCAAGAGTTTCAAAAAAAATAGAAGAAGGTGGAGTAGTCCTAGTGCCTATGGAATAACAAGGAGTACAACTATAAATTTTTTGTTCTTTAGAAACAATGTTGCAAGAAGAATGGGTGAAACTAGTAGGAATTTTTCCTTCGTTGGCAAAAAGTGTTCTTTGAGTATTATCATAAAAATGAGGGTTATAATAGAGAGCACCAAAATCATCTTTGGTAACCTCATCATAAATAGGGTTAACACTCTCATGATACATATCTTTCTTAAGAGAAGAAGATGTAATTTTCAACATTAGGGTTTATTGGATCCTAGGGAAAAGAGTTCTAATAGATGTGTTCACCAAAATTATTTAATGAAATATGAATATTTTATTAAAATCTAATTTTAGAAACTACTATAATTATATACAAAAAGATACAAATGATTTCACGCTTTTATAAATGTAACTATGTAAGAAAATGTGAAAGGTAAGATACTTATCGATTATTGTTTATCTCGAAGTGTGTTTGACTTGACAGGGTGATAAAAATCTGTGTAAAGTACTATGAATGCCCGATAAAAATTCTGTAATTTGCGTAATGGCTAGGCTATGGGCAATCTGGTGTAGACAAAAAATCATGCACTTTGGGTAAATATCTAGTCTAGTTACATACTACTATTTATATGATTCCTAAGTAAGAACGATACAAATTAACCTATGTCTTTGGCCACTTTTCTTTGCTTTCTATTGTTACTTTAAGACTTACACCATTACTTTCTCAATCTAAATTTATAGTATTGAGAATTTTTCATCATGGACACCAAAGACCTAACCAAGATGCCGGCGCCAGTTCCCTCATCCAACTGGGCACCCCTATCCTCTTTGTAGTTTATTCACATTTTTGGGTCCTTTCTAGCCATTTACACATCTTATCTTATAGGAGGTAATCCTTTTAGGGGTTAATTACAAAATTCAAGTAAGGAAATCATATAAATATACGATTGTGTGACCATAATAAAGGACAAAAGACTAAGCATTAGTTATCGCCATCTAATTTTTCATCCATCAAGACATCTAAGAGCTCTATTGCATCATCTAGCTCCATCATAAGGGACACAAGGATGGTTTTCTGCATCACACTTCATAGGAGGGAAGTTTTGGTGTAAATAATTTAATTACACCGAATAAGCTCATTATAGCAAATTGTTATATTTGTTTTAATTAGTTCTAACTCTCGGAGCTTGTTGAGATTCTCTCCACTCCTTGTGTGGAATTAGTTATCTCCTAATTAGCTTGACATTCCTATTATTTAGGAATGTCAAACTATCTATTCTCCCTATTTAATGAATCTCCCGGATGGTGGAGATATCAGAGATAATTATTATTTCTTTGTTCCTCTTTATTGTGCTCTTATTTTCTTCTCTGAGTAATTCTCTGTGCTCACTCTTCCTGTGCTAGATCCTGCTGGTAGATTTTTCATGGTATCAGAGCGATCGTTGCAGGAGAGTTGAAGTTCGTGATTTTCTCGGACGCCATACTAGGCTCGGAGTTTTGTGCGTTTGGATCTCGTGAGGAGTTTTTATGAGGCGGAGGCTCTTTCCATGTGCCCTGGTCTGCAATTTTCGGCCTACAATTTTTGGCCTATTTTAGGCCTATGTTTTGGTCTATTTCTACGGCCGTAAAGCACCTAGAATTTTTACTTGCTTCCCCTCCGATCAATGCACTTAGGGCTTCGTTTTCTACTTGTTGGGCATGATTACTTAGGGTTTTGCATCCTTTTTGGACGTTTTTCATTCCCTGCGTCCATTTTGTGACTGTCTATGTGTGAACGTATGCTAGTGGAGAGACCAATGCATATCTTCAGCATTGCATGTGCTTAGGACGCTTGCATCAAACCTCTTTGGCGATGTTTTTTTGTATTCTTAGCTAGTTGTTGTGCATTGGTTGGTATTCTTATTGTTGGACGTATCCTTCACATTCTTTCATGTGCAGTCCCTTCTTTTGCAACTTCATAGAGACATGCACAACCGTGAATAAACATTAGTAAGTCAATATCTGATTTTTCCGTGAATACATGCACAGCCATTTCTAATTGGTGCATTTAAAAAAAAAAACTATAGTATTAAATTTTTCTATAGTTTGTTATTAAAAATTGCATTATGGGGGGAAATTAATGCTTTTGAGGCCTATTAATACTTTGTTGGTGGGCTGTTTGTAAACCGAGGACAAATTTGTATTCCTTGTTTCCTCCCGAGTCCAACGAGTGGTCATACGACCATCTTTGTCTTCTTTTTGGTCAGCATTATAATCAGTGAGCAATTTTTATTAAAAATTGACTTATTTTACGGGAAATTGAAAGTTTAATAACTTTTGCACGGTAACTCGAAATTGAGTGCCATTTTTGCAAAAGTTGATTATTTTTCATTCCCGTCGCATTGAAGTAAATTTCATTAAAAAAGGGAAACTTTGGAAAATAACCTCATTGAAACCATGTCGAGAGCTTTTTTATCATCCTCATCTTCTGGTCATATGGGGGATCTACGGTTGTTCGAGTCTCTAAACTTGACAAATTACCATGCTTGGAAACTGAAGATGCAACAACTCTTACGTCTCATGGATTATAACATGTGTTCGATGATACAGATTCTTGCTTTCACCACAGAGAAGGACAAGTACTTGTATGCATGTAAGCAAGATGAAGCTCTTGGATTGATCGCGTTGAATGTAGCAGATAACCTCCAGTTTCATATTTCTGCGGCCACAGCTCGAAAGAGGTATGGGAAAAATTTGAATCTTTGTTTGGCAAGATAAATGAGTTCAAATTAATTCAACTAGATCATGAATTAAACTCTTTATCGCCTTCAAATTTTCCTTCCATAGAAGAATTTCTGTCAAAATTTAAAGAGATTCGCAGTCAGTTGAAAGCAGGTGGTAGAACTAAAAAGGATGATGAATGCATATACATGATCCTAACTAAACTAAAGGGTCCATTTTCTATATTTACGTCAACCTTCTTTTCTACTATGGATGCACTAGACACTTAGTTTAAAATGCCTTCATTTGAACAGTTTTGTGAACGTCTTTCATGAGAACAAGAAAAATTAATCTCTCTAGATGTTATGCCTACATCGAATCATGCTCTTGTGGCCAGTTCTCCTAAGAAAAATTGGAAAAACAAACCCAAGAAAAGCTATGATAAGCCTGTACCCTCTCACAATATGGTTTCTAATCCTTCTGTTGACACTTCTAAACCACAGAATAATGGTAAAAATAAGAGACCATTTCAGAAGAGGGTGTTTGATCCTTGTTCCTTTTGTGGGGGGAAAAATCACCCTGAATCCAAATGTTTTTAGAAGCACTAGAAAAGACTTTAAAACAACACAAGATCATTGTTCCATCACCTTCATCTGCTTCCAATGCTGGCAAGGGTAAGGCTCTTTCTGCTAGAGCTTCTTCTCCTTTGCAAGATCAGTGGATTTTTGACTCAGGGGCTACTCATCATATTACACATTGCAGGGATTTGTTATCTTCTATTTCTGCTTGCAGCACTTCACATATTTCGGTGGGCAATTCTGCTTCTGTAGATGTATTGGGTTATGGTATTGTAAATATGCCAAATGGGCATCTAAATAATGTTCTTTATGTTCCCCATATGTCTAACAATTTGCTTTCCATATATCAAATCTGTAACTCTGGTGATGGTAGAACTATTGAATTCTCACCAGATAAGGTTGTCATCAGGGAACTTCATGATCATGATGATATTGTAGCTACAGGATTTGTGGATCCATGTTCACGTTTGTATGTATTTGAGAGTTTTGATAACTCTGCAGGATCTTCACTAATTGCTCATGTTGATTCTTTGAGAAAATTGTGGCACGAGAGGTTTGGTCACCTCAATTACAGGTATCTGCAATAGCTCTCTTCATAGAATATGGTCACAGGACTTCGAAGGTAAAATCACATGATGGTGTCTACCCGGTTGTATGTTGGGTAAGCAACACTTGGATCCTTTTCCAAAAGGTCAAGCAAAAAGAGCTACGGCTCGTCTTGAGTTGGTACATAGTGATCTAACTTCTTTTCCTCATAGATCATTTTCTGGTGCTAAGTATGTACTCACATTCATAGATGATTTTACTAGGAAAACTTGGGTGTACTTTCTAAAATATAAAAGTGATGTCCTGGAGCATTTCAAAGTTTTTAAGGCTATTGTAGAGAAACAATCTAGACATTGTATTAAAATACTCCACACGGATAATGGGGGGGAATATGAGAGTAATGCATTTACTGCTTTTTGTGCTAATCATGGAATTGTGCACCAGTATATTGTTCCTCACACCCCTCAACAAAATGGAGTTGTTGAACGAAAGAACCGAACACTCAAGGAAATGGAAAATTGCATGGTTCAGTCCAAGAACATGGCACCTCAGTTCTGGGTGGAAGCAGTCAACTGTGCAAATCATATTCAAAACAGAATGCCACATAAAGTAGTGCAAGGGGTTACTCCTGAGGAGGCATGGTCGGGTGAAAAACCTGACGTATCAAAAATTGGGTCTTTGGTTGTAAGGCTTGGGCCTTTGTTCCTGACGACACTCGAGAAAACCATGGAGAAGAAAAGCAAAGAACTCATTTTTGTTGGTCATTGTGAGCATGTGAAGGCATATCGCCTCTTCGATCCCACTACCAAAGATGTTGTGTTTCGGCGGGATGTTCGAGTTGATGAGACCAAGGCTCCTTTAGATCATATAGTAGTTCTTCCATCTCCATTATTACCTCCTACTCCTGTCACTGATGATGATTTTGATGGGCCCCCTGATCTTGATCCTGTTGCTCCTGCTCCTGTTGCTCCTGCTCCGAAATGGCTAAGATCTACATTGGCTACAACAGGTGATTTGGTGGGTGATTCACGAGATCTACGATGTACTAGAGCTGAGACTTCTAGTGTTGTTGATCATCGGCCCTATTCTGGTATGGCTCTTATGAGCCAAGCTATTTCTAATGATCCTGTTCTTTTTTCACAGGCATCTGGAAACCCAAAATGGGATTCAGCAATGCAGGATGAATATTCTTTGCTTATGAAGAATAATACTTGGGATTTGGTTCCTCTTCCAAAGGGAAGAAATCTTGTATGATGTAAATGGGTCTATAAGACCAAATATGCAGCTGATGGATCGGTTGAAAAATACAAGGCACGTCTTGTCACCAAGGGGTATTCTCAAGTTGAAGGAGTAGATTACTCTAAATTTTTTTCTCCTATCGCAAAGATGGATTCTGTTCACCTTGTTCTCTCTCTTGCTTGCTTCTCATCGATGGTTAGTACATCAGATGGACGTGAAGAGTGCATTTTTGCATGGTGATCTCCATGAGGAGATTTATATGGAGCAACCTCAGGGGTTCGTACATGACTCTTCACTGGTTTGTAGACTTCGGCGTTCACTCTATGGTCTCAAACAAGCCCCTCGGGCTTGGTATGAGAAGATGGATGCTTTCTTATTGTCTATTGGCTTTCATCATTATAAGACCGATCATACAGTTTATGTCCTGAAGACTGATGATGACTTGCTTCTATTGGTATTATATGTTGATGATCTCCTCATTACTAGTAGTTCAAATTCTCTAACACAGGACATTAAACGGAAATTGAAAGCAAAATTTGATATGACAGATATGGGATTGTTGCACTACTTTCTTGGCCTACATGTTCACCAGTCTGCTGAGGGCATCTCTATTTGTCAGAAGAAGTATGCTACAGATCTGCTTCAGAGATTTCATATGGCTAATTGCAAGCCATCTCCCACACCTTATCAGTCAGGTATTGAATTGACTGCTGCATGTAAGTCTAACTTAGTAGATGCCACTTTGTATAGACAGTTGGTTGGGAGCCTTTTGTATCTCACTCATACTCGTCCCGATATCACCTTTGTTGTTAATCTTGTCTCTCATTTTTCACATGAGCCTCATGAGAGTCATTGGCAAGCAGCCAAGCATATCTTGAGATATCTTCGGGGACTTTGAGTTATGGTATTCATTACATGCCTCAGAATGTTTCTAGTATTGAGGGCTTTACAGATTCTGATTGGGGAGGATGTCGCGATACTCGTAAATCCACCTCTGGCTTCTTTTTTCATCTTGGTTCTAGTCCAGTTGCATGGTCTTGTAAAAAATAGAATACAATTGCATTATCATCCACTGAGGCCGAATATCGAGGTGTTGTGATAGTAGGGCAGGAGGTTCTTTGGCTTCGTCAGATTCTTGGTGAGTTTGGTTTTTCACAGGAGTCTCCTTCCATTCTTTGGTGTGATAACCAAAGTGCTATTCACATTGCACATAATCCTGTTGAGCATCAGTGCACAAAACACATAGAGATCCACATGCACTTCATTCGACAGTTGATTCAGGATGGGGTCGTTCAGATGGAGTTTGTTCCTATAGCTGATCAACTTGTAGATATCTTCACTAAACCCTTGGCTTCTCCTCGCTATTTGGAGTTGTGAGACAAGCTTGGGGTGAAGGAAGTTGTCCTTGGGGGGATCTTGTATAGTCCTTCCTTCCTTCTTTTCTAGTATTGTATCGGGTACCTTATCAGGCCTAGTAGCCAGGACCCTTCTTTCTTTTTTGCTCCCTAGCATTCGCTTATGGGAGGGTGTTGGTGTAAATAATTTAATTACACCGAATAAGCTCATTAGAGAAAATTGTTATATTTGTTTTAATTAGTTCTAACTCTCGGAGCTTGTTGAGATTCTCTCCACTCCTTGTGTGGAATTAGTTATCTCCTAATTAGCTTGACATTCCTATTATTTAGGAATGTCAAACTATCTATTCTCCCTATTTAATGAATCTCCCAGATGGTGGAGATATCAGAGATAATTATTATTTCTCTGTTCCTCTTTATTGTGCTCTTATTTTCTTCTCTGAGTAATTCTCTATGCTCACTCTTCCTGTGCTAGATCCTACTGGTAGATTTTTCAGAAGTTCATTTTATTCTATGTACACATTTATTACATTCTACATATAGCTACATGATCTCTATCCAAGTGCAAGCTGACAAAGAGCAACCTAGCGCATGATTCCACACACAAACACAAAAGTACATTGGAGTCGAGGTGTAGTGTAATGCTTAGTTGTAAGTCCACCATTTTGGAGGTTGAGGACAATCGACCCATCATTCTACATTTTTTTGGGGATTTTATGTCTATTTGTGGGTTTTATAGGTTCATTCTTCATTATAGGTTTTCAAAGTGACTCCAACAATCATTGTGTGAATCCATAGTGATAAAATTTGAGCATTAACGAATATCTTGTAACCCCGATAATTCAGATTTCTAAGAATTTCCACATGCTCAAGAACCTATAATAGGTACTCGATCACCCTATCCCTATCCAAGCTCTTGGGTCCAACTTATCTTTGATATTTGTGTTTTCCTAAGTTCTAGTGTGACAGTTAGTGCTTCACATTTCTCTATTTTCCATCTCTATGCACTTTCTAGAACTCGGTGAATCAGCTAAGGAATTTTACCCTCTCTTTGCATTTTTTTGTTAGGTTACCTAGGAAAAGACCCAGCCCATTGTGGCATCACCACCCCACATCATCTGTGGAACCATCTAAGGATGGAAGTTTTAAGATCTTGGCTAACCCATGATTAAACCACATTATCATGGTACCCTATCAATAGGGTATCTCGAAGGCTGTCGATAGTAGGTCACCTTAACACGAAGCTAAGATTTGAACCTTGGACTTCTAAATTACTAATGAACCCAAAACTATTACACCACTACCCATTGGATACCCTCTCTTTGTAATTAGGGTTTCATTATTTATTGCTTAGTTTACTTTGGTATATTTTTGTATTTCATTACATCATTTATTTACTACTATTATAGCATCGTATTAGGTTTGTGTATTTAAATTTTAGCTTAATAATTTTTTTGAACCCAAACTCGATCTTCATTCTCTTAGGGTTCTCATCCCTCTAGAGTTTTCTGATCATGAATATCTCTATCCATGCTTATCTACATAATCATCCTCATTGTATCAATAAGCTCAAAAAGAATCTATCTACTACTTTTATTCCTCCTCACACATCACCCAAATATGTATACCATAAGGTTACTTCCACCTTATCTCGTGTTGGGCCCCTAATATATTGGCGAAGTCTAAAAATTTGAATGGGCACACAAGGCCTAGGTTGAAGGATGGGCACGTAAGAAGAAGGCGCATAAGGAAGGGTTCTAGGAGTATTTTAGAAGGGTTGTGTTGTGTGCCATAAGACAAGGTCTCGGGACTTAGCCATATTTTGCGTATCGGGAAGGACATGAGAAAAGTGTTACCCGACTGCATATGCGGAGTGGATAAGGTGCTAGCCTAGTGATAAGTTAGCCTAGGAAGGAATATTCCCCGCGATGGAAGCTTCTAGAAGACCATCATGGCAAAAACTAGAGACCTCAAACTTGGAGGAGCATGTTGCCATGGAGGACCACATTCAGAAACTTGGTGCCGGATCTGAGGCCGCAGAAGGATGAGTTGGCACTTCGGGATGCCTATAAATACAAGCACCCACAAAATATAAGGGAGATACATAGAGAGAGAGAAATCAATAGAGAGCAGAGCTCTACAGAAATGATGCAAGGAGTCATATTGGGTTGGGTAGATGAAATATAGGAGAAGGATGTATCAAGGGCTTGGGGTTATAAAATTTCTTTTTGAGAGCTAAATGATATGGATCTAGTTATGATGCATGACTTTGGTCTGCCATAATGTGGTGATTTGTAGTAATTCTAATGAATGTAATGAGGTTACCAAGTTAATTGAATATGATCCTTCTTGGTTCGGATTCATACATGATTCTTCATAGTTCCTTTTCATGTATGTTTATAAGATGAATATGAATTCCTATGCATTTTCCTTTCTGTTTTGATTCATTTCTTTAAGTCTATTAAATTATCTCTGTCTGTAATGATTACAATGATCTAGAGCCGTTCTAGAGCTCTATGATGTTTGCATGTTTCATTCCCACTCACTTCCTTTAATTTTGGTTTATAGATGATGTTTTCCCACTCAACTCACATAAAAGAGAAACTTTGCACTTGTGTATGCCTCAGGTGAGTGCCCAGCGTGCGCTGGGTGATAGCTCAGTGCACATGGGATTCCCTTGTTCTTTGGTGAATGTAAAAATTACTACATATTGGTTACATTTTCAAGACCTCTTTGTGAAGTTATAGTGGGAAATATCATACATCATGATCTGTGCAATGAGTGATGATAGAATGTTTAACCTTAGAAAGTGTCGAATCATGGTTTACGAGCATGGAGGAAGATTTTCTCATAGATTCAACACTAGACCTAATTTTGATGCACGTAGATGGGTAGAAGAGAACCTCTTTCATGATTTGTATGAAAAAAAAATTGTTGCTTCAAAGAGAGTTGTATGAATGGCTCTAAACATATGCATCTAGATAAATTTTTTATTGTATATCAGACACGTAAACCCAATAAGAATACCAGAGGCTACAAGATGTAGATCGACACGGACTCATGTTGTGGATCATTGGTGGAAAGGCATACTAGCTATCTACACTCTGGAGTATGCTATTTATACATATTCTTGTCTGGAAGTTGTTGAGTTTGAGTTTCTATGGGAGCCTAGAGGATCATTTCTATGTGTTATTCCTCGGAAATGAAGATCTTTCTTGTTACCTTAAGAATAGAGGCATTTTTGATGGTGGTTAAACCGTTCGAGTGTTTGGTGAGGAATCTAAGGTGGAGGAAGATGGAAGACATTACGACAGAGAAGTAAAGGGAGGAAAGATGACTCAAGTATAGTGAAGCACGTGAAAGGGAGATTTATAGACAATGCAAGGTTGCAAGTGTGATGGATCTATGGAGGCAGACGTTGTGGGAAGGATTTGAGGTTCACGTAGAGGATGTGGAACCTGAGCAGTTTGTGTTACCCCATCTTGGCAAGTACGTAAGAGAGACCCCTTCAGCTTTTGATGAGATTTCATCATGTGGAGAGAGAAGAGTCATTGGCACACATCTAAACCCACCTAGTGACCAAACCCTAGTGCTTGGTTTTCCAGATCAAGGAAGGAGTATCATTGACCCAGTTGGTATTAGTGGAAGTGATAGATTTGTGCCTAAGAGATACAATTTCTCATTTCCCACTTCTATGGATACATATACTATTCTAGTATTCAGAGGAATTTTTAGACAAGGAGAAAGTACACAAGCCTTTGGTCTCACATTTGGGAGTGGTGTGGGGTACACTATATGTAGTGGAACATTCTCATAGACCATCAGTGCACAGTTCGGTGGAACTTCGGGGACCCTTGGCATGACCACTACAAGATCCGTTGAACTCGGTGGATCTAGTAGGTTAGGAGGAACATGACCCAGTGGACTGTTGGATCTTGTGGTTTGGTAGGAATAGGACCTAGCGGATCTGATGGGTCTAGTGGGTTAGAAGGTACAGCCCCGGTGGATCTGGTGGATCCAATGGCAGAGGAAACAATGGAGGAAACCAATGCTCTATCTCAAGAGGACAAGGGCCCCAACCACCTCCTCAAGTCTTCTTTAATATGTCTCTACATTTTCCATATTACAAGGGTATTAAAGATGCTACAAAACATGTTCACAAGTGTGAGTTGCTATGGCGCATGAAAGGGATCACTAGCCGGAGTAAAAGGCTAGTCAATTTGTAACGATGTTGCAAGGGTGTGCACATAGATGGTATAGGAAATATGACCCTCATCAAATGGTGGTGGATTATACTACTTTAAAGAATGCCTTCTAGGAAGAATTACACATTCTTGAGTTTGATCGAGAAGAGCATCAATTCCCTTCGGGGAGATTTAGTGGGGAATGGTGGAGAGTGTGCGGGAGTATGACGCATGGTTTAAAAATCTCATGTCAAAATTTTCATATGAAATTCACCCTTCACAACATGCTCAATGGTTTTTTGGAGGGTTGATAACTCCATTTAGAATATATTTATCTCATAAAACTTTTATAGACCCGCATGAGGCGTTGGAAGCCACCCTAAGCGTTGAAGCTATTAGAAGTGTTGATATTGGTGTTAGCCCATTCTGGAGGCCCAAATCACTGCTATGGCTAAGCAGCTAGAGAAGTTATCTATGAACTCATCTCATGAGACTTGTAGTGGAATGTGGTGTACAAATTGTGAAGTAGAGGGGCATGCCAAAGATAGTTTCCCTCGAGAAGATAGTACACATCATAGTAGTAGACTGTGAGATTTGTCATGGGGACCATGATGTAAGTAGATGTCCCTTGTTACAAGATGCATGCAATGCGAGATGAATGTGTCTTGCTACTGTAAGATTTTTACCTCTACAACCCATGATACTAAGGATTGTAGGCTTATTAACTAGATCCATGAGGCCATTGATCTTGGTGTGCACCAAACTAGCCTTGCCAATAGTTCTAAGAATGATGACCACCATTATGAGGAACACACGAGATGGAGGCGCATGTGGAAAGGGATTTTTAGAGGATTATGTGGTCATGGTAAGCTGCGGGAGGAATAAGTCAGTTCCCATGTGGAACCTATTTTAATTGTGGGTCTATAGACCACTACAAGTGCGAGTGCCTAGATTTGTTACAGTGCTCATGGTGCGGGAAGAAGCACAAGTATGAGGAGTGCCCTGAGTTGTTTGAGCATATGAATCAGCAGCACCGGAAGGACAAGGGTTTTGTAATGGTAATAAATAAGAAGGATGACACACAATGGATGCCATAGGTGACATGTTATGTAGGCCTAGAACTCGTTATGGTAAAAAAGAGTAGAGTCCGTTCACACAAAGGAAATACCATGGCGCGAAGAACTTTGTTTTAAGGGAAGAAGTGGTACATGGGAAGTACCTAGACCCTGTGCATCAAAAGGAGGTATATCAAGAAACCATAGATGTCATTCGAAGTTTACAAGGAGAAATCCAATGTCTAAAGGAGTTGTCTAGGAGGGAGGAGCAAAGAAGGAAGGTCAAGGTGCCAAAGGATGACTTGGATGAGGTCAAAGAAGTCTATAAAATGCTTAGGCAAGAGAATATTATTCCCTTGCTAGGAGCATGGTTGAGAGAGAAGGACCACACACCAGGAGAAGAGCGTGAGAGGTAGATCTTACATACAAACCTTCCCCCTCACAACCTTGACTATGATAAGGAGATAACATTAGATGCAATCGTGGATGGATGGCTCCTTAGTAATATCATAATCTGATACGTATGGAGGTGAATGTTCTCACCTTTAATGCATGGCATCGATGGGAAGACCTACGAATGTGTTGTATATGGCAAACAAAATGAAGGTAATTCCCATTGGTGTCTTGAAGGATGCATCCATCACCATTCGGGAGCTAATTTTACCTAGGACTTCAAATTCTTGGCACTCACCAAGGTAGACAATTTCTCAACACTACTTGGGCACCCATGGTGCTTTGTAAGAACATTGCAAATCTTAGATTCAATAATGGATACACTAGCTATGAAAATTACGAGGAACGGGTCATCATACCCCTGGGTGATGGGAAATCAACACCCGATACTAAACCTTTGGGAGAAGAGGTCCTAGATAGAATATGTGTGCACTCAATCAGAGATCCAGAGATAATTCATCCTATAAAGGGAGTTATCTAGTTTGAGGATGTTCAGTCCCTAAGTGACACCACCAGTATAGCATGCAATAATTGGGCACATGGAACCTATGAGTTAATTGGATGGCATTTCAAGGGATCGATGACAAAGGTGTTAAGGGCATGTATGGTCCGGTGCCTAGGAGGAAAGGAGCTACCTAAGTACTTAGGAGGAGCCTTCCCTAAGTTATTTTTATAGGAGATGGAAGCTTGGTGGAAGGAGGAAAATGAATGAAGGGGATGTTAAGTAATGTCATACTCAAAAGCTGTTACACACTTTGGTGGGCAATGCATCAAGATAATCTCTTCAAATGGCACAAGTTGAGAATTGCATTCTCTGTAAGGTTTTGTAGGAGCAATGTGCCCACGGCTATAAAAGACTACCATTGTAAAGGGAATGCATCCTCCCATATCCAAGCATGTGAGATAGCCTAAATGGGAAGCACAGAAACATTTCCACCTCCATTATGGGTTCACAAGTTGTATTCCACCCTACAAGGTTGTGTGCACACATGGTACATTAATTCTAAGACATGCCACCAGACAGGAAATTGGCAAGAGTTAGTGGCTGATCTCATTCAAACATTCAAGTATCAGAGTACAAAACCATTGGTGGATAAGGCATTACAGGTTGTCAAGTGCCTTACCATTAGGGATAGTGCCATGGCAAGAAGATAGGCTATTGGAGTTGCTAGGTGAACCTGTCCTGGAGGTGCACTTTGAGAAAGAAGAAACATAAGAGATACAACTTGAGTGTGTGTGTTTAGAAAAAGAAAAAGGAAAGATGGTGTATGTGATTGATGGCGAAGAAGTGGAAAAATTAGATGTTGACCATTCTATAGGGATGTGTGAGGTGGTAAACAGTGTTGATGAATGGGTATGCACCTATCATGAGCCTTTAAAGACAAATAAGGTTAACATCAGCTTAGAAGAAGAGCCTAAAGAGGCTATCATCGGAGACTATTGGTCAAAGAAAGAATTCTCTAAGATCATTGATCTTTTACATGAGTTTGAGGATTTATTCTTGCGTAGGTATCATGAGCTTAAAGGCATCCACCATTCCTTAGGGAGATAAGGATAAAGTTGAAGGAAGGTGCATGCACAGTCAGGAAAATACCATACCAAATGAATATTAACCTGCATGTGAAGGTTAAGGAGTAAATAGATAAGATGATAACATCGGGCATTATTGAAGTTGAAGAATCAGAATGGATAAGTCCAATGGTAATTAGCATCAAGAAGGATAGAAGGATAAGGATCTGTGTTGATTATAGGGACCTAAATGCAGTGTGTATCATCAATCCTTTCCCAACCCCATTTATTGAATAAATCTTAGAGGGTGTGGTAGGCCGCAAGGTCTATTATTTCATAGATGGATTCTCGGGCTATCACTAGGTAAGGATCGCAAAGGAGGACCAAAGGAAGATGAATTTCACCACTGAGTGGGGAATTTTTGCCTATACGATCATGTTGTTTGGGTTAAAGATGCACGTAATGTGTTCTCGCACATGTGGTACAAGATTTCAAGATTTCATCCAAAATTCCTTCAAGTCTACTTGGATGATTGGGACAAGTATATGGGTTAGTGAAGGACCATTGTGATAATTGAAGGTGATGTTTGAAAGGTGTCATCAGTTGAGGATATCCCTCAACATTAAGAAATGTGTCTTTTCTACCCCTTTTGGAACATTATTGGGGCACATCATATGTAAGAAGGGCCTACTATTATATCCCGTAAAACTTGTAGCAATTGTGGGATTGAGGGAGCCTACTAGTCAAAGCACAGTGCGCAAATTTCTTGGGCATACGGGTTACTACAAGAAGTTCATCAAGGGATATGCCAAGATTTCCACACCTTTAGAAGAGTTACTTAGACATAAAAGTGCCTTTCATTGGGGAGAGGCACAGTAGAAGGAATTTGACACTTTAAAGGATAAGCTTGTCACCGCGCCCATCCTACATTTCCCTTCTAGGATAAGCCTTTCTAGGTTCATGTGGATGCCTTAGGGACCACCATTGGAGTAGTACTTACATAGCCTGGTGAAGGGATTGTTGATCATCCCTTATGATTTTCAAGTAGGAAATTGACACCAATAGAGTAGAATTACACTATGACTAAGTGCAATGCATTGTCAATGATCTACATGCTTCATAAATTTAGACAGAATTTGTTGGCAACCCCTTTTATATTTTACATTGAACATATGGCATTGAAATACTTGGTGAACAAGCTCATTCTACAAGTTCGGATATGTAGGTGGGTACTATTATTCTAATAATTTGAGTTCATAGTTGTTTTGAAACTAGGAAAAGGTAATTCCAAACCGATCAATTGTCTAGGATTTATTCGGGGAGGACCCGAAGAGCATTGAAGAGATTATGCGGACATGCAACTATTTAGGTTTCGCACGCACCCTCAGATTTGGAGGAAATTTTAATATTCCTTAAAATAGGTGTGGTGCTAGATAGAATGAAGGCATTAGAGAAGAAGAGGTTGGCCATATGCGCCACACCCTACATGCTAATTAGTGGATATCTGTATAAAATGGGTCGTGATGAGGTTCTACACCATTGCATGTTAGAACATGAGTGCACTATAATTATGGAAGAGGCACATGGTGGGATTTCAGGAGGACACTATGTGGGAAATGTAACCGCATGGAAGATTCTACTCACAGGGCTTTGGTGGGAGACCATTTATCAAGAATGCATTGAGTTTTACAAGGCTTGTGACCATTTTCAGCACCTTGGAAAACTTAGAAAAAGGGACGAAATTCCCTTGCGACCAATAGCTAGTGTGGAACCATTTGAGAAGTGGGCTATTGAATTTTTTAGACTAATCTTTTCAATGGCGTGAAGGACTGGTTTATGGTATATCCTCACTTGCACTGATTATTTGACAAGGTGGGTAAAGGAAGCACCTACAAAGGATTGTATAATGGGTACCACTACTATATTTTTATGGGAAAATATAATCATCGTGTATGGATGCCCACCGAGTTTGAAAAGTGATAGAGGTACACACTTCCTCAATGAGGTGGTCAGGATTTTGTTGTTAGAACTCATGGTGGCCCATCACAAAACTACTCCCTATTACCCTCAAGAAAATGGAACTACTAAGGCATTTAAAAAAATACTTAGTCACACATTGACTAAGATCTGTGATATAGGTAGACAAGATTGGGATGAAAAATTATCAGCCATTCTTTGGGCGTATAGGACAACCTACAAGAGGTTGAATAAGGTCACACCATTTCAATTGGTGTTTGGCATGGAGGCTTTCCTACCAATTGAATTCATGTTACCTTCTTTGTGTATAGGATGCGTAGGATGATTGGTGATGAATAAGCACTGGAAGAAAGAATTGGAAATTTAATGCAATTAGAAGAAAGATGCTCACTCACCAAATGGAGCTTGAAGATGGAAAAATTAAAAAAAAAAGGCATGGCATGATTGTCACATTAACAACAAGAAGTTTAAGGTTGGGCAGATGGTCTTACTATATGATTCAAAGTTTTTGTGCCATCCTGGTGTTGTCGTTCTCAAAATTCCCCTCTTTTGAAGTAAAGTTTAAAAATTTTGAGTTTGTTCCTTGGAGTATTGGAACACGTCGATCCTGGAATTATTTGCATTTTTTCCATTCATGGAGAACAATTTGAAATTCGGGTGTAATAGTGAAGTTTCTTTCCTTCTTTTTATTTTTCTTCCAGCAGTCGGGAATGATAGGCATATCTTCCTTGTTATTTGTTTCCCGTAATCCATAAGTAGTACATGGGAATATCTCGATTAGATGCAATTTGGCCATATTTCAAGTGTCAACAGAATCCTCCATACATCTAAATGGTGTAAATCCAGTGGCAAGGAAAAAGGGACAATCCTCAAATAAGTGCAGGCTTTCCGTGTGTCCCAAGTTTAAAATGAAGGTAAAACAAGCTCAAATCGGATAAGTATGGAAGGTTCAACATACGATGCCATGTGCCTCATCGGCGTAGCTTCAAGAGTTAAAGTTAGGGGTAGTTCTCAAACTTGCGGTAGTCCTCCACATTTCCTAGGTCTAAAAAGAGAGAGAGATGATCATTAAAATTGACTAAGTATGGATGGGTTGGCAGAAGTCTCCACGTGCCCTAATGGTGCAATTTCGGAAGTGAAATCAAAGGTTCAGTCTCCAAGTAGTGTCAGCTCACCACGTGGTTAAAGTCAATGGGGAGACAGAGTTGGCCGTTGAAAATTCCAAGACCGACAAAAGGAGACATGTATCATCTCGGTAAATTTCAGGAGGCATTTCCAAAATGGAAACTCAAATGAGCACCAGCCCTCCACGTGTCTAGGGGTCAACATAATTCAAGAAGGAAACAGACCCAAATCAGCAAAGTATAAAGGAATTGGCAAATCTTTCCACATGTCATCCTGGCATAGCTTCAAAGGAAAAAAATGTAAAAGGTGTCTGTAAGCCCACTCCAATCAATTCCTTCCACGTGAGTAGCCCAAATTTAAAGTTTTAGAAGAAAATCGAATGGCGCATGTTTTAACTGGTGAAATATTGTAATGGTTGTATATTTAAAAACTAGTTTTTCCGTCATTAAAATTTCTTTGCAAATCTCAAGAATTCAAGAGGGTGCAAATGATTGGAATGAGTTGTAACTATTTCTTGCTTGTTCGAGGAAGTCTGAATCGTCTCTTATGAGCTATATCATGGGCTTTCAAATCCATTGTATGAGTTGGAATTTTGATATTCGGAACTATAATTTATAATTAAAAGAAACCAATACAAATTTTTTCCCCTTTTCCCTCAGCTTTCTCTTTCCTTTTTCTCGATCTCGTGAATCATTTAATCCTTGCATGCTTAGAAACTTTGTGTTATAGTTTATACAATCTCAATAAATTTGAGTCTATGGATTCTATATCTCATTTTCTCAATACATATAAGGGTTTTCTCTACCATCTCTTTTCCCTGAAAGTATTGTCTTCTTCTACCTCCCTCCTCTCTTCAATGTCTTCTATCCTCATGTATTGATAACTTTCCAGGCATAAAACACATTTCAAGATATCGGGAAACCACCATTGAATGAAATATTGTATATTTGTACATAGGTTTTTCCCCTGCTTTCAATAAGGGAACCTCTCCCATTAAAGAGGAGGGACTTGCTTGTCCCCTAACTATGGTTTCATTCCAAGTGTAAATATGAAACCTAATAGTTTTTGGTGACTCTATTGGGGATTTTTCAACAAATTTCCTTTTCTAAAAGAACAAATAATTTGATCATTTCTTTGATTTGGTGACTCTAAGATATACTCGTGGTATAAGGTCTCTTAGAATTGAAGATCACCAATTTTAACTCTTGGATCAACAAGGTATTCAACTTCCTCCAATAAGAATAAATATAAGATCTCGTTCCGTAAGCACACCTCCTGTTGAAGATAGAGCTTTTGGTAGTAGCATTCCTCAAGCACAACTTAGCCCTAATCTCCATACACTAATTCTTGTTTGGTGTCTCATTTCCATTTCAAGCAATCTTTCCAAGGATGGCAAGTACCTCAGCCTTGGGGACAAAGAGTTGGACCTCTGGCTCTTTCTCAACCATTACATGAGTTACCTAGGGGTAATAGGAAGAATTTTCCCAAATTTAGAGGTGATGGCAAAGTACACCTTGATGAACACATTACAACCTTCATTGTTGCATGTGGGGTCCTTGGAGTTGAACATGAGGATGTCTCGATAGGTTGTTTGTGGAAAATTGCAAGCCAATGATGTAGATTGGTTTTACAATCTTTTTTTTTGGGATGATCATTGATTGGACTACTATGAGGACTAAATTTGAGTAGCATTTCAAACCTGCTGAGGATGTGCATGTTTTGCTAGCTCAGAATTCTCAAATCAAGAAGGAGACACATGAGCCTATGAGGGAATTTGTGGCCAAGTTCAAAAAGTTAGTTGACAAAATTCCACTAGATATTAAGCCTATTGATCAGATTTAGAAGTTTTTCTTCTTGAATGCTTGATTGCTTTGGAAGTAATCTATGCCCTGAGGAGAGAAAATATTGAAAATTTGGATGATGATCAGATATTGGCTTTCAGTGTGGAAGATGACTTGATCATGTCTATCAAGCTGAAAAGGGATTATTTCAAATCCAAAGCATCTTCTTCTTCTCCTTCTCCTAGAGGTAATGTAGATAAGTTGGTGCAAAATATAGCTAATGACCTCATTGCCATAAAAATTAATTGGCTCAAAGATGCTCCATATCAAGATGTTCGAGGAATAACTTTCAACCTAAGAACCAGCTTGCCCTCTTCTCAAACCAGGTTTGCTATTGAAGGTCCACCCCTCAAGGTTCCTATTAATGGTACTTATGAGGTTCTTGAGCCTAATGATGAGGAATAAAATGGGCTCTATGATGAACAAGAAGAGGAATATGATGAAGAACTAGAGGATCCTAGTGGTTCTCAAGTTCATTTCCTCACCACTGAGGGTGTATATGATCAAGATGAGTATGATGATGTATTAGCTGAGATGAATAGTGAATCATATGTTGTTATGACCTAGGAGAAAACCAACAAAAAGGAAAAGTGGTGTAACCTGAAAAAAGGTCTAAGAAGTACCCCATCACCATCTCGATGATTCGCAAGAAGAGGAGCTCTTATTCCTACTACTTCTACTTGAAAGTTAGGATCTACTAGTCCTTCTTTCTCTACTTATGCTAATGAGAATTCTTGTTTAGCAAATGATAAAGTTGATAGATCAAAATATCCTCCTACCTCTAATAGTGATTCCCCATCCACATCTAGATCTTTTGATAGTATAGACCATCTTAAAAAGACCAAGATTCAGATTTCTGAGGCAAAGTTCTATCAAACCCATCCTAAAGCATTTTCCAAAATGGTTAACTTTGTAATTTCTAAATCTAAAACCCCATCCGATTCTTCTAAAGAATTTTTTCCACTCCTTCTCCACCTCAACCCAGCCTTTTAGCTGTAGTTACTTCACCCAATGAAAAGATCAAACCCTTCTATGTGACTTTCCTCATAGATGGCCATAAGCTTAACAATTATGTCATTGGTTCTGGTGCATCTGATAATGTAATGCGTACAAAAGTGGCTCATGCTTTGGGTCTAACCCTAACCCACACTTATGGCTCTTATTATTCCATGGAAAGTAGAGAAGTGCCTTTGGTTGGGAGAATCAAGGATGCACAAGTAGATTTTTCTACTTTACTAGAGAAGAAGGTCTTGGCTACCATCTTGGTTGTTGATATCCCTCCTTCCTATGGCATGTTGCTAAGTAGGAACTTTTGCAAAGATGTTGGAGGTGAAATCCAAATGGATTGGTCACATGCCTTGATCCTTGTCAATGGGAAGATGAAGAAGTTGTTTCCTGAGAAACAAGCAGAGTATATTGTGTAAAAGACAAATGATCCTAAAGCACAAATATTGTATGAATACATTGGGCATGGGAACTACATGATCATGTCACAAGAGGAGACAAGTCTACCAAAGGAAGTGTTTCTTGATCCTAATGGTGTGTGGACTTTGGAGTTTGATGGAATTTGTTCTTCAGTTGGTTTTGGAGCTGGTTTAGTGCTTATTTCTCCTAGGTGTAAGGTTCATCCTTTCTCTTTCAAATTTAAGTTCAAAAATACAAACAATACTACTAAGTATTAGGCCCTTATTCTTGGGTTGAGCATGGAAAAGGGAATGGGAGTGAAGAACCTTCTTGCTCATGGAGATGACGAGCTAATTGTAAAAAAAGTTAGAGCCTTTATCAGGTAAAGAGAAGAAGGTTTAAACACTATAGGAATCTGGTCTGGGATTCCATTGAATTCCTTGATGCTTTTTCCTTTGAAGCTATGCCAAGGGAAAGGAACACTAGGGCTGAATCTCTAGCTATTTTGGGGTCCTTGTTGATTCCTGACCCTAATTTCCCTCAGGTGAAATTCACCATTGAGCTGATCTATAGACTCAGTGTGCCTAACAATGAAAATAATTGGAAAGTTTTCAATAATGACCAATATTTTCTTTATTTCTTAGAGCTCGAGACAACTTTTATCATTTGTACTTTAAAATAAGTCACAATCTACCTAGAGAGTATGTGTCATCAAATGAAGAGGGTGTCAAAGAAGAGATGGATCAAGATGGATGCATCAAACTAAAAGGAAATAAAATTCCTAAAGGGATGGTGATTTTTGAGGATATTTTTGATAAACATGATAGATATATGAAGTCTAAAGTTTCCCAAGGATCCCAAAATCTGCTGAGATTGAGAAAGTGAATATTGGGAGTCTTGATGATCCCAAAATGGTCAACATTATAAAATGCTGCACTCAGGAAGAGAAAAAGAAGGTGGTGAATTTTTTGAAGAGGTATGTTGATGTTCTGGCTTACTCTTATGATGATATTAAGGATTTTCAGCCTAAAGAAATGCAACATTTCATTCCTCTTAAGCCTAGGATCAAACCTTTCAAACAAAAGCAAAGGCAATATAATCCAAAGATAGCTGATACAATTTTCCAAGAAATACAAAAGCTTCTGAAGGCTAGGATCATCTTCCCCATCCACCATTCAACATGGATTACTAATATAGTTCTGTTAGGAAGAATAATGGTGAGATCCAGATCTGTGTGGACTTTCAGAAATCTAAACCAGGGTTCTTTGAAGGACAATTACCCTCTCCCATGATGGACCAAGTATTGCAAGTTGTTATAGGCTCGGAGATGCTATCTATGTTAGATGGATTCTCAAGGTACAATCAAGTAGAGGTGAATACTACGAGATCAACATAAGACTACCTTTACAACTCCTTGAGGCATATTTTCATACAAGAGGATGCCATTTGGTCTCATCAATGTTGGTGCTACTTTCTATAGGGCCATGGAATTTTGTTTTGGAAGTTTGAAAGGGAAATGCATTTTTGTGTATTTGGATGACTTGAGCGAGCTTTTTTCTAAAGAAAGAACAAATCACTTCCAACACCTTGAAACAATATTATAGAAGTGTAGAGAGCATGGCATTTCTTTAAACACTAAGAATTCTATGTTTTGTGTCACATAAGGAAATCTGTTGGGACACATTGTTTTAAAGGAAGGGATCAAGATTGATCTAGAGAGAGTTCAAGCCATCCAACAAATTCCTCTTCCATCAAGTAAGAAAGGTATCCATTCTTTCTTTGGTAAGATCAATTTCCTAAGAAGATTCATCCCCAATTTTGTAGAACTTACTATGAGCATTGCTCACATGATGCAAGGGAAGCAAAATTTTGGTTGGTCCTCTAAAGGGAAGAAATAATTTTAGGACATTAAATAGGATATTGAAAAGACTCCAATCTTGGCATACCCTAACTTTAGAAAATATTTCATTATCTATTGTTATGCCACTAAAAATACCCTAGCTATTGTGTTAGCCCATAAGAATGTTGAAGATCATGAGCTCCCAATTGCATTCATGAGTTATGTCTTGAAAACTCATGAGCTGAAGTAAACCATGATGGAGAAAATACTTTTATAGTTGTCAAAGTTGTCAAGTAGTTTAGGTTTTACATCCTTAATTCTCATTTTGTGGTGTTGGTGCCTGATATAACAATCAAATCCATTCTTACTCAACAATAATTTGGAACCAAGAGAGGTAATTGGGTAGAATAGGTACAAGAGTATGATCTTGACATCAAGCCAATAAATTTGTTTTGGGGTAAGGGACTATGTGAACTCATTGCTGAAGGAGCTGCCAAGGAATTTTCCAAAGATGAAGTTGATGTCCTTAATGTTTTTTCCTCAGCTCATTTGATATATGGTATGTTGACATTGCTCACTTTCTGACCTATAGAGAGTGTCCATCTCACTTGAGTTCCAAAGAGAAGAGAGCCATAAAAATAAGGTTTGCATAATATGTGCTATGGGAGAATGCTTTGTTCAAATAAGGCATAGATGGAAGGTTTTTGAAGTGTGTAGACAAGGAGCAACAAAATAAGTTGTTCTCTAGTTTTCATGACCAGGCTTGTGGAGGTCATTTCTCCTTTGTAGTAATAACTCATAAAATACTTTGTGTTGGTTATTATTGGCCCACTCTATTCATAGATGCATCAAAATGGGTTGGTAAATGTGAAGCATGCCAAACATTTGTTGGAAGACCTAAGTTGGTTTCTTTTCCACTAAAGCCAGTAGTGATTGATGAGCCCTTTCAATAGTGGGGATTGGATTTCATTGGAACTCTTAACCCACCTTCTAGTGTTGGACATACCCATGTGTTAACTGCCATAGATTACTTCACCAAGTGGGTGGAATCCATCCTAGTCAAGAGCACTACTTCTCGAGGTAGTTTGCAACTTCATTAAGGAGAACATATTGATCAAGTTTGGGACCCCAAACAAAATTTTGCCTGAAAATGCTTCCAACGTTTCTTCTGCTGAGATGATGGAATTTTGCTATGGGTATGGGATCTCACTTTCTCATTATTCATATTACTATCCCCAAGGGAATGGATAGGCATAATCAACAAACAAGAACTTGGTGAACATAGTTAGAAAGCTTGTAAATGATTCTCAGAGGAATTGGCATAAGAAGCTATATGATGCACTTTGGGATAATATAATTACACCTAAGAGAGAAATTGGAATGTCTCCTTTCCAAGTGGTGTATGGTGTGAAATCTCAACTGCTAGTCATAATGGAATTGCCAACCTTGCATCTGATGAAAACCATTGAAGATTCAAGTTTTAGTAGCTAATTGGACAAGAGAATTTTGTACCTTCAGAAGCTTGATGAGGAAAGATTGCAAATGGTTGAAAGGAAAGCATCTCATCAATTAAAAGTGAAGGATTTGTTTGAAAATAAATCCAAACCCAAATTTTTCTAAGTGGGGACATTGTCTTGCTTTAGGACAAAAGACATGAACCACGAGGAAGTCATGGTAAGTTTGATTCTCTTTGGCTTGGTCCTTATAGAATTAGATATTTTGCTGGAGAAAACACTTTTTATCTAGATTACATGGATGGTTATCCTATCCCACTTCCTTATAATGGGAAGTATCTAAAGTTGTTCAATTCCTAGGTGACTAGGCAATCCTTCGTATATTCTATACAAGTGTTTTGGTTTTGGTCATTTCTTTGTGTTTCATTTCTATTCTTCCCTTTTGGTTTGTTTTCTTTCTTTTCCCATCTTCTGTGTGTTTCATATACTTTTTTTCTTTTGAATCCTTTTCCCAATGGATAAGGCATTGGTCCTCTTTCCTATATTTATTTGCAGTTCTTGATCTTGCCTTGTGTCTTTGTTCCAAGCCAAGTCATCCCCAGAAAGAGCCAGCTATTGTCATCCTCAAAATTCCCCTCTTTTGAAGTCAAGTTTTAAAATTTTGAGTCTGTTCCTTGGAGTATTGGATCATGTTGAGCCTAGCATTGTTTGCATTTTTCCCATTCATGGAGAACAATTTGAAAGTTAGGCATAATGGTGAAGTTTCTTTCCTTCTTTTTATTTTTCTTCCCATAGTCGGGAATGACAGGTGTATCTTCCTCGTTATTTTTCCCCAGAATCCATGGGTAATACATGGGCATCTCTGATTGGATGCAACTTGGCCATGTTTCAAGTGTCATGGAAGCCTCCATGCATCCAAACAATGTAACTCTAGGGGTAGGGTCTAAGGGATAGTCCTCAAATAAGCGCAAGATTTCTACGTGTCCCAGGTTCAAAATGAAGGTAAAACAAGCTCAAATTGGCTAAGTATGGAAGGTTCAATGGATGGCAGCACATGCCTCATTGGTGCAACTTCAAGAGTCAAATTTGGGGGTGGTTCTCAAACTTACGCTAGTCCTCCATGTGTCCTAGGTCCAAACAGAAGAGAGAGCCAATCATTAAAATTGACTGAGTATGGTTGGGTTGGTGGAAGTCTCCACGTGCCCTAATGGTGCAATTTCGGAAGTGAAATCAAAGGGTCAGTCTCCAAGTAGCGTCAGCTTGCCATGTGGTTAAAGTCAATGGGGAGACAAAGTTGGCCATTGAAAAGTCCAAGACTAGCGGAAGGATACACATGTCAGCTCGGCACAATTTTAGGAGGCGTTTCCAAAATAGAAACTCAAATGAGCATTATCCCTCCACGTGTCTAGGGGTCAACATAAGTCAAGTAGGAAATAGACCCAAATCAAGTAAAATATAAAGGAACCAACAGAGCTCTCCACGTGTCATCCTGCACAACTTCAAAGGCAAAAAATGCAAAAGGCATCCGTAGGCCCACTCCAATCAATTCCTTCCATGTGGGTGGCCCAAATTTAAAGTTTTAGAAGAAAATTGAATGGCCCATGTTTTAACTGGAAAATAATGTAGTGCCCATATATTTAAAAATCTTGTTTTTCCACCATTAACGTTTCTTTGCAAATCAAGAATTCGAGAGGGCACGAATGATTGGAATAATTTGTAACTATTTCTTTCTTTCTCGAGGAAGTTGTAACCATATCTTGTGAGCTATATCATGGGCTTTAAAATCCATTGTATGGGTTGGAATTTTGATATTCTGGAACTGTAATTTATAATTGGAATAAATCAATACAAAGGTTTTCCCCTTTTTCCTTGGTTTTTTCTTTCCTTTTACTCTAATCATGAATCATTTCATCCTTGCATGTTTAGAAACTTTGTGTTCTAGTTTATACAATCTCAAGAACTTTGACTCTGTGGATTGTTCCTATTATTAACATGAATGGTTCTACTCTATATCTCATTTTCTCAATACATATAAGGGTTTTTTCTACCATCTCTTTTTCCCGAAAGTATTATCTTCTTCTTCCTCCCTCCTCTCTTCAATGTCTTCTATCCTCATGCATTGATAACTTTCCAGTGCATAAAAACATTTCAAGATATCATGAAACCACCATTGAATGAAAAATTGTATATTTGTACATAGGTTTTGCCCTTCTTTCAATAATGGAACCTTTCTAATTAAAGAGGAAGGAATTACTTGTCCCTTGATTGTGGTTTCATTCCAAGTGCAAATCTGAAACCTAACACTGGGAAGTTAAAATTCCATTGTTTGGGTACCTACATCATCTCATACATCCTTGGTTCAGGCACGTGTCAATTACAAGCACCGGATGGGATGAGATTTCGGAGACATTTCAATGGGAGTAGGGTCGGAGCCCTACCATAAATAAGTCTTCTTGGTGTTTGTAATAAGGAAGTATTACCAGTTAGTTTAGGATTTCCCTTATTGCATTTTCTTTTCTTGTGTTTCCTTTCATGTTTTTTATTTGTGTTATGCCTTGGGAATCGGTAATCTCATTACTTTTTCAAGGTTGTAACCAAATAGAGGACCGCGCATCATTTTAGTGTGGGGTAGAGTAAGGTGGAAGAAATTACAAGGTATGAAGCACCAAGAAGGATTGCATTGGAAAGCTTGGTTGAATGGCCCTGTGAAGGAAGTGCATGCAAGGAAAGGTGAAAAAGGATGGTTGGTGTCAGGGTAAGGCTACATTTTGGATCCATGTACAAGAGAGGAAGAAGCGAAACACAACACGAGGTAGGTGAGAGAAAAAATCATGATAGAAGAAGTGCCTTTGGTGTTGGTTATGCGTACGTAAGAGTCTCCTATCAAGATGGATTGGTTGCACACCAAAAGGTTGGGGAATTATCCACGTAGGATGGGGCATGTGAGGGAAAGAATTAAAGTTGGGTTTTTTTGAGAAATCCGCATTAAGTGTTGAAGTATAGTGGTAGGTAAGGTAGCATTTAATTCTATAAATAGGAAAAATATAAATAGAAGGTTGGACACTTCATTATTTACATTGCGAATATGAAGAAGGAATAGATTTTACAAACTAGGGTTTCCTGAGTCAATCCATGTGAAGGAAAAATTGGAGGAATTTAACCATGAGTGACTAGTTTAGATCTGCAAACTAGGAAGGAAGTATTTCACAGGCGTGGGAAGAGTTGTGGAGAAGCGTCGTCTTGTGAAAAGATATTCTAGTTAGGGTATCATAACTAGGGCATGGATTAAAAAAGAGTATTCTTCATAGGTTGGAGATTTGAACTTGGAAAAGATAGAAGAGCAAAGCTAGCAAGAGAAGTTGAAATGATAACCCAAGCAATGACACCTAACAAACCAGCAGTAACACCTAAGAAGGGAAAGGGAAAGGGAAAACAACAAGAGACTACCAAGCAAGTACCAATGATGAATGGTATATAGAAATGTAGTACCTAGATAAGGTTTTTCTTGGGATGGAATGGGAATCCCACTTAAGAAAAATGAAATTTACTACAATCATTGCATGAATTCAATTGAAAAGGAAATGGAGATGGAGTTAGTGTGCCCAACTAACTAGAGAACACCTGAGGGGTTACCAATTTATAGCGATGAAGAGAAGGGGAAGTTAGAGAAGGTAGGATTATTGAAACGCTATGAGTTTCCCTACTTTGGAAATCCATAGTGCCTCTATCAATGGCTAATGTTGTGCATACATGAAGACCTCTTTCACTTCACGGGGTGCAAGTTGTGCATAAACCCTCAGTTAATTTCAAGATTCACAGGCCTTATTTATGAGGGAGAAAACTTAGAGGACAACCTATGTGAAAAAGAAGAAATTAAGGAAACAATGGTTGCATAGGTGTATAAGAAGGGGTCAAGGTGCTTTGATATCATGGATATCCAAGACCTAGTGATGAGAATGGCCATGCACCTGTAATGTAACTCAATGCGTGAGAAAAATGGACGCAGGTAAACAACAACCTGGTTAAATGTTTGTAGAAAATATCAGAGGGCACCATTTACAATCTGTGTGCATACATTACAGATGAAATTATCACCAGTCACAGGAAGGAGACAATATTATCTTTGGTAATGTCCTCTTAACCATTGTGTTCTTAGAGATCAGAGTACCAGATGCAGCAAATAAGTTTGTGTGGGAGTACCTAGAGGAATACCCCTCACCTACAAAAATATTTGAGAAATACACTTGTGATAGCATGATGCCCATTCACAAGGTGTGTCTTGAAAAGTGGTATATGTTCTTATGGATTATGTTCTGGGTAGAATGGAGAATCTTTGGAGCAACCACCAACGCTTATAGTAGGAGAAGTTGAGTTTTTGTATACCAACACTTTTGTATTGGTAGGTTCAAGTTGACTAATGAAAACATGAGCCCATGGTGCAAGCTCCCATTCGCCTTCATAGCTCAATACTTCTAGGTAGGAGTTAATAGATTTAAGGATTCCAAGAATTTAAAGTTTGACCTTGGAATTTTAGACCGAGACCACATGGAGGTGCGTAGGATGTTGGTCTACCCAAAAAAGCATGCGTACATGGAAAAGTACATGTCGTATGAAGTCCAAATGGTAAAACCCATGACTCGACTATTATAGAGAGGTTTGTGGTGCATGTATACCTTGAGATAAGGCCCAAGTTTAAGGACACTTATCTTGAAAATGAGATAGCTATACCTAAGGACCTAACAGTAGGAAGAAATTCACACCAGAGCATGGAAGGAAAAAGAAATGCAGAAAAAGGCACCAAGTGCCCAAGATATGCAGCAATAGGCACCCCAAGAACAAGCAAGAGAAAAAGTACTTACACATGCAAGAAGAGGTCCTCACCCAAAAGGATGTTCCATAATAGGAAAATATTATCGCAGAGGATAAATCACCCGAGGAGGAGGAAGAGAAGGTAGAACTAGAAAAGAAGGAAGAGCTAGAAGAGAAGGCCAAGGATTTAAATCAGGATTTAATTAGTGCTCACTAAAGCATGAACTCGGAGAATAAAAGGAAAGGGTATGTGAAGTACATAAGAAGGTAGAATTTGTCACAGATGTCATTGTTTTGAAGCATCCGGACACTGGCGCCACTGTGCAAAAGTATGGATCTTCCCTTTGAGTGTCTTGAATACTTAACACACATCCTCACCATGGAGAGGTAACCTCTAGCTTTAGAATCCATGGAAGAAGTAGCATTGCACCTGAAGGAGGATAAATTAAAGGTAGTAGAAATCATGGCTGAATACAACAAAGTCCTTATTGATGTAAATATTTTTGCCCATACCATTGAGGCCGCATATGACAACTACGTAGACAAAGATAAAGTGGCAAGTATTTTGGTCGCCAACTATGAAGCAGAGCTTAAAGATTTCCAAGAAAAGAACAAAGGGAACAGAGTAGAGTGGGATAGAATCCTGACCGAGGTTGAAAAGAAGTCAGAATCTATTGAGGCCCTAAGGGGTATAATCAAGAACCGGCTAAAGGAGCTATACCCATAGATTACTAGAAGGATGGATGCACTTGAGGATGTGGGAAAGGAGTTGGAAAAAATTGTTGACACTATGAATGCTCAAGGAGATGGACTGAGTTTTGGGGAGGTAAGCACCCTAGTTAGTGACCTCTGCTAGAGAGCGCAAAATGAAGTTAATGCCTAGAACAAGTTGGAGGCTGACTTGCAAAAATATTTTCCTAGCTTGTTGCAATAATTCCATCACTTCCCCATTCTTTCTTCTTTCTTAAATTCTTCATCCCCTTATTCTTTTCCCAAGATGTAAGTCTATTGTGATTGTTTATTCATTAGACAAGTTTTCCAAGGCAAGTGCAGACAACATGCATAGTGTGGGGTGATGTTGGGCCCCAAAAATATTGATGAAGTCCAAAAGGTGCATGGGCATGTAAGGCCTAGGTTGAAGGATGGGTACACAAGAAGAGATTTTTCAAGGTAGGGTTCTAGGAGGATTTAATAAGGTCCATGTTGCACACCGAGAAGACAAGGTCTCAAAACTTAGCCATATTTGGCGTATCGGGTAGGACATGAGAAAAGTGTGACCCAATTGCACATGCGGAGTGGATAAGGTGCTAGCCGAGTGACAAGGTTGTCCTAGGAAGGAATATTCCCTATGATGGAATCTTCTAGAAGACCATCATGGAAAAAATTGGAGAGCTCAGGCCTAGAGGATCATGCTCCCATGGAGGACCACATTCAGACACTCGAGAAAATATATGATGCCACGAAGGATGAGTTGGCACTTTGGGATGCCTATAAATACAAGCACCCACAAAAGAAAAGGGAGAGATATATATAGAGAGAGATCAATAGAGAGCGGAGCTCTGCAGAAATGCCGTAAGGAGTCATATTGGGTTGGGTAGATGAAATATAGGAGAAGGATGTATCAAGGGCTTGGGGTTATAAAATTTATTTTTGAGAGCTAAATGATATGGATCCAGTTATGATGCATGACTTGATCTGTCATAATGTGGTGATTTAGAGTAATTGTAATTAATGTAATGAGGTTACCAAGTTAATTGAATATGATCCTTCTTGGTTTGGATTCATACATGATTATTCATAGTTCCTTTTCATGTATGTTTATAAGATGAATATGAATTCCTATGCATTTTCCTTTCCATTTTGATTCATCTCTTTAAGTCTATTAAATTATATCTATCGTAATGACTGCAATGATCTAGATCCGTTCGAGATCGATGATGTTCGTATGTTTCATTCCCACTCACTTCCTTTAAATTTTGGTTCATATATGATGTTTTACCACTCACCTCACATAAAAGAGAGACTCGGTGACCACGCATACCTCGGTGAGCATCCAAGACCTCTTTGGGTGATCGGTGATGTGCATGGGATTCTGTTAGGAATTAGAGATCAAGTATACATAAACAATTTCTCAAACCACAAAGAATAGGAAACTATATAGCATAATTATACTTGCAGAAATATAACATCATAAATGAATAATGCACAAAAGAAGACAAGACAAGATGTAGCGTGGTTCACCCAATGTGGGCTATGTCTACCAAGAACTTTCTCATATTTTATTATCAACAAGATTAAAACAATTCTCACAGTATTCTCTTAGTTATGAACTCACAACAAAATTCCAAAGATGCTAAACCACATCTAAACCACAATTGACACCCAATTGCTTAACCTTGATCACTCTTGATCACCTCTTGATCTCTAAGACTCAAGACCTCTTGAACACTCAAGATATCTTTAAGATACCCTAACACCTCTATTTATAGGATTACAATCCTTCTAAGAAGCCATAAATCTGACCCTAGAAGATTGAAAGTCGCAATCTTTCAACTTCCCATGGCTGGAAAAATAGTCCCGACGTTGACAGCCAGTTAATAGCATGTTAATAGCAATATCGCAGCAACATCACAATCAGATGACTACAGAAATCTCTTGTAGTCTCCAAACTTAACCATTCGAGCTCTAGCACTTCAAAATTGATTCACAAAGACCAAAAATAGGCTCCACACCCCAACAATCTCACACTTGAAGACTGTTTTCTACCGAGAAAAGTTCTTAAATGTTCATCATCAACCATGAAGGCCAATCAAAGTTGAAGAAAACTTCAACTTCTCCTCTATGATTGCCTTGGTAATCTTATCCATAGGATTTTGACTAGTATGAATCTTTTCCAGCTTCAACTTATCTTCTTCCAAAGTTGTCCTGATGAAATGATATCTCAGTTGAATTTGTTTCATCCTAAAGTGGAAAGTGGAGTTCTTCACCAAATGAATAACACTTTGACTATCATTGTGTAGTCTCCCAAATTCCTACTTATGACCCAACTCATCAAGAAACAATTGTAACTAGATCATCTCCTTGCTTACCTCTATAGTAGCAACATACTCAGCCTTTGTGGTTGACAAAGCCACAACCTTTGAACCGTGAAATCCATCTCACTTTGTTGTATCACCAACCATAAATACATAACCCGTTGTGTTACTCTTGTTTTCCAAATATTCTACCATGTACGAATCTACATATCCACGTAATGTAGTGTCCGATCCACCAAAACACAATGTTGCTCCCATGGTCCCTCTTAAATCTGAAGGATCCGCTTTACGCCTATCAGTGCTCTCTACCTGGATCACTCATAAACTTGCTCATTACTCCCACTACATGGGAAATGTCAGGCCTAGTGCATACCATAGCATACATCAAGCTACTAACCGTTGATGAGTATGGTACCTGGACATCTGGATTCTATCCTCCTTAGTCTTAGGACTCTGCTCCTTTGATAATTTAAAGTGACTGCCAAAGGAGTACCAACCGGTTTAACATCCTACATACTAAACCTCTCCAAGACCTTCTTTATGTACTCTTCTTGAGATAATACCAGCTTCCTCTCCTTCTTATTCCAATTTATTCTCATACCAAGGATTTTTTTGCTTTCCCCAAATCCTTCATAGAGCAAAGGAGTCACCTAGCTACTTCTTGAGTATCTTTATTTCCTGCATGTTCTTCCCTACAACAAGCATATCATCTACATACAGACACAAAATAATATAACTACCATCAAGAAAATTTTTGATGTACACGCAATAGTCTGAGTGACACCTGGAGTAACCCTTCTCCTGCATAAAACTGTCAAACTTCATGTACCACTTCGTGGAGCTTGTTTGTGCCATATAATCTCTTCTTCAATTTACACACTAACCTCTCCTTCCCTTTGACCTCATAACCCTGTGGCTGCTGCATGTACAATTCCTCCTCTAACTCACCATGAAGGAATGCAGTCTTCACATCCAACTATTCTAGCTGCATGTCTTCTTCTACCTGCAACTAAACCAAGAACAGTCCTAATAGAAGTCATTTTAACAACTGGAGAAAAAATTTCATTAAAGTCTATACCTTTCTTCTGTGTAAATTCTTTGACCACCAACTGGTCCTTGTATCATTTCCTACCTCCATCTTCCTCTTTGATTCTATAAACCCTTATTCTACAATGTTCTCTTTCCCTCGAGTAGCTCCACCAAATCCCAAGTCTAGTTTTCCATAAGAGATCTATGCTCTTCATTCATGGCCTACTCCCATTTCTTCCTAGCATCCATTTGTATTGCTTCCTCAAAGCACTCGACTCTCCACCAATTGTCGGTGAGTAATAAATAATTCAAAGATGGAGTAAATTGTTCAGTTCCCTTCTTACCCTAGAAGACCTTCTCAACTTAGGAGTTTGGGATTCCTGATGAGTAGGTACCTAAACCGGCCGTTTTGTCTTTGGAACATGTTGTACTTGAACCAGCTCGTTGGACACCTTGTTGTCTGCAATGTCCTCTAACATTGTGTATTCTTTATGTTATTCATCTTTCTGTTCCTCTACAACTGATCTTTATACATGACTTTTTCATTAAAGAAAGTATCTCTAGACCGAAATAATTTCTTGTCTTTAAGACTCCAAACACGGAAACCAAAATCATCTTCACCATATCCAACAAAGGTGCATTTCTTAGACTTAGCCTCTAACTTGGTCCTATCATCTTTATCAATGTGAACAAATACCTCACATCTAAATACTCTAAGAAATGAGTAATCAATTTTCTTACTCAGACCAAGCCTCCTTAGGTATACCTCCATCCAAGGCCATATAGGGTCCTCTGTTAATCAGATAAACAATTTTGCTTACCGCTTCCACCCAAAACATGAGTGGCAGCCCCGCATGTAACCTCATGCACCTAGCATGCTCCATGATTATCTTGTTCATTCTCTTTGACACTCCATTTTCTTGTGGAGTATTTGGAACCATTCTTTTCCTGTGGATCCCATTTACTGAACAATAATCAAGAAATTCATTGCTACAATATTCCCCTCCATTATCTGACCTGAGAAATTTCAGCTTGAGACCTGTTTCATTCTCAACCAAGGATTTCTATCTTTTTAAAGTTTCAAACACATCATATTTCTTTCTAATGCAATATACCCAAACTTTTCTAGTTGCATCATCAATGAAAGTGACATAATAACATGAACCACCAATAGATTTTACCTTAGCTGGCCCCCATACATCTGTATGCACTAACTCCAACTTACCCTCCTTCCTGGTAGGTCCAACCTTGAGGAATCTCACCCGCTTCTATTTCCCATAAACACAGTCCTCACAGAAGTCCAAATCTAACTCCTTTAATCCAGAAACCTATCCTTTATAATCTGCATGCCCTTATGACTCATATGACCGAAGTCTTTGGTGCCACAAAGTTGCATCTCCATCTGCAGCAACTAAATTGCAATAATCAGCACCACTGGTTAAATACAAAGTACCATTTTTCTTACCTCTTACAACCACAAGAGCTCCCTTAGTAACCTTCCAAGAATCCACTATAAAACTAACCGTACAACCATCACTACTTAGTCTGTCCCCTGATATCAAGTTCCACCTCAACTTAGGCACATGCCTGATGTCCTTAAGTATCCATGTGTTCCCATTCTATATTTTCACCCGAACACAACCTTTCCCTACTATGCTACGTGGTTCATCGTCACCAAGATATACATGTCCAAAATCACCTTGAAAAAAATTAGTAAAGTAATGTCTATGTGGGGTGGCATGGAAAGAAGCCCCTGAATCTAACACCCAAGATTTAGCAATATTATCTAAAGAAATAATTAAGGCATCTTGAAAAACATCACCTACTGCCACATTTACCTCTTTAGTTTCCTCCTTGTTCTTCTTATCCCAAATAGCCCAAAAATCTTTCTTAGCATGACCAACGTTCCCACAGTGCCAACATTCTAACTTACTCTTGGACTTTGACCTTCGTGATCATTCAACTTCCCACGGTTACCTTTCCCTCTATTCTTTTGTCTCCCTCTTCTCTCCACTATCAAAGCATTTCCAGAAGTAGAAGAATCTTCGGTGCTCTTCCTTCACATTTCCTCGCTTAGGATCACACCTATTACATCCTCAAACTTCAGCTTTGAGCTATTAGAGATTGAATTACTTATAACCATAACCAAACTATCCCAACTATCTGGTAAGGAGCACAAAATCAAAAAATCCCTAACCTCATCATCAAAGTCAATTTTTACTTGAGTTTAACATACTCACAAGCATAGTAAATTCATTCAAATGATCATCAATATAACCATTCTCGAGATATCTTCATATTAAATAACTTTTTCATCAAAGATATTTTATTAGAGGCAGAGGGTTTTTCATATAACTTCCCAACACACTCATGAGACCTTTTTGGTCTTCTCTTGCTATATGTTGAAAGCAACCGAAGATGCAAGGCATAAATGAATTTCCTCGAGTGCCTTTCTATCCAAGAACTCCCAATCCTCATCTAAAATGGTGTAGGTTTCTTTTCTTTTCCAGCCAAAGGAACATGGAGGTCCTTCCGATATAAGTAATCCTTGTTTTTCATCTTCCACAAACCAAAGTTACGCCCATTGAACTTCTCAACCCTCGATCTACCCTCATCCGCCATAGCTCCCACTCAAGCTTAAATATCCCTATGATTTACAAATTCAGCAAAAAAAAACCACCAAATCTCTCGATACCAATTGTTAGGAATCGAGAACAAGTATGCGAAACAATTCCTCAAACCACAATAGTAGTAAAATATATAGCAGAAATATACTTGCAAAAATATAACAACATAAATGAATAATGCACAAAAGAAGACAAGACAAGATTTAACATGGTTCACCCAATGTGGGCTACGTCCACCAAGAACTTGCTCAGATTTTATTATCAACAAGAGTAAAACAACTCTCACAAGTATTCTCTCAGTTATGAACTCACAACAAAATTCCAAAGATGCTAAACCACATCTAAACCACAATTAACACCCAATTGCTTAACCTTGATCACTCTTGATCACCTCTTGATCTTTAAGACTCAAGACCTCTTGAACACTCAAGATATCTTTAAGATACCCTAACACCTCTATTTAGAGGATTACAATCCTTCTAAGAAGACATAAAGTGACCCTAGAAGATTGAAATTCGTGATCTTTCAACTTCCCACAGCTGGAAAAATAGTCCCAACATTGACAACCAGTTAACAACATGTTAACAGTAACATCGCAGCAACGTCACAGCAGACGACTACAGAAAGCTCCTGAAGTCTCCAAACTTAACCGTTTGAGCTCTAGCACTTCAATACTGATTCAAGAAGACCAAAAATAGGCTCCACACCCCAACAATTCCCTTTTTTTTGTGGGTGTAAAAATGACTACATCTCGTAATGAGGATCAAATAACTTTCACATCAGATGAGCTACCTTCCCAAGCAACGCTAGAGCATCACCCCCTTATATTTCAAGTTTGTATTAACAATATTTAGGTCAAATGTGCCTTAGTTGGCAATGGATCCGACCTTAACATATGTAACATAGCCTTTCTTCATCACTTAGGTCTTTTAGAAATTTATTTAGCTCCTTCATCAGTCTCCATTTATGGATTTGACAATATCCCCAAGCATGTCTTAGGCACTATTAACCTCCCTACCACTTTTGGTCCATGTACAATCACCATTCCCTATCATGGCATGCCCAATAGCCTTAATTATAAATTTCTTCTTAGGCGGCCCTGATTTATGCCATGTATGTGGTCTCCTCTACTTTTCATATAAGTTTCATTATCGGGAGTTTTTAATGATGTCCTAGTTGATCTATCACCTTTTTGCACTTTGTTGATACTCCTAGTTCTTCTGATACCACTCAGAACTTTTCTAAATATGGGTTAGGATATGAATACTTGCGCCACTATGGATTCTCCAATACAAGCTCAAATCAACAAGAACTTGGAATAACAACACTTTGGGATCTTCCCACACAATCTCATAAATTCAGATTAGGTATCATCCCCCACCTATCCCTCCTTTAGAATTTTATACCGCCTTGCACACCTCTTCACTTCCTCTCATCCATCTATAACTCATCAGTGATAATGCCTCTACCATTTGGGATACTTTAGACACTTTTTCTACTGATGATGCTCTCTTAGAACACATGGGGGTTTATGATCAATTTCCTTCCTTTCACCATAAGAGGCATTATCCATCATCACTTCAAACTACCACCTACTTTGGAGAGTTCGATACACCTATTAATGATACTGATCCTCTTGACACTATTCCTACAGATGCATACATTAAAGATCATTCCTCCCTTCTTAATGAATAAACCATTCAATATAACCTTAGGACACCTAATAATCCACACATATCCTTGTAGTTGACTCTCTCATGCCTAGTGAAAATATATATATCAGGAAATTACTACACAAATTCTCTAAAATTTTCACATGGGACTACAATGATATGTCAGGCATTGATACATTTTTTGAAATGCATAACATTGTCCTTAATCCCGGTGCAAAGCCAATCCAACAGAAAATACAAAAATGTACCCAAAAGTGTTACTCCTAGTCAAGGAAGAAATCCAAAAACTACTCGACGTTGGTTTTATTCATGTTGTTGATTATCCTAAATGGGTATCTAATATCATACCTGTCATGAAATTGGATGGTCGTATCGGTTTTGCACTAATTTTTTATTTAAATTAATATTTTCCTAAGGAAATTTTTCCCTTGACTCATATTGACACTATTGTCGGCTCTACTACTCGTTACAATATCCTGTCTTTCACGGATGGTTTTGTGAGTTACAATCAAATAAAAATCAACCCCACTGATTAAGATAAGACCTCTTTCACCACACCATGGGGAAAATTTTGTTACACTATCATGCCCTTTGGCCTTAAAAATGCTAGGGCCACTTATCAACGAGTGATGACACATATATTTCATGATTATATTCACAAGATTATCAAAGATTATGTTGATGACATCTTAGCTAAGTCTAGACGTTGTTCCACCCATGCACGAGATCTATGAATGTTGTTTGAATGCTTACGTCAATACCATGTACACCTAAATCCCAAAAATGTGTTTTCAGGGTCACAACTGGTAAACTACTTGGATATATCATCTCGCAACATGGCATTGAAATCAACCCCAATAAGATTAAAGCCATTGTCGACATGCCTCCACCTAAAAATTTACATCAACTATGATCATTACAAGGAAAAATTCAAGCTATCTGGTGATTCATTACACAACTTGCTAATAAAACTCAACCATTCACACGTCTCATGAAGAAGTATAATAAATTCATATGGGATGGGAAATGCCAACAAGTATTTGATGACATAAAAGAATATCTAGTACACCCACCTATTTTAGTCCCCCACTAGTTGGTGACCTTTCTTATTATACATTTTTGTCATGTTTCATACCTTAGGGGCTCTGTTGGCACAAAACGATGATTCTCAACATGAAAGAGCAATCTATTACATTAGCCAAACATTACTCTCTTACGAATGCAACTATAGCTATATCAAAAAAATATGTCTCGGCCTTGTCTTTGTCATAGATAAATTACATCATTATATTCTTAATAATGAGGTACATATCATCACCAAGGTGGATCCTTTATGATACCTATTTTCCGTACACATCTATCGGGACATCTAGCATGTTGGGTTATGCTTCTCACCAAATTTTATTTAAATTTCATACCATAAAAATTAATTAAAGGCCAAATCATCACCAAGAAATTAGTTGCAATGCCTCTTCTCGATGCATCTCCTATTTCTAACTCCTTCCACAATGATTTCACTACCTATAATATTGATTATAATGCATGGAAAATGTACTTTGATGGGTCTCATTGTTTCTAAGGCATAAGGGTCGAGATAGTATTAATCATCCCACAGGGTGATCCACTCCCCTTTTATATTGATTAGGGTTTTCATGTACAAATAACATCTCTGAATATGAATCCCTCATCCTTGGCCTTCCCACCACTCAGAAACTACTCATTCACAACCTATGCATACATGGTGATTCTCAACTCATTATAAATCAATTAAATGATACATATAACACAAAATAGGAACACTTAATCCCATACAACATGTTTTTCAAAGATCTCTTGGCTACATTTGAGTCTTACTCTATCACTACCATTCCTCGTAAGGATAATCGTCATGTGGATGCCATGGATAGTGTGGAGTCGATCATCCCACAAGACATTACTAATGAGAAAGGAACATTCATCATTAAAAAATTATGACATCCTTCCATCTCCAATTTTCCTCTTGCGTATTGTGTCATCATGCAGTCCCAAAAATCCTAAATGGCTTACTCTCATTTACAATTTCTTATATAAATAGACCATTCAAGATACTTTGTAACCTCATAAAGCTCATTGTTTTTTATTTGAGGCTACTCATTATGTCATCATTAGCCCAAAATTATTTAAAAATACACTTGATGGTCGAATTTTTATTTTCTTAGGGCTTGTTTATAGTCCTATTATCATTTCACAAATCCATGAAAACATTTGTGGCGATCATTTCTATGGAAAACCCATGTCTCAAAAGCTTTTATGTCAAGGATATTTTTGGCCCACCATGGAACAAGATTTCCTCAAATATGCTACTCATTGTAAGAAGTGTCAAAAACATGGAAACCTCCAACTAATTTCTCCCATTTGGCCATTCTCTCTCTCGGGGTTTTGACCTCATTGACATGAAAAATCCTAAATCGATGATGGATATAAGTTCATTATCATTACTACAGAATATTTTACTAAATGGGTTGAAGCAGCCCCACTACGAACAACAACTGGTACTAACATTTTTGTTTCCTCACCACTCATATCATTACGCACTTTGGTGTGCCCTCTCGCCATTATCACTGATAATGGATCGCCCTTTAAAAATAAGGACGTTAAAAAGTTTTGTGCAAATTTCAAAATCAAAATCATTCTCTACTCCTTATTACCCACAAGGAAATGGCCAAGCTGAAGCTACCAAAAAAATTATTGTCAAAATCTTGTCCAAGACAATTCCTATTATCTAAATAACTCTCCTAATTATTTGGGTAACTTGTATACACATTCTGGCTCTCAAGTCCTCATTGAAGGGTGTGTGCACTCAATTTTAGTTGCCACATTCCCTTGGTCATAGTTTCCCCGCATGCACATTTCCTTCCTTTCCTTCAACTTTCCCCTTGCACCCACCTTCTCGCGCATTTGCCTTCTTCCTAATCATCTCCTTCCCTTCCCGTGTGCCTCGTACTTACTTCAATCGGCTAGGTTCCTAGCCCTCTCACGTCCGCGTCCATCACTTTTTAATGGCTGCACCTTCACCATACATTCCCTACACACTAGTTTGCTTCATTTTCCCTCCACGTGTGCCCTTACGTGCCTTATTTCTATCTACTTCCCATGCCTCATTCTTTTGTGTGCATCCCCGCACCCTCCTTTGTGCCCTTCTATGTCAAGTCATCTTCTGACATACTTGAGTGTGCCCCACACAACCACCAAATCAAACCAACAAGGTGTCGAATCCTTCGCAACAAATCAACAAGTGACATGTGGCAGAAATGAAAAATATTTACATAGTTAGCCATCATTTCAGCTAATCCATGTGCACCACGTGTTTTGCGTGCTCCAATGACTCTGACAGCAATATCTCTTTCTACAGAGTTCGGATCGACGTGTGCCTAGACTTGTCAGAAATATATTGATACAAGCTACATGTTAGACTATTCAAATTAAAATATAGGTAGGATTTTTTAGGTGAAAAATAGGGAAACATCTCTCATCTCATCAATTCATGCATCTAATCGACCTCAACCACTGGATTTCATCATATCTTTCCTTTTTACTTCTTCCACATGCTAAATAGACATGAAAAAGTGCATCGATGACCTTGTAGGTAGATTTACGGGGAGTTTATCACTTGTTGTTGGTGGTTGTAGATTTGAATCTGATTTTCCATCTTTTTCTCCTTCTCTTCTCTCCTTCTTTTATAAATAGTAGAGTTCTACTTTGTAAAAAGGATCCCTCCTTGTTGTAACGAAACCATGCCAAAATGGTGGCTGACTTACGCATCTCAAACCTTGGCATGATATCTACACCGTATTCTCACCTCTTATCGTTAATGTAAATGATTGTGCATCCCTTAAACAATAAAATCATATTTTTATGGAAGTCTTGTCTTCCCTCTCTCTTTTCATTGCATCTTGCCTCTCTGTTTGCATTTTCTGGCATGTTGTGCATACTCCCGCCCTGCAGTCCCCACACTCATGTGTTGAATGTGCTAGAAGGTTGAGCTTGCGTGTTGATATGTGGTGCATGTTGTTTTCCCTCTTCTACCGCACCCTCTTTGTTTCCTTTGCTTCTCATGGAGAGATATCGACCCTTTCCTTCGGCGTTATCACCTCCCCTAGTTTAGGATTTCCCCTTTCTTCACATCCTTCTATCTTTGGTCCCTTGGCATGTTTATTCTAGGATTTACTTTTAGCATTAGGAGTAGTAGTAGCATTAGAGGTAGGTAGAAGAACTTTCCTTCTCCGAAGATCTGTCCCAAGCACGCAAAGTCCCACAACTTGGGGATAATTCCATTGTGGTCTTAAACACCTCAGACCTTCCAAGATCTAATACATGGTACAACTATGAATTCTTTCCCTCTATGGAATTCTCATTTGTAGTAGAAAAACTATTTCCTCCATACCCACAGTTTCAAAACCCTCCTGAAATCAATTTTATAAGCCCCATTATCCCAAAAATTCATATAAACCACTCTTTTCTAACCAAAATGTTTATGAAGAACATGTTTATGTAGATGATGGTGGAAACTCCATAGCAAAAGCTGATTTTGAGAGGTAGGTGAAAAAAATGGAGATGGAAATGATGTAGCTCAAAGTCAAGTGCTCCATAAAGGTAGCTAAAGTTGGCTACAAGGTCCCTTATCCATGGGTTGGCCATGTACCAGTCTAGTTTAGTGCCCAACAGAAGCTACACTTTATTACTGAGATGCTGCCCTAGATTATAGAGTGGACGGAAGAAATGGAGGCTCAAAATCTAGTGTGTAGTGGCCCTATCAATGGGGAAACCTTGCACTACCATATTATAGCCCTCCCACTCCTTCGCGCCAACTTACATCATCTCAACCCACTACACGTATTCCCAGCTTCTTGCATGCTACCCCCATTGAGAATTACCCTCCATCCTCTCACCTTGGTTCCTTCCATTCCCCTTTCACGTGCACCTCTGCTTCTTCTTGTGTGTGTTCGTTCCATCCCTTTTGCATCCATCCTCCCATTTTCTTCCAAGTCCCTCTACCTAGTTGTACCACAAATGAATAACCCCTACTAATGTTCCTCTCCCAACCAATGTCATTATGTTCAACGATTGTAGAATAGTTGAATAATGGCATGACTCATGTGACTCTAACTGGGAAGAGGAAATCATATGGGCACCTATTCAAGAGGAAAATCAGTTAGCTCCAGAGGGCATAGTTCTGGAGGAGACCGAGTTGCTTGTAGAGGTAGAACCATGCGCACCCCACTTGTAAGTGCTCCCCTTCAAGAGGAAAGTCGTAAGAAAATCCCATATGTGGGATTGAGCTTCAAAGTAATGGGTAGATCACAAGGATCAGACCATTCCCAATCAGATATCTGGCTATCCTAGAGCCAAAAATAGGGTTATGTCTAGTCATGCTCATCTCAAAGCATGAGGTAAAGCTTCATCGCACAAAGGTCGCAGCAGCACACCTCCCGGATCCAAGCAAAAACAACTCCTGGGAGGTGTATATTCTATTTTTCGATACTTAGAGGAGGGTGAAACACCATCTAGAAGGTGGGTTTTAACTCTTGCTTCCCACCATATCCAATTCCAAATCAACTACATGGTTGCAATTTGTGAGGAAGGGAAGCTATTTCTCTCTGCCTATTGCAGGTTTTACTTAAGCACCCTTGCCTCTAGTTAGAGTAGGTTAGTTTAGGTTTGCTTTCAGTAAAAAAAGTGTTTGTGTACACTCTGCATGTTCCAGTTGTGAAATGTATGATCTCTAGCTTTTTTATATAGTGTTGTGCTTTTGTTTCGGCCCACTCCTTCTAGTACCTTTCCTTTCTTGTTACACCCGTGCACCCATTTTGTTTCTTCCTGGGATGGCAGTTTAATTTTGGCAGAGGTAGTTCCAACGGTCAATGAATAGTTTTCACTCTCATCAATCCAATTCATAATATCTTCGTATCTAAGAAACAATTTAGTTTAGAGTTCAAATAGAGCTTCGAGTGACTTTAGGAATGTTCTTCAAAGTTTCAAATCAAATATCCAAGATTAGCACTTGACTCCATGCCCAATGGACTTCTAAGGCTACTGATCTCTTCATCTAACAAGAATATGGCCTTGAAATTCACCAAAATTGTTATCCAAATAAATTTCCTAGTTATTTAGGTAACTTGTATACACATTTTGGCTCTTAGTTCCTCATTGAAGGTTGCACACACTCAATTTCAGCTGACACATTCCCTTGGTCACAGTTTCCCTATGCGCCCCTTTCCTTCCTCTCCTTCCACTTTCCTCTTGTGCATTCACCTTCTTCCTAATATGATCCTTCCTTCTGTGTGCCTCACACTTGCTTCAATCAGCTAAGTCCTTGGCCATCTCGCGCATCACACCCATCACTTTGTAATGGTTCCACCTTCACCATATGTTCCTTTCTCACTAGTTTACTTCATTTTCCCTCTGCATGATCCCTTGCGTGCCTTCCTTATTTCTTCTTCCCGCACTTCATTCTTCCATGCACATCCTCGCTCCCCTATTTGCACCCTTCTATGTCAAGTCATCTTTTGACATACTTGAGTGTGTCACATGTAACCAGTCAAAGCACACCAACAAGGTGTTGAATCCTTACATCAAATCAATAAGTGAAACATGGCAGAAACGAAAAATATTTGCATAGTTAGCCATCATTTCAGCCAATCCTCACGTGCCACATGTTTTGCATACGTCGATGACTCTAACATCTTCCTCGACAGCCATACATTTTCCTACAGAGCTTAGATCGATGCATGCATGGACTTGTCAAAAATATGCTAACACAAGCTACACATTGGACTATTCAAATTCAAATATAGGTGGGATTTGTTAAGTGAAAAATAGGTAAATGTTTCTCAGCTCATCAATGCACACATATAATCAACCTCAACCACCAAATTTCATCATATCTTGCCTTCTTCCTTCTTCCACACACCAAACAGATATGAGGAAGCACATCTAACAACCTTGCAAGTGGATTTCCAATCATTTATCACTTTTTTTTGGTGGTTGCACATTTGACTATGAGTTTCCCTCCTTTTCTCCTTCTCTTCTCTCCTTCTTCTATAAATAGTAAAGTTCTGATTTGTAAAAAGGATCCCTCCTTGTTGTAACGAAACCATACCAAAATGGTGGCTGACTTGCCATGGGTCTCACACCTTTGTGTGATCTCTGTAATGTATTCTCACCTCCTGTCATGAATGTAATGATTATGTGTCCCCTAATAAATAAAATCATGCTTTGTGGAACTCTTGTATTCCCTCTCTCATTTTCATTGCATCTCACCTCTCTATTTGCAATTTCTACCATGTTGTGCGTATTCATGTTCCTATAATGCCCATGTTTATGTGTTGTGTGTGATGGAAGGTCAATCCTACATGTTGATCTATGGCACACACCATTTTCCCTCTTATCTTACGCCATTTTTATTTCCTTTGGCACTCATGGAGAGAGATCGACCCTTTCCTTCTAGTGCTATCACCTTCCCTAGTTTATGATTTCCCCTTTCTACACATCCTTCTATCCCTGGTCCCTTGGCATGTTTAGTTTAGTATTTTATTTCAGCATTAGGAGTAGCAAGATCTTGTTAGAGTTAGGTAGAGGAACCGGCCTTCTCCAGAGATCTTTCCCAAGCATGCAAGGTCCCACAACTTGGAGACGGTTTCATTTTGGTCTCAAACACCTCGACCCTTCCAAGATCTAAGATGTGGGTGTACATTTGAGCAACCAATAGTTCCTTCCAGTGGTGATGACTAACATAATCAACTATTTTATGCTCTTTAGGCTTATCATACTACTGTACATACATCTACTAATGCAACTCCTTTTTCCTTAGTTTATGGTACTAAGGTCATTATCCCACTCAAACTTGAAATACCCTCATTACATGTTTTACTCAAGGGTATACTTAAAGATGATACATATCATGAAAACCATTTACATGAGTTAGAAATCTTAGACTCTCATTGCATTCAAAACTCGAACATCTTTGTGCATACCAGTCTCTCATTACACATGCATACAACTATAAAATGTTTCTTCATGAATTCAACATAGGTAACCTTGTCTTAAAAGAGAACCAAAAGAATATAAAATTTTAAGCTCCTCTTAAAGGAAAATTTAAGCCTAATTGGCTTGGTCCTTACATTATCAATTACAAACTTGGTGGTGGATTTTATCTCCTTTCCATCCTTTTAGGAAGTCACTCAAATACCCACTCAATGTCATGTATCTTAAAAATACTACACCAAAAGAAATAGTCATTACCCTATGATGCACTCTTATGCTATGGTTCACACTTGACTATTGAGGGCATACTATACACATGAACCTCACACAGTAGACAATAGACACTACAAGTCACACATCCTCAAACATTTTACAAATTTGTACATACACATTATTTTTCTATTACATAAACTATGCATCATTCACATTTTGTGCTTTATACACCTATACATCGTACACATTCTCCACAATACATTCTTATACATTTTACATCATTCACACTTATATAATCTACACATATTACATTGCACACTACACATTTTACATTACACATTACCTACCTTACATATCACATGACATTTTCTCACCACCACAACTATTACACATTTTACTCATCTCCTTTTACATGTTGCACTCACTACTCGATGACACACTTTATTTCCTTGGTCCACACTCGACTCCGGAGGGTTTACCAATCATATAGACCTCATCAAACTCATGATTTTATCAACCAATATTTTTATCATACTATGTTACATTTTTCACCACCACCTTCTTCACACATATCGTGATATACACATTTATGATAAATCATCACCCCTTTTATAAGCTTATTCATACATTTCGTGATATACACTTTGTGATACATCATCATGTTTTCTATCATCTCACATATTCATATTTTGTGATATATGATTTAGGATAAATCATCACACATTCTACAACCTCATCACCTTTACCTTGTCTCATTCAATCCCACACACCATATGACAATTTTAAATTAACATATTTTTATTACACACTCCAAACCACTTCTTGATGATGCACTCTCATTTACGGTTCATTCTTGACTACTGAGGGGGCATAAATAAAATAACCTCATGGCATACATTTCCATCCACTTGGTGGGCACGTTGTTCCTATCATTCACATTGTATTCCAATCCATACCATCCACAACTTATTACATATCTTGGTTGCATTTTCTCTTTACTACATTTACTTCTTACATGTTCATCTTATTACATATGCTAGATAAATATTTTGTATGTCATTATCTTTATCATACACACATATGTGTTCACTTGCTTTCTTTTTTTTATCCCCATTCTATAGATCCATTACAAGTATCATGGATGTTTGGCGTAATACCTATTACCAGTCCATAGAAGCTCCTAGGGATTCCACTTTTGTACATTACATCTATTATTATATCATTTATTTTCATAACACATTAATTTATCAGATTATACATGATTTGACATAATTTTTATCTTCCTAACTTGCTAACAGGTGCTTCATGTGCAACATTTTTTATGTAGGACTATTTACTTCTATGGTTATCTGATACATTATTTTCCATTATTTGTCATTGTATGCTCTTTTTTATAGGATTTTCCCTTTGTCTTGTGTGAAAATTTGTTTTCTTATGGCCATGAAAACCTTGATTATCTTGTGACATCATAAGTGGTGTCCCATATTTGCAACCCGTTATATATGGTCTACATTGTCTTCTTGTGTGTTTACTTGCATCTTAGCTTAAATTTCATCTTTTACATATATGTTTTCTTTTACTAACACTTGTCTCCTAACCACTTGTTTGCATATGCCTTAGTTTCTACAAAGCACATTCCCTCCCCTACAGTAAGGCACAATTTCATCATAACGGTCGGTCCTCTTTTGGGCCGCATGCTCCCTTAGTGACATCGCATACACCCCAAATGAGGGGGGCATTATATGGGTGAATTATTCACCCAATAAAGAGCTATATACACAACATGGTACTAGTATAATGAGTTTCAGTTTTGAGACAGAGATAAAAATCATACTTGGGTCCTTAGTACACTATGACCCTCCCTGAGTGCCAATAATAGCGGAAATTACATAGTTCTTCAACATGTCACAAAGGCTTTTGACAAGGAAGAGAGTCCTTTAGCACTGGGAATTTACACAATAAATTTTATAGGGAAGAGAGTCCTTAGCACATGCACACCATCTACAGTGGTGTTTTACACAATGGGAAGTAATTAAAGGTTGGCAGATGACACCAGACAATTATCCCTACACTTCTTCCATTACACTGGTGTGAGATCACCCGAAAAACTCACGTGTCAACATCATCTTTAGGATCCTTTCTACACCCTTTTTCTCATCACGGATCAGGTGCACATGTTTCTTTTTCACACTTTTTCATTTTACATACTTTCCTTACACAATTTTTACATATTTTGATCATATACATGTGTATTTGACTACTTGTTGGCTTCTCTTTTGTAGGTTTATCTATATGTGAAGTGGTATTGAACATCACCATAACATGAACAACAAAAAAACATCACATGCAGATCAACATCGACAACAGGTACATCATAATAGCTACACATGTGTTCTCCACCCTAGGTCCATTTTTGTCACTTTTTTCACTTTCTCATCCTTAGCATCCATGCTTCACATTTTTACCACTTCACGCTTTTTCTAGTCCCTCAACTTACTCTATACATCAATCTACATGGTTATTAAGTATGTATCTCTATCTACTTTATGTTCCCGATCTTTATTCTCATCAACATAAAGTGGGGGAAAATGTAGAAACAAAATTCAGCACTTTTGATAATTATCTAGTCCTAGTTATATACTATTATTCATGTTATTCCTAAGCAAGAATGATACTAATTAACCCATGTATTTGGCCACTTTTCTTTTCTTTTGGTTGCTACTTTCATCCCGACACCCTTATTTACTCAATCTACCTTTTTAGTATTTATCATTTGTCATCCTAGACACCGTGCAAGACCAAGATGCTAGCATCATGTGCCCTCATCCAATATAGGCACCCTTTTCCTATTTATACTTTACTCACACTTTTGGGGTCCTTTTTTATCTATTTGAGCATCTTATATTTTTGGTAGTTGACTTTTTTGGGGTTAATTAGGTAATTCAATCAAGGGAATCATATAAATATAAAGTTATGTGATCATAATAAAGGACCGAGCACTAAGCATTATCTATCACCACCTAATTTTGCATCCATTAAGGAATATAAGAGCTCCATTACATCCATCTAGATCCATCAAAAGGAACACACGGGATATTTTTTTGCAACACTCTTCATAGGAGGGGAGTTCATTTTATTCCATGCACATATTTATTACATTCTACATATAGCTACTTCTTCACTATCCAAGTACGACTAGCAAAAGAGAAACCTAGTGTAAAATTCTGCACACATACACAAAGAACTACATTGGGTATGAGATGTAGTACAATTATCAGTTGTAATTCCACCATTGTGTGTCTTTGAGGAGATTCCAACCCCTCATTTAGCATCTTTATTTCATTGGGATTTTATGTCTATTTGAGGGTTTTACAGGTTCATTCTTCATTGCAGGTTTCTGGCGACTCTAGTAATCATTGTGTGAAACCATAGTGACAAAATGATAGCATCAACTAACATCTTGCGACTCTGAGAATTTAGGTTTCTAAGAATTTCTGCAAACTAAAGCACCCATAACCAATACCTGGCACCCGTGGGTGCCCATTTCCCTCTCCAAGTTCCCCAATCCAACTTATTTGTCTGGATCTATATTTTTCTGAGCTCTAGTGTGATGGTCAATGCTTTGCATTTCTATGATTTCTAGCTTTGTGTAATTTCCAAAATTCGATGAATTAGCTAAGGCCTTTTACTCTCTCTTTACAATTAGCACTTCATTATTTATTACTTAGTTTACTTTGGTATATTTTTTGTATTTCATTACATCATTTATTTACTACTACTATAGCATCAGATTAGGCTTGTGTATTTTCATTTTATCTTAATCACCCGAGAAAGGGAGAGGGAGCTTGGGTCACTAGATACCTCTCCTAGGCATTGGAGTTTGTAGAAAAGATTGGAACTTGAATTCTTTAGTGTTATTATAATTTTGCACTTGTTTTTTGATGATCACATGTATATCACACTTAGATTGTCGAGGTACTTATAAACCTGCAACACAAATAGTCTCATGTAAAACCCCAAACTACATCAAATCCTAATAAAAGAAAAATGTAAAATTTGAGGTCAAACTATCCTTGGTTGTCAAAAACTGAACTTATGACCGAGAGCACGTAATACATTTTTGACCGTGTAGTTCTATGTTTTTGTGTGTGCAATAGTGCCACTAGGTTTTACTCACACCAGTGACACCAAGATAGTGGGGGATAGCTAGATAGAATTCAAATGTGTGGATGGAAAAATGAGCTTCCCTTTTCTATGCAATGTGCATGTAGATTAATAAGCCCAAGAAGCAGTCCCTTTGATATGTAGATAGATAGGCCTTGATAAAAATTGACCACTATTATAATGGTATGTATGTTGTGTTTATATAGGGATCTATTACTTGATTTTCAACAATATTGACATGAAATTCTAATTAGGACCTCGGGATATAAGTAAGAAAACTGATAAGTATGACCAAAAATGTCAAAAATATGAATTAAAACAAAGAGGAAAGGATTTTCTTGTTTGTATAGGAGCACTGACGTTAGTTTCAATCCTAGGTGCTAGTCTCATTATACAAATGACAAAAATGTGAGGAGAGTGATAGACATGGATCCCCGTGACCTAACTGTAATGGGTGCATAAGCAAAAATGTGAGAGATAAAAAAATAGAAACAATCAATGAAATAGGATGGACTAAGAAGTGTGTCACTAGTGAATACTTTTCTTACTCAAGATCCATACATAAAAAAACATACTTGGCGGTATAGTAGAATAGTAGTATGTGCATGATTTTATGTCTACAGTATGAACAAGATGAATTTTTCTACATAATTTAATCAGATGATATTAATTCTTGAGTATCTCAAAATCTCAAAGAAGCCCGATCAAAACCACATACATAAAAATAGGTGAAAGTTTGGAATTGTATGAAGAATCTCTCATGCTTCTGGATTAGCTCATCTACCTTGGGTGAATTCCTATGCTTTAGGTATCCTTCCATCAACCTGATGAGATACATTTTGAACACATAATTCACTCTTGAGAAACGTATATTGATTTCATAGAAGGTGAGTTTCTGGTACTTATCAACTACAGGTGCCTTCTGCGAAACATTCTAGGCCATTGAAATACGTCAAAGGGGTCTTGTGAATGCAAGAGCATACACCATAAAATAATTCATGATGAACTTCTTATAGGTGAACAATTTCTCCAACTTCTTATGGATGTTATCACTAATGATATGCCCCCATTCAATCATTTTATCTCCTTCAGTGAGAATCATGATTAATTAGGCCATCCATTCTTAAAAGTATTTTTGCTCTCTTCACCCATCACTCTAAAAATAATCACAACCGTATTCGAGTATGCTTCACAAAATTTATTCCATGGCAAGGTCTTGGGCATACGAGAGGGTTTTCTTCCTTTTTGAGCCATGATCCCTCTACCATTCCCTAAAGATACAACTCAATATTGATAAAATTTTGTGATGAATAATCCCTTGAGATTAATATCATGTGATTTTGGTAGGAATCAGTATACTTTAAAAATCCCCTTTGATATGAAAACCGCTAAGAGATATTTATCCTCCACATTGATAGTTCTTGTGGCGGTGTTATAAGGTCTCACATAGGCTAGTACAAAATCAGTGTTTTAAAGATAGAGGGGGTGTCCTCCTTCTCTAAAGAGCCCTTGAATGAAAATATTGTCATCAATAATCCGTCTTTGTTATTTCATCATATGTGCTCTCATATCTTCTAGGTCTAGATGTGCAACATTGTTGTCACCCACATGTGGATATTCAGTGCTCAAGGTGGAAATGGGATCAAATATAGTGAATTTTATCTTCATGATGCTTGGAATAGTGTTAGAATGATATGAAGAAGGTTTGGTGAAAATTTCAAGTTAATCGAGCACAATCTATTTTTAGTAGATTGCAAGACTGATTTTTAGCAATTTTTTCCGATTTTCAATTTCTCATATTTCTTGTCCTCTGAACATGGGGAATTGAATTATGAATTTTTCATTATACAATTTGATTACCCTTACCACTTTTATAATTCTTCTAGTTCTAATAAATTGAACTATAGAGGTTGGATTGAAAAATTTCACTTCCTCGGCTTAGAATTCGACATTGAGGTGTTTTACAAAATTTCAACTGATTTGGCTCGAGGAATGAATGGGAAATTGAAAAAACATATGGAGGTTGTTATAGGTTATCAATGGTTGTTGCAACTGATTAAAATCATCAATGGTTTTGTGAGAGGCATGCAAGATTCTTTGTCGTCTTCAATGGTGGATGGTGAAAATTTTGGTGGCATAACAATAAGGCAACTCATGAGAGGGTTTTAAAATGAAAAAAATGGCTGAAAATTTGATAAGGACAACCTTTTTTCCATCCCCCTTCATTTAACCTCTTGAAACCTAATTAACTCACCCTAAACCCAACCCAAGTCAATCCGACCCAAGTGAAAACACATACTCAGGTTTTCCCCATAAAAATAGGAAAAAGGGACATGGGGACACCAGATCCTCAAAATGTGTCATGGGTATGCATATCATGAAGAAGGGGCCAAACTTTAAAATGAGTTAATAAATTTTTCTAACCACCCAAGTTATCACTTAAGTGATGCAAGTTGAATTTCTCATATAGTGACACAATTTTGTGTCCCCATGTACCATTTGACTTAGTCAAAGGGAAAAAAGGGACATCATTATCTCCAAGATGCACTCCTTCCATTTTTAGAACCTGCTCTCACCATTGCATTGCTAAAAATAGCATGCCGAGTGCCTTTTTCCCTAAGAGCTTCCCTTGGTGTTTCCTAGAAATTTTTTTATCATTTTTAGTGTAAAACACCCAATAAATCTAATGAAATAATTTTCAAAGCACTCGATTCTACCTTCTCTTTGAATTTTGAGCCCTTTTCAATTTGAGTCACGGGCTATTCCCGGAAGGTCAAACTGCCACTAAAGAAAAATACACCTCAATCTATAGAACATGTATAGGGTCCCATTTTATCCACCTTAGACTTTACATGAGTTTCTACATCTCCTTTGAACTCCTAAAATAAAAGTTGAATCTTCATTAGTATCTCGTAGTCATTTACTTACCCTTAATACCCTTACTTACCCCAAGCATGCTAACCTATCACCCAACGGGCATTAGGAGATCACACGAGGCACATGCGAGTGCCGAGACCCTCCTTTATTTAGGCCTATGAGAAGATTCCACCAATAATGGAGGATGATTTGCAGCAGCAAAAGTACATTCACTTATTTAAAGAGGTAGAATATGCAAATTAACAAATCTAACATTAATGCATCAAAAATCTAAATACCATTATAAGAAGCATAATAAACTAAATCTGAGCCATGATAAGTCATATCGCATGAGGGTTTACACCCATAAACAAGATATATAGAACGAACCCATATATATTGATTTTGAATAGTTCTAGTAACCACATTACAATCAAAAGGGTCATCTCAGACCATACATATTAAAATGGTAGAGACTCAACTCACATCAACATCTCTGATATAATACCCTAACTATACTTTTCCCATTTTAACCCTTGTTACAGATCCTAGTGCGTGAGGCTTATGACATCCCTTACAACCTTTAGCACTAATTTATCTAAACCCTAGCATTACTGAAACACTTCATACTCTCCTTTATTTCTCTATATTCTCTATACATTCGCTCTTTCTCTCATCATCTCTTGTATTTTGTCTTTATGTATATCTTGCATCCTTGTCTCTATCCCAAGAATCTCCTTTTATAGGATCAACACCCACCGTCATGCCTTCTCCCCGAACATATCACATGCCAAGTGTTGATGTGGTCCTCTATTGGTGAATTTTTATCCCTTTGCAAACCCTCCACTCTCTGTAATGATGTCTTCTAGGAATATTCCCTACATGAAATATCCTTTTCTTGACCTCCAAGGTTCTAGACTGGCACCTTATCCACTCATCACACCTACTCGGGTCCTCACATTTTTCCTCAAGTTTATCTAGAATGCCAAATATGGATAAGTCCCTTTAAACCCATGTTCTACCTCCCGCACATGCCCTAGTTTCACTTAAACCCTTCTTAAACCCCTTTTTCTTGTTTGATTTACCCCGAGTGCCCTTCTTCTCACCGATCGTGCACGTGCATGTCCTTTGGTACTTGGCCAATATTTCAAGGCTCAATATCACCCCACACTAAGAGTGTTCTCCCTCCTCATAAATATTTCATCTTCAAAGACTAAAGAATAGTGGAACAAGGACAATCTAAATAAATAAGGAAAGAATAGAAGAATCTACTACTATTGTAGGAGGAGTGGTAATTCCTTCTTTATTGTTGCTTCAATCTTTTCCCATGCATCCACCTCACCCTGCACCTACTAAAGTAGGTAACCCACTAGAGCACTCACCTCATCAAAAACAATTTGTCACTCTTAGAATTCAGTGTATCTATAATTCCTTCTAGCTTCTTGTTAAGATTGTTTAGCATGTCCATTCTACGAGTGACCTGGGGATATAGCTCCTTAATCTGATTCTTAATCAAACCTCGCAAGTTTTTGATTTATTCCAAATTTTTATCAACCTAAAATAGGATCTTATCATGATCCACCCTATTTCCTTAGTTCTTCTCTTGAAAATCCTTCAGATCCAACTCATGTGTAGCAACCAGTATGCTTACTAACTCCGTCTCTACTAGCGTAATTTTCTTAAATATCCTTAGCCATTTACGCAGCGGTCTTTACAACGGAAATGATCTTGGAGTAATGAGTAAATGTCTCCCTGATATTCAATTTTTCTTCCTCCTTCTGGTGTTCCAATGCGAGTGGCCACCTCTCCATGGTGAGGATGCGGGTTAAGTCTTCCAAGCATTACATGGTTGACTCATATTTTTTTCTTAGGTAGGGCTAGGTTTGGGTGCTTCAATATTATGGAGTTTGAAATAATCTCTATTTTCTTATGGATATCACACACCTTTGCCTTTTCCTCCCTTAATTCATGCCTTAATTGTGCGTTGATCAGCTCCTCCTACTTTAACTCCTGTCTTTTTCAATGATTTCTTCATTTTTCTTTTCAAGATCTTCCTCCAAGACCCTTACTCTGTCATTTCTCCAAAATATCCTCACCCCAACCTTAACGACACTTTTTTAGTGCATTATAAACTTGCTCACATGATAGTTGTTGAGCATTAACATGAGGGTTTAATCCCTTGTATCTTGTATATTCATTAATGCCTCATGGTTGACCTTGAATTAGGGATCATCAACATGGGACTCTAAATCCCAAGAAAACATCTTCCTTATGCATGGGTACACACCCTCTTCATCGAAATGAGATCATGAAAGGATTTGGTTTGAAGGCATGGTACTTTGTAAATGCACATGCAGTACCTTATTTAGATCATTGATGTAAGTCATTCCTTTTTCCTACGCTTTACCATACCCTTTCCACCTGTGTGTGCTACCTTTGGGAAGTTTATCACCTGTGCTAATATATTTTCCCATGCTTCCATACTCCTTTTCTACACTTTCACTTCCCTTCATCTCCTTGAGTACTTCTTCGATGTTACGGTCCACCTCTTAATCCACCAAATCTTTTATTATGCATGTTACCTCCCTTTCTACGACATCCTCTATTTGCTCCTTGGTCAGGCTTAGAGTCCTTTGATCCTTCATGTTGACTTCCTCACTTCCCTCCTTACTATGAGCACCTCCTTTATCCTCATCCTTATCTTCATTTCCTCCTCCTCTAACTCATGTACATCATACATAGGATGGTTTTGAGCCTCACCCTACTCTCCATCATCCTCATTGCCCTTGTTAGCCTCCATGCTCTCTATTTCTTCTGAGCCCTCCTTTTCTATTATTGTTTTCTTCTTCCTAACTAGTGATTCCAATATAGGAAACTCTTCTTTTCTTCTTCCCTAGGTGACTCCTTTCTTACTAGTGACTCTTCTTTCATGGGGATTCTCTTTCTTTGGAACCTCTTCCTTAGGTGTCTTCTCTCTCTCTTTTGTGAGGGACTTCTTCCTCCATGCTTAGGTGTTTGGTTTTGCGTATGACTCCTGCATGCCTACAGATTACACTCTCTTTGTACTTGGTGCCTTTTTCTTAGGGGCCTCCTCTCTCTCCCTTTTCCTTGGCGTGGCCTTCCTTCTTATGGTGGGGTCTTTTGGGATAGATACATCATTCTCAATGTAAGATCCCTTCTCATACTTCATCCTTATGCACAGGTATACCCTTTTGTATTCCTCCTAACAAGAGGCAATGTTATCGGCTTCATCATCATATGTATGTTATGGGATACATATTTATCCACATAGACACGCTTCTTTGGATATATCAATGTCATGCGCAACTCGCGGTAATCCTAGTCTACCATGCTAAGGTCAAACCTTAGCTTCTTTTCCTCTTTGAATATATTGACTCTGGACTAGAGGTATTACGTTGTGAAGGATAATGGAAATTTACACTAGGGTCCCTTGGTACCATCTTCCAGAGTAAACCTACCAATACATAAGTATTGGTACATGTCGAATTCAACCTCATCTTGTAGTAATATAGGTAACTTCTTAGGTATTCTCCACTCAGTGTGGAATGTGTCACACATCCGTGTATATGAATTAGTTAACAATGTCAAGGAAATCAAATATAACACTTAATAGCTTCAATACAATGCTAACTAGATCAATATACCATCATGCTTAGAGCTTAAGCAAAGCTAATCTATTAACATATTTGCATTAGAACATGAAATGAAGATTCAAACTAGCATGCTAAACATATTAACCTCTATCTCTAATTAAATACTAATCAAATGAACCTATTTAGATCCTTAGCAATAAAAAGGGTTGATTGTATGCTTGAATCCCAAGGTTTTCAAGAATGGAGTCTTGTCAATCCATGGCTACAAGACCATTTGACATATCTCCATATGAATTCAAAACTTGGATGGATGAATGCAAGAAATGAAGATAGCTTAGCTCCACTAATGGAAGAATGCTCTAAGATGATAAAATGGCTATAGCTTAGGCTCTATGCTCATTTAGGTGTGTAAAGGTGTAAATAGAAAGGTAGGAGGAGGGCTCCTTATATAGCCCAATGGATAAAAGAATCTCTACATCCCTTTACATGTGGGATAATAGCTAGGTTGAGTTAGTTGTGGATAAGGATGGTTGAAAGGGGGTTGAGTCAACCTTAGGAGAGTTTATTTTTTCCTTTAGTGACTCATGGGGTTTGAGGGGATTTATTAATTAACCCAAGTGATTAATTAATATGTAAGAAATCTTATAGAAGATTTTTAGAGGAGTAATTAGTATGATTTAGACTATAGGAGGAATTTAATCAAATAAATGATGATTTGTTGATTTAATAGAAGAGGAAGCTAATTAATTAATAATAATTTATTAGTCTAGATAGAAAGGGGTATTAATTAATGAAAGTTCATTAATTGGTGTATTTTTTGGATAGAAGAGTTAATTAATTAATGTAATGTAACTAATTAACAATGATAGAAGAGAAAATGAGCATTTATTGACGATATGTCGTCAATTTGGGAAAGGATATAATTAGTAAAATTTAAGTATTTAAATTTCTCAAGCTAAATTATAGGTGTCTACATTTTCCCCTCTTTGGGGTGGCATAAGTGACGCCACTTCAAAGATAGTATACTAGTAAAAGTTTGAAGGGCTAGAAGAAAAATTATTAGAAGTGAGAGATGCCCCTCAAGTTTCGATGGGGTGATGAAAGAAGGTGATTAAAGATCAAAAAGGTGAGAGAAATGGATAGAAGAATGGGTAGGGACACGATGCCCTGTGAATTAGAAGAATAGTGTTGATAGGAGAATGATGTAGAAGAGGAATGAAGACGGAAAGAAAAGAGCAATATTTCATCCAGTGTATTGAAACAACTTTAATGTCATCATATTTCCAAATGTCTACATCATTGGTCCTTATTAAAAATATAAGCATACGAAAAAAATAGAATGATATGAAAATCCATACTATGAACAATTTTCCATTGTTGAAAAACACCAACTCCATGCAACATACAAAATGTAATGCAATACGAGAAAGTAAAAGATTCCTAACTCCCGTAACATACATAATGTAATGCAATACGAGAAAGTAAACAAGCTAACCTAACAGAGAAACATAATGCAATGTTTTTGTTATCAAGCTTTGATTTCGACCTATGCAAATTAATGACAAGGGTTAAAATATGGTGCCCCAAGAAAGGATACATGCAAGGGAATAACAGAGGACACTTGGGTCCTATGAAAAAAAATCGTGTACTATAAAACAATTTGAAGCAACTCATTTTGCCATAGAGTATAAACATAGTAAACAAACCATCTTTGTTGATGGAGGTAGATCAAGATGATCCACGAGTCATGCACAAAATCTAGAGAGAACCAAAGAGTGATGTTTTGTAGGATGATTTTTATTATTTTTGATTTTTTTAGAAACATATTTGAATGTTTTTTATTTTGAAAGTTTTATAAAACTATGTATAGGAAGACAAAGAAGCATGGATTCCCCCAATGATAGATGGGATGTACAAGGGAAAAATGCCACGTGTATGTGCAAGAAAGTGAAGATGCAAAAATTCCCTAGCAATTAGGTGGGCGTATTCAAAGGAAAACTCTTCACACGTTGAATGGGAATCAAGGACAATATAAAATAGGTTCAATCATGAGGGAGCAAGGATGCCCCCAGCATAAGCTAGCCAAGAAACACATGATAGAAAGGAAGTGGGTGATTGATTTATTAAAGGGGGAAAAGGTGTCCACAAACATAGCAAAAAGGAAATATTATACACATGGATGTTATAAATCAAACTAAAGAATAGATGATGCTATGAAAATATTTAGAAGGTGGTGTATGAAAATATGCTTAGCCCAAGGCACAAATCATGAGACAAGACATGTGTTAAAGCAAGAGTTTGAACAAGGTGCAAAAAGTAATACTTCATAACATACTAATCATGTTTACTCATCGTGGTCCTATGTGTGTATGTGGAAATGAATTACCTCTTGAAGGAAAGAGTTGATAGACAACAAGTGAAGACACTATCCAATGTGTAGGATTGATTTAGTTTGAAAGGTTATTTGTGAATGGATTGTGGAAGGAGAGCCGTACATTGCTCCACTTCCAGCCAAGTGTCATAGCCTCGACGGAGATGTATTTGTTTCTAATCACAACATTTCTCTACTTCTATTCAGGCATCCATATCCTCAGTAGAGATTATTGGAAATTCCCCAAGAGAGAGTTATATATCAATTTGCTTTTATTTTGTAGTTTTGCTTCGTTGATTGATTGATTTTGATTCTTGTTTTGTTTACTGAAAACTTATTTTAGCTCTCTTTTTAACAAGGGGTTAAGACTCACTGATGTCTTGATGGAAGCATGTGGAATTGATTATGATGATGAAATTGGCTAGTGTTAACAAATACGTCCAAAATTTCTTCACAACAAGTTTATTAGATGAGAATTGTGATAGGATCTCTAAGAGGTAAGTCATTCTTTAATTTACCAAGGTGATAAAATACCAAGGTCAAATAGATACCATAGAGATAAATGTCACAAAATGTGTATGAAATAAACTAACCAAAATAACATCGAAGGGATGAAAATGGTGGATGACTTATAGAGGAATATGAAAGAAAGGGAAGAAAGAACATCCGTGTGTACGCAATACCTGATTACAATGTTTGATATTTGTACCTTTGATTTTGTTTTTGTAATGTTTTAATGTTTTCCCATTTTTGTATTTTTGAATTGTTTTATGATTTATTTTATTTTTTTATGGTTATCAGAATGAAGCATGTCACTCGCAAGATAGGATCTAATAAAGATGTTTGTGATTTATTTTATAAGAGAGATTAAGTGTGTTTTCATATCAAGTGTAATATTATCCCTGATCTTGATGATCATGGTGATCTCACACTCAACAAATGATTGTGATTTGTTTTGAAACATTGGTTTTGTATGTGGGAGCTTGAGTTCCCTATCTATAGGTTTCTGCACTTTATGCCATACTTGATGGGTACATTGGTGTGCATTATGGAATCATGTTTGATTTTGAATTTTATAATCATTTGAGTTGTTGGGATATTTAGAGCTCTTCAGTGTTTTTGTCATAGCTTGGTAAAAACTTGTCTAGGTTTCTTATAAGCTAATGTTTGACTTGTCTGATCTCGAGAAGTGGGAAAATAATGTGTATGTTTAGAATTTATGTGATAAATGATGGTGGGATTGCCAAAATATTTGGTAGAAGAATAATGTGATGGATGAAAAGGATACAAAGTCTAAAATTGAAGAAGAGGAGCTACTGAAGGTGAGCCATGAAATAGACTATGAAGGGATACTACTATGTGACCTAAGAATAGAAGAATAAGGGCTACTTAGGAAGTGACCCATAGATGTAATATGAGGGGATATTAGGATGTGGCCCAAGAATAGAATATTATGAACTACCCGTGGGTGATCCATACATAGAATACAAGGGGATAGTTAGACATGCTATAATAATAGAAGATGATGGACTACCCGAGGTGACCCATACATAGAGGACAAGGGGCTAGTTGGACTTTCCCAAGACTATAAGATAGTTGACTACTCAAAAATGTCCCACAAATAGAGTGGGAGGGATACTATAAGGTGACCCACACCTAGAAGAAGATGAAGGGATACTTGGTGTTGACCACATAAGATATTATGAGTGAGGAATTATGATAGACAAAGAGTGATTGGGTATGAGAAGATAGACCATGGATCAATGCAAGACCTAGGAGTTTCATCACATAATGAAAAATGTTAAGATGGAAGAATAAGAGGACGAATGATTTGCATGATCAGAGGATCTTCCTCCATTTCATGATAAAAGGAATCAAAATTTTCCTCATAATATGCAGATGCATCAAAGTCTAAAGAGAATCCTTTCTCATAATCTGCTAAAGGAATATCTTCACGTGACCCTATAAATGTCTTGATTGTTTCTTCATTCTTAAAGAGGTCAATCAAGATGAGTTGTTGATTAACCACCGAGGTTTGATTGGAAGAAAGAGTTTAAATTTGTTTGGAATACTTAGAAGATGTTTGATGATGATTGATAGAAGAAGATGATGTGAGGGATGAAGATTATGTGGAGCTAGATGTATTGGGAGTAGAAGAAGATGGTGTGGACCTACCTATATGATGGTATATCGTCTACAAACTAGTAGGATTAAGTAAAAATTTTTCAGATTGTGACATAGGAGTCAATTCATACATTTGAATAGTAGGACTTTGAGTTGTATGAATCTTCAAAGAAGGAATAATTTGTGGGGTTGATTGATGAAGGTCCTACAAAGAAGGGGAGGACCACGATTCAAGAATCACATTAGATGAATAATAAAAGGGGTCATGCAAAGAAAGAGAGGACCACGATTCAATAATTATATTAGATGTTTGATTGGAGGGACTTAGAGTTGTGTGTATCTTCAAAGGAAGAATACATCATTGAGGTGACTAATAAAAGGGGTCCTACAAAGAAAGGGAGGATCGCGATGTAGGATTTGTATTAAATGGATGATGAAGAGGGTCCTTCAAATATAGGGAGGACCACAAAATAGGAGTTGTATTAGATGAATGATGAAGCAAATTTGCAGTGACAAAAATATTTAGAGGAGGAGAGCATTGTTTAGGTGAATGATAATATAAGTCATACGAAGAAGGGGAGGACCGGGACTTAGGAGTTGAATTAGATGAATCTAAATAGTAGTTTGGATCTGAATCATCAGAAGAATTGGAGGAAATATTTGGATTAGAATCCTCATAAGAAGAGGAAATGTTTAGATTAGAATCAAAAGAAGAGTGGGGGGAACCCAAATAATAATTTGGATCAGAAGTGTCTAAACCATACCACCAACTATGAGATGAAGGTGGGGAACGGGTTACCCAAATGGGTTCTCTAGCACAAAGAACCAAACATGGTTTAGTCATGATGGGAATATTTTGATGTGAACGCCTAAATTTTGATTCTTTATGGTCATAAGTATAAGGAACCCTGTGATAATTAGTCATGGTTGGCATTCACTAAGTCCAAATTCCTATACCTAGATAGTGTGATTGAACTCCTTCAAATAGAAGGAAGTTCCATGTCAATTTGGGTAGCATAACGGCAACCAACTAGACATTTTGCAAACAGATAAGGGATGCTTGTGTGATTTTCCAAAAGGGAAGCTAAGGAAAACATACATTGTGATGACTCAAGATTGATAATCCAATAAGGTTTGGAGGCATAAATGTCAAAGGATTGATCAAAATTTTAGCAACATAAAGGATACAAAGGAAATATTTCCAATGTTCGATTGATGCAAAATTTGTTTGATAGGAAATGTTTTTGCCAAGGTTTGAAAGATATGTTAAAAAATGATCATGAATTTAGGAAAAAAAAGAAGATCAAGAGGATCAAAGACCCAAAGGATTGTCCTATAAATGAGTTTATAAGGTGGATAAACACAAGGAACAATCACACGAGTTCAAAACACAGCCAAATTAATGACCAAAGAATAATGAATGATAAATAATCAATGTATCAAAGTGATTTTCCTAAATGGATAAGTCAAAATGAAGAATAATCATAAGACACAATCACGCAAGGTTCATTTCAAACCAATCAATCATCGAATTACTTCCTAAGTCTGTTTCCAAATGATAGTTGGTGTTTTAAGATGATTAACAAAATGTCACCACTTATGTCAAGTTCAAAGAAATAAAACAATGTGTAAGTAATAACAAGAAGTTAATGTGATCCCCAAATGAAGTATACTAAAATGGATCTTGAATCCAAACAATACCTATATCCCAAAAAGTGATAGTTACAATTGTGAACGACACAACAATACCACCAAGATATGTTAACCAAACTTTACGAAAAGGTAAGGTATTAATATCGAAGTGTCTAAACCATACCACCGACTATGAGATGAATGTGAGAATGGGTTACCCAAATGGAACATGGTTTAGTCATGATGGGAATCTTTTGATGTGAACACCTAAATTTTGATTCTTTATGGTCATAAGTATAAGGAACCCTACGATAATTAGTCATGGTTGGAATTCACTAAGTCCAAATGCCTATACCTAGATAGTGTTATTGAACTCCTTCATATAGAAGGAATTTCTATGTCAATTCAGGTAGCATAACGGAAACAAACTAGAATTTTGCAAACAGTTAAGGGATGCTTGTGTGATTTTCCAAAAGGGAAGCTAAGGAAAACATACATTGTGATGACTCAAGATTTATAATCCAATAAGATTTGGAGGCATAAATGTCAAATGATTTATCAAAATGTTGGCAACATAAATGATACAAAGGATATATTTCCAATGTTCGATTGATGCAAAATTTGTTTTATAGGAAATGTTTTTGCCAAGGTTTGAAAGATATGTTAAAAATTGATCATGAATTAGGAAAAAACAAGAAGATCAAGAGGATCAAACACCCAAAGGATTGTCCTATAAATGAGTTTATAAGGTGGATAAACACAAGGAACAATCACGCGAGTTCAAAACATAGCCAAATTAATGACCAAAGAATAATGAATGATAAATAATCAATGGATCAAAGTGATTTTCCTAAATGGATAAGTCAAAATGAAGAATAATCATAAGACACAATCACACAAGGTTCATTTCAAACCAATCAATCATCGAATTACTTCCTAAGTCTGTTTCCAAATGATAGTTGGTGTTTCAAGATGATTAACAAAATGTCACCACTTATGTCAAGTTCAAAGAAATAAACAATGTGTAAGTAATAACAAGAAGTTAATGTGATCCCCAAATGAAGTATACTAAAATGGATCTTGAATCCAAACAATACCTATATCCCAAAAAGTGATAGTTACAATTGTGAACGACACAACAATACCACCAAGATATGTTAACCAAACTTTACAAAAAGGTAAGGTATTAATATCAGAAGTGTCTAAACCATACCACCGACTATGAGATGAATGTGGAGAATGGGTTACCCAAATGGAACATGGTTTAGTCATGATGGGAATCTTTTGATGTAAACGCCTAAATTTTGATTCTTTATGGTCATAAGTATAAGGAACCCTGCGATAATTAGTCATGGTTGGAATTCACTAAGTCCAAATGCCTATACCTAGATAGTGTTATTGAACTCCTTCGTATAGAAGGAATTTCTATGTCAATTCAGGTAGCATAACGGAAACCAACTAGAATTTTGCAAACAGTTAAGGGATGCTTGTGTGATTTTCCAAAAGGGAAGCTAAGGAAAACATACATTGTGATGACTCAAGATTTATAATCCAATAAGATTTGGAGGCATAAATGTCAAAGGATTTATCAAAATTTTGGCAACATAAAGGATACAAAGGATATATTTCCAATGTTTGATTGATGCAAAATTTGTTTTATAGGAAATGTTTTTGCCAAGGTTTGAAAGATATGTTAAAAATTGATCATGAATTAGGAAAAACAAGAAGATCAAGAGGATCAAACACCCAAAGGATTGTCCTAGAAATGAGTTTATAAGGTGGATAAACACAAGGAACAATCACGCGAGTTAAAAACATAGCCAAATTAATGACCAAAGAATAATGAATGATAAATAATCAATGGATCAAAGTGATTTTCCTAAATGGATAAGTCAAAATGACGAATAATCATAAGACACAATCACGCAAGGTTTATTTAAAACCAATCAATCATTGAATTACTTCCTAATTCTATTTCCAAATGATAGTTGGTGTTTCAAGATGATTAACAAAATGTCACCACTTATGTCAAGTTCAAAGAAATGAACAAGGTGTAAGTAATAACAAGAAGTTAATGTGATCCCCAAACAAAGTATACTAAAAGTGAGCTTGAATCCAATCAAGACCTATATCCCAAAAGTGGTAGTTACAATTGTGAACAACACAACAATACCACCAAGATATGTTAACCAAACTTTACGAAAATGTAAGGTTATAATATCAAGATGATATTGATATAACGCGCACAAGTGGTAACACTCAACACTTTTTAAAATTGAGGAAGTAATTAAAATCAAACTAAAGCTAGAGTATACCTAGGAATTGTTAAAGTGTATATCCGTAGCATCACAATATATATATTTAGGTCAAGTTTAAAGAAACAAGATGTAAATACAAAAATTGTAGCGACGCGTTATAAACAAGATAACAATTCAAAGGATATTCAAGGTGATGAATCCATCCTAACTACGATGATGATCTTGAATTGGGTATCAAGATAAAAATTATACCAATAATATGAAAATGTCTCCACATACTTTAGATGTTTAAAAACTCAACTACAAAAATAGATGAGTGTAAACGGAAATAAATGTGGTGAATACAATCAATTAGAAACACAAGGGTAGTCACTCTTCTTATAATCAACAAAGTGTCAAAAAAAAGTGAAGGAAGTAGATTGATTAGGGGTTAAAAATGTTGGCCTCACTTGAAAATTTTTGCCTCACCTTAGGGTGAGTGAAAAACTAAGAAAAAGTAACGCTTCACACATTTCATGATGAATAATGGCTCTCAACTCAAATTAGTTTTGAAATGGTAAAATTTGGCTCCTAGTCAAAGATAGCTTCCTAGGTGGTTCACTCAACTAGGTGTTAAATTTTATCTAAGAGTGATCTTAATTTTCCAAGGTCTCCTAAGGATTATCCCACTTTACTTTACCCTGTTCAAGAATAGTGGGCTATAAATTTATCCTCGTGTACTACGATTGGGGTCATAATATAGATAACTTTGACTTTGAATATAACATGTATACTATAACACCCTCGACAAGTGATATATTCCTCTTTTACATTCAAGTGTTGACATGTGATTTTAGGATAGAGATGTGTTTTTGACTGTTCAAGATCATGCTTGATAAGGATAAATATTTTCTATTCTTAAAATCATTAGACTAAAATTATATGGTTATCAAGAATTCATTTTCACTTTGGAAAGAGGAGTTGCAATATAGCTTTAAGAGTTGCAGACTTATTCCTTCTTCTAACTCATCCTTGGATCAATTTCAGTGATCCAAGGAATGTTTCAAATCTTCTTCATAGACTGAATGGTAAATTGACATTCAGTAGTTTGAGGGACATAAAATACTGAACTTTGTATGTTACAAATTCTTTGGTCTTATTTGAACGTGTTTTCGTTTAGCTGTATGTTTGTGCTCGGGTCTTTGGTGATTGATCTTGGCAGGACTATAAGGACTTAAAAAATTCAATTCATTGAGGAGGAGTTTAGAGTCCTAAAAAATCTTAGGATTATCCTAACAGTAGCCTAAGCTAGGTAAGAACAGCTATGTTCTAGCTACATTTACTTATTTGGATTTTATTCTAACCTAAACATTGTATTAAATGAATAATGGAAGGGTTAATAAGGTAATGTTAGGTTATTTTTAATTAATACCTAATACTAAAGGGTTATGAATTGAATCTAACCTAAGGTGGAAATACTATTGGTAAATGTTTTAATACCTAAGTTGGTTTTTTCTATACTAAACTAAGTTCTATTGGGATCCATCCTAAACTATTAAGGGAACCTAAGGGGTGCATGTCTCTATGGAAATGGTTGCAATAGAATTTAAATAAGTTGATAGGGTTTAATGGATGGAAGTACTACCAGATTTGGTAGGGTCCAATAGACTTGGTGGAGGCTTACGTGAAAGCTCCACTAAAATATGGAGTTGTAGTTTTGGATGGAATTGTCATTTGCGATTTAGGAGAGGTGTGGCAAGGAAAGATAAGTGGGAATTTTGGAATAAATGGCATTTATGGCATTAATGAGCCTCAAATATTTGTGTGTAAACCATTTGGAAACTTATAAGGTGGGTTTGTAGGAGGTTATTTTGTTTTGAATGCATGGCAGATTTTTTCTCTGTATGGAGCTAATTGGTTATTCAAGCAACATTTTGACCTTAACTTCAAAGTTATTTTTGGTTTCTATTTTTGATCGAAGGAAAGTATATGAGGCATAGGAGGAAAAGATGTTTGATTTTTGATCTTTCATGGAGGAGAAAAAGAGTTGGAAGCTCGGTTGGAAGTCTCCTTCGATTTGGCAGAAGTACTATCAGGCATGATAGGATCTAACTATTAAAATTCTTTTCTTTCTTCTAAATGATTCATTAGAACAACTATGATCTCATGAGATTCATGTTTTCATGTCGTCTGGTTATTTTTCTTGCTGGGTTTTATGAATCCTTGTGGTGTTTTGATATGAAACCATGGCTAAAATAATGTTGTTTTGTAAATCTTCTTTCTGTGCAAGTTCTATGACAACATGCATGTGAAGCTTGTATGCGAAACTTGTTTTTGAAGCTCTGTCTTTCATTCTGGAACTTGTATTTGAGGTGGTTGTCCTTGAACTGACCTTCGTTGCATTTTAGGTTCGAACTCAGATGGAAACCTTGAGTTCTGTTTGATCTTGTTTTTGGGCTTCATGTTTTGATTAAACTTGTGTTGGAGCTTTGTGTTGTTCGGAACCAGTGTTTGGAAAACTTATGCATTGCTGAACTGTTGCTTGAAGTTTGTATTTGGCACTGTACTCATATTATTTTACTTATGAAGCTCGAGTTGGACATTATACTCATATTTAACACTTGAGTGTTATGATTTTGTATTTGGGTTGATGTATTCGATTATCTTCTGGTATTTTTATATTGGGTTATTCTTTTATTAAAAGATTAAGCTTATAACTCTTTATTTAAGAAACTTACTCACCAAGAAACTGGGTAAAAGCTTGTTGATTCATTTGAAATCTCTTTGAGATTTGGAACTAGAAATGTCTTGCTCAAAGGAATGTAAAACTTTTGTTTAATATTGTATCGAATTCTTTGAGTTGGTATTGGTGTGAGAATAGAAGGGGGTGTTATTTCCCTCTATTTTAAGTAATCCCGCATTGCGGGTTGACTTTTTATTTAAAGCTAAGTCACCTCTGTCACAATTTTTGGATGTGAAATTTGTTTTGGATTTTTGTTTGTCACTTTGCAGTTTAGATTGAGACATCTTTCGTATTTGACATTTTGGGCTCTCTCTCTCTCTCTCTCTCTCTCTCTCTCTCTCTCTCTCTCTCTCTCTTCGATTCTTTGATATAATTTTTGTATCTTAGTGGAAGATTTGGGATATTACCCTTGGACACTAAAATTATTCAGGAAGGATAATTTCTCCGTTCGTTGTTTTGTGTTTAGTTATTTTGAAACGTGAACTATTTAATCTTCAGTATTAAGTGGTGACTCCTTTATGAGTCTTCAATCTTGGGTTCGTGGGTAATTCTGAACTTTATAGTTTACTATTTTGGGATGTTATTCTCGACTGATACAGTGAATGAGTCCTTGGCTTATTTTTGAGAAAGAATATATATGTGTGTGTGTTAGTGTGTGTGTGTATTCTCTTGGGATCTGTATACTATTTTGGGAACTGCAATATGTTTTCATCCTGATTTGATTTGAAATTGGAACATCATTTATCCATTTGAATGAAACAATTTATTATTGGTCCTTTTCTTATTGGAGTTACCTTTTCTCTGTCTTTGGATAATCTCATTGTTTGAACTTTTCTGTACTCAATTCTCCTTCAATATGGTGATTTCTTATGACCTGTTGGTCTACTTCATTCAAATCATTGTTGCAATAATGTAGAAAGTTAGTAGCCAAGTCGGTTCTACTGATAAGTGAATGCATACATATGGGTTTGACTATTGTTGACTAGCCTTGCCTAGTTTAAATGGATAGGAATAGGTTAGTCTCTTGTACTCTTTATCTTTTGGGATGAACTTGAGTAGAGATTAAATCCTTTATGGAACTACTTTATTGTGAACGTTGGTTTTAGATCTTGATTGATATCTTCTAACATGTAGAATTGGAATTAGAATTACAATTTGATTTTTCGATTTTATATACCTTCTTTTATTGTTAAGAAATTCTGTTAAGATGTATATCTTAATGTTGAATTTACAAAATTATTATCCGGAAAGGAAAGATAATTCATGTTATGAATCTAGTCTATTTTTCTTAGATGTTATAAGTTTGGGTATGGTATGCATTGGTTCTTTTTATTCTTTGCTTATGATTAGATGTATCATCCTAGAATGAACCATGTTGTTTACACTTATTTTGTCTCATGGAAAAGATAAATGTGGTTTTCTATTAGGATAGAATTATGAGATAATGGGATGGAAAGATCTATTGTTTGTTTACAAGCCATTGATAGGATCAATAGAACTTTAAGTTCTTAGGAAGATATTGTTTATTATATTATGCTCTTCTCTTAAAAGTTGATCTAGATTTATTAATGTACTTCTTTTCTATTTGGTATCACTTATACTTATTGTATGATGTTTTAATTATCTCATTAATGTAGTGTTACTTTAATGAAACAATTAGTGGAATGCACTTCATTTTAATGCTTAGTGCTTATCATGCTTATTTCATTGAATTGACCCATGCTAGCAATTTTTGCAGATGGACGACGTAAGTGATAAAAGAAGGAAAAAAATTATATGATGCATTGGTTGATATAAGTCTATTTATTAGTAAATAATTTTGATTCATTCTTTTGTTGTAATGAAAATAAAATTTGTATACTTATAGAATGAAGGTTGTTGTTATGCAGTATGCCTAAAGTGCATAGTCTTGTAAATTTTATAAGTTGTAATGATGAATTGTGAGTTGTGATTTATTTGCATTGGTTGTGTAAATCATCTCATACTTTTATGAAGGAGATGGAAGTTCTATCTTGTTGATATTATTTATATTATATTATGCTTATCATGTTATCTTTGATATGATGGATAAAGGGAATTAGTTCAATTCTCTTACAATGATGCAACTTGTTAAGTTGCATAAAATGATGTGTTTTATCTAAACAATTTAACATAGAAATGTGTTGCGTAATGAATATGCAGTAAGAACTATGGATATTGTGAATGATAAACCCTAACACTTAATCTTGTAGAGGAAGAATCATTCTTTCTCAAATGAATGTAGGCCAAAAGGATTGGAGACATGATTATTAATTATTAGACTTCATTTTGTATGAAGTCCACTTTATTTGGACATATGTAGTTGTTAAACCTTCCGAATGTCAAAGTGAATTTTAATGAAACTTATGATATCGCTATCCTGTTTTGGTTAACTCTTTGGTTAAACTAAGAAAAAGAACATTAAAATGTAATCATAAATTAAAGAAAGTTATTCATTGACTAAATGAAACAAAATTAGGAAATAACTTATGGAGTGTTGGATTAGGGTTTAGCAGGTTGTTGTAATCAAGACATAATCCAAATCAACAATGTATTAAATATCTCCTTAGGGGTATGTACATCTTGATTAGGAAATTTCTATAGGATGCTTTGGCACACGTAAACTGCAGGTTTGTACTTTCAAGAAGACTTGGGTCTTCACAAGAATACAACATTGTAGTTTACATGTGACAACACCCTTCGCATTGATCATCTAGATTTACACACAAACTTGGACTTGAACTTAGTTCCTCTCTAGGTAAAGTTAGTGTCATATTTAGGATAGGAAGTAGCTTCCAATGGCTCGGGTACCTTGACACATCCGGTTGACTTAGGTCAACCGAGTATTCCCATTTACCCTAAGTCATTGTGAGCATCTTCCTATAATAATGTATGTCACTAACTGGGGCTAGGGTTAAACCTGGGACAAGTGGAATGACGATAGTCAGTAAAGACCAATCGTGATAATAGAGGAGTGAGGTGAAGGATGTATTCTAATATGACGAGTATGTCGTCTAGGAATAGTGACATACACAGTATGTTGTAAATATTTGGCCAAAGTATTGCAAGTTGTTGGTTACATTGTCCTATGTCACCAAGTTTAAAACAACATGATATCAGATGAATATTGGTAACAAATATTCAGATATGTTCTTTAAACAGATCACTTAGTACCCGGTGTAGGGTAGGAAAACCAAGTATATGAAGTATATGATATGTATTCAATACTTAAAGATAACATAAATAGATCGGTAGATTACCAAGTTATGAAATGAATAGATCGGTGGATCACCGAGTCATTTACAGTTGCATATGGTTATCTATTTGAAATCGATTGGCATGGAATGTTTTTTCTAAATAATTCTTTATTTAGAATAGAGAACATTATATTTAAAAAAATTCCCTTATTTCTAAAGTCTTAAAATGGGAATGTTACATCTTGGTATCAGAGATGAAGGTTACAACTCTTGGACCTATTGTGTCCATAATCTAATGAAACTTAAATTTTCTTGTAACAAAAAATGTTTAGAACAAGAGGAAATGTTGCAAATAATCCTCCACTTGAGGAAGAAGAAACAACTACCCGAAACTTGACGAGATCATTGCTTCCCTATTAGACACAAGAGATCGCTAGGCTGTACTTGAATAACAAGTAATGGGCAATGAGGAGTAAGACAATGCTAATAACAATAATCAGCCACCTCCTGGGGACAACGCCAATGTGGGTGTTGATAATAACAATGTTAACATACCTGTTCAGCCTGAGAACAAAAGGCTAGGCTAATGCTAAACTCACTAATGACATAAAAAGGATAAGTCCACTTTGAAGTTTGATGGGACCACATTGGGAGATGGGGATGAGAATTGGCTTAGCGAACTAGAGAAATACTTTACAATAAGGAATTTCTCAGAAGAAACAAAGGTGATATGGGGATCATATCAACTTTCTCATAAAGCATCTTCATGGTGGGACAACCATAAGGTTGAATTGAACATCGATGAAGCTAATATCACATGGGATCAATTTAAAGGTTACTTTAGGCAACGATGGCTACCACAGCTTTACTATGATCAGAAAATGACCGAATTCGGAACTTAGCTCAAGAAAAGTTAATCAGAATCGAGTATTGGGAATGATTTACAAAACTCCTTAAGTATGTACCTTAGTACCAAACTGATGAGAAGTTTAGGATATGGAAATTCATCATGGGATTGAATCTCATTATAGGAGGAGATGTGGATGTTCATATCCCAACCATGATGGAAGGGGTTGTTGAAAAATCCATAAGGTAGGAACAAAAATTAAAGGCAATTTCTGCTCATAAGGATGAAGTAAGGAAGAAAAATCCCAACTCCTCTACATCATCTCTTGCACCTAAAAAAGAACCATGGAAGAAATTTGGAATGAAAAGTAACATTTCATCTAATACTAATAAGAAAGCGAGTAGCAAACTAGTTTTTGGTAATGCATGGAGCAATTTTTCTAAGAACAATAATAATGGACCGAAGTCCTATGGGTGTCAAAATGATAACTCTAAGGTTTGGAAACAAACCCGAGCCTATGAAGGGACTGTAGGAGGCTATTTTAACTGTAGAAAATATCATTACGTAAATCAATGTCCTTTAAAGAAGGATGATCATAATCATCAAAGCACAAGATACACACTACAAGCTAGGTGACAAGCGGTGAGAAACATGCCATGCTCATAGAAGTTTTGGGTAAGTTATTTGGCTTACATATAACCATTATTTTTATACCGGAGCTCTTGAATGTTTTATTCCTAGTAAATTATGATATAAATTAAAAAGAAAAGATGGAAACATGGGTAAATCATGGATTGTACATTATGGAAACAATGTTGTTCATACGGTTAGTATGTGTCTTTTTGGAGAAGTCCTTGATTTACCTAACTTTTCCACTAAAGTTGATCTTTATGTTGCACCTTTGGGGTCTTATGATGTAATCATAGGTGTTAATTGGTTAGTAGAACATAAGGCTAAAGTGGACTGTTTTGAAAAACACATTAGTTGTTTAGACGACCTGCAGAAAACAACGGAGATTGGGGTGTGAAACATGAGATTTTGTTTGAAAAATGTCATCCATGTAACTTAAAAAGGCTAAAAATAAATTTTGTACCTTATATGTAGTAAAAAGGCCAAAAATAAAGGTTGTACCTTATATCATCAATTGCGAATTAAGGATGAGGATATTCATAAAACAACTTTCAAAACAAGGTATGGACATTATGAGTTCACGTTTTACCTTTTGGATTAACTAATGCACCTGCAACATTTATGAATTTAATGAATAATATCTTTCAAGAATACTTGGACAATTTTTTTCTCATATTCTTGGACAACATTCTCATATATTCAAAAAGTATTGAGGAACACCATGAGCATTTGAAGATAGTTTTGGGAATATTAAGAAAGAGACAGTTATTTGGTAAGTTGTCTAAATGTTCTTTCTATGACATAGAAGTACACTATTTGGGACATGTAATAAGTAAGAATGGAATTTCTGTAGATCCTTCAAAAATTATAGCTATAACAGAGTGGCTGCACCTAAGAATGTACATGAAGTTAGAAGCTTCATGGGACTTGTTGGCTAATATAGGAAATTTGTAAAAGATTTTTCTAAGATAGCTACACCAATAACTTCCTTACAAAAGAAATATAAAAAGTTTGTTTAGAGTGAGAAATGTGAAATTACATTCAAAACCTTGAAAGAACAATTAAATTCAGCACCTATTCTTGCAGTACTAGATCCTAATGGAGAATTTATGGTGGTAACTGATGCATCTGATGAAGGTCTAGGAATATTTTGTTACAAAATGGTCATGTCATAGCTTACGAAAGTAGAAAACTAAAGTTACATGAGTTGAATTATGCTCCACATGATTTAGAGCTTGCTACCATTATTCATGCACTACAAGTTTGGATACATTACCTACTTGGTAAACCTTTTAAATTGAAAATTTGTGACCTTGGACTGAAGTATATCTTCACTCAGCCAAATCTTAATGCAAGACAATGAAGGTGGTTAGAATTTTTGTCTCAATATGATTTTGACATCATTTATATAAAGGGTAAAGAAAATAGAGTGGCTGATGCTCTAAGTCGTAGGAAGCACATTTCTGCTCTTATAACGTTAAGAACTTAGTTTAAGGATGAAGTAAAAAGTGTTATGGAATCTGAATCTTACTTTCAGCAAGTAAAAGTAGTGCTTGCTATAGATTCAAATGATTTGAGGTATAAAGGTTTTCACTTTGATAACAAAGGAATCTTACAATTTGAAAATAGAGTATATGTACCTTCACTAAATGATTTGAGAAAGAAATTGTTAGCAAAATTTCACAATTCACCTTTTTTTAGACACCCTAGAATTACAAAAATGCTTGCTGATATAAAACAACAATATTTCTAGAAAGGGATGAAAAAGGATGTTATAGACTTTGTGACACATTGTCTTGAATGTCAACATGTTAAAGGAACATATGCACCCAACCGGTTTGTTGTATCCTCATAGCATACCGTAGTATAAGTGGAAAGTAATAAACATGGATTTTGTACAAGGGTTACCTATGTCAAGAAATAAACATGATGTTATTTTAGTAGTTGTGGATAAAATAACAAAGGTAGCACATTTTATTATTGGGAATCTGAAGGATGATTCTCCTATTTTGGCTAAAATATTTGTACATGAAATTTTCAGATTACATGGAGTGCCTGAATTAATCATTTTGGATAGATATCCTAGAATGATGTCAAGATTTTGGCAAATGATTAATACATCTCTAGGGATTAAGTTGAATTTTAGTTCTACGTATCATCCAGAAACGGATAGATAGACTAAAAGAGTAAATCAAGTTTTGGAAGATATGTTACGAATGTATTGTATGGATCAACAGTATAAGTGGGAAGAGTATCTTCCATTAGTTTAATTTACATACAATAATACATATCATGCTTCTCTTAAGATGGCACCTTTCAAAGCATTATACGGAAGAAAATGTAGAACCCCTATTAGTTGGGACAACATGGAGGATAGAGAGGTAATTGGACCTGAAAATCTTATTGAAATGGAACAACAAGTTAAATTGATTTGTGAATGCTTGAAAGAAGCAACAGATAGGAAAAATAGTTATGCTGACTTAAAGAGGGTTGATAGGAAATTTAAACTTGGTGAGAAGGTCTTTCTTCAGGTTAAACCGAAAAAGAGTTCTATAACTTTTGGCAAGGCTACCAAGTTATCACCTCATTATTTGGGACCTTTTGAGATAGTTGAAGTAATCAACCATGTAGCTTACCATTTAGCATTACCTCCTACTTTGTCATGAATACATGATTTTTTTTTCATATTTCTTTACTTAAGAAATACGTTTCAAATTTATCACATGTGTTGAATTGAAATTCCTTATAGGTCCAGGACCCAGGAATAATCATGGTTAAACCCATGTGAGTGCTTGAAACTCGCCAGTTGCATTTGAGAAATCATGAGATAAGTCAATCCAAGGTCCAATGGGACTAGTTTAATGAAGAAAGTACAACCTGGGAAAACCTAGACAATATGAAAACTACCTTTCCATATTTATTTAAATAGAATTGATTTTGTTGAATGATAAAAAAATGTGAATTTATCCTTATAATACAATAAGTATGCTAGTTTTGGGTAGATATTTATTTGTTTTGAATAAAAAACTTTGTAATGTTGATTTTGGAACTTAAAATTTTGATATGTTTTGACATATGATAAGAAAAGTGAATAAGATGATTTTTCCTTGATGCAACATATTAAAAATGAGATAATCATCGGGACGATGATTCTTTTTAGGAGGGAAGCATGTAACACCCTTGACAAATGATATATTCCTCTTTTGCATTTAAGTGTTGACATGTGATTTTTTGGATAAATATGTGTTCTTTTGACTATTGAAGATCATGCTTGATAAGGATAAATATTTTTTGTTCTTAAAAAAAAAAATCATTAGACTAAAATTGTATGGTTATCAAGAATTCATTTTCACTTTGAAAAGAGGAGTTGCAATCTGGCTTTAAGATTTGTATAATTATTCCTTCTTCTGACTCATCCTTGAATCAATTTCAGTGATCCAAAGAATGCTTCAAATCTTCTTCATAGACTGAATGGTAAATTGGCATTCAGTAGTTTGAGGGACATAAAAGAATAAAATTTGTTTGTTAAAAATTCCTTGGTCTTATTTGAACGTGTTTTCGTTCAAGTTGTATGTTTGTGCTCGGGTCTTTGGTGATTGATCTTGGTAGGACTATAAGGACTTAAGCAAAATTCAATTTGCTGAGGAGGATTTGGGAGTCCTAAAAATATTAGGATTATCCTAATAGTAGCCTAAGCTAGGTAAGAACACCTATGTTCTAGCTATGTTTACTTATTTGGATTTTATTCTAACCTAAGCATTGTGCTAAATGAATAAGGGAAGGGTTACTAAAGTAATGTTAGGATATTTTTAATTAATACCTAATACTAAAGGGTTATGAATTGAATCTAACGTAAGGTGGAAATTCTATTGGTAAATGTTTTAATACCTAAGTTGGTTTTTTCTAGACTAACCTAAGTTCTATTGGGATCCATCCTAAACTATTAAAAGGGAACCTAAGGGATCGTATGTCTCTAGGGAGACGGTTCCAATAGCATTTAAATGAGTTGATAGGGTTTAATGGATGGAAGTACTACCAGATTTGGTAGGGGCTAGTAGACTTGGTGGAGTCTTACGTGGAAGCTCAACTAAAATATGGAATTGTATTTTTGGATGGAATTTCCATTCACCAGATTTAGGAGGTGGTGAAAAGGAAAGATAAGCGAGAATTTTGGAATGAATGGCATTTATGGCAATAATGAGCCTCGATCTTTGTGTGTAAACCATATTGGAAACTTATAAGGTGGGTTTGTAGGAGGTTATTTGGTTTTCCATGCATGGAAGATTTTGTTTTGCATGGAGCTAACTGGTTCTTCAAACTAGCAGTTTGACCTTCACTTCAAAGCTATTTTTGGTTTCTACGGTCTATTTTTGATCGAAGGAAAGTATATGAGGTGTATAAGGAAAAGATGTTTGATTGTTGATCTTTCATGGAGGAGAAAAAGAGTTGGAAGCTCTCGGTGGAAGTCTCCTTCGATTTGGTGGAAGTACTATCAGGCATGATAGGATCTAACTATTAAAATTCTTTGCTTTCTTCTAAATGATTCATTAGAACAACTCTGCTCTCATGAGATTCATGTTTTCATGTTACTGTCTGGTTATTTTTCTTGCTGGGTTTTATGAATCCTTGTGGTGTTTTGATATGAAACCATGGCTAAAATAATGTTGTTTTATAAATCTTCTTTCTGTGCAAGTTCTATGACAACATGCATGTGAAGATTTTATGTGAAACTTGTTTTTTGAAGCTCTGTCTTTCATTCTAGGACTTGTATTTGAGGTGGTTGTGATTGAACTGACCTTCATTACATTTTAGGGTTCTAAACTATATGGGAACCTTGAGTTCCGTATGATCTTGTTTTTGGACTTCGTGTTTTGATTAAATTTTTGATGGATCTTCGTGTTGTTTGGAACTAGTGTTTGGAAAACTTATGTATTGCTGAACTATTTCTTAGAGTTCATATTTGGCACTGTACTCACATTATTTTACTTTTGAAGTTCTGAAATTTTGTGTGTAGCTCGGGTTCGACACTGTACGCGTATTTAACACTTGAGTGTTATGATTTTTTATTTGGGTCGATGTATTCGATTCTCTTCTGGTATTTTTGTATTCATTTATTCTTTTACTTAAAGATTAATCTTATAACTCTTTATTTAAGAAACTCACTCACCAGGAAATTGGGTAAAATCTTATTGAGTCGTTTGAAATCTCTTCGAGATTTGGAATTGGAAATGTCTTGCTTAAAGGAATGTAAAACTTCTATTTAATATTGTATCAACTTCTTTGAGTTAGTAATGGCATGAGAATAGAAGGGGTGTTGTTTCCCCTCTGTTTTAAGGAATCCCACATTTTGGGTTGAATGTTTTGTTGAAGCTAAGTCACCTCTGTCACGATTTTGTGGATGTGAAAGTTGTTTTGGATTTCTATTTCTATCGCTTTGGAGTTAAGATTGAGACATCTTCTATATTAGATGTTTTGGGTCTCTCTCTCTCTCTCTCTCTCTCTCTCTTCTGATTCTTTAATATAATTTTTGGGTCTTAGTGAAAGATTTGGGATATTACCCTTGAAATGAAATTATTCAGAAAGGATACTTTCTTCATTATGTTGTTTTGTGTTAGGTTATTTTGAATCATGAACTATTTACTCTTTGTATTAAGTGGTGAAGCCTTTGTGAGTCTTCAGTCTTGGGTTCGTGGGTAATTCTGAACTTTATAGTTTACTATTTTGGGATGTTATTCTCGACTGATACAAATGAATGAGTCCTTGGCTTATTTTTGAGAAAGAAAATATATATATATATATGTGTGTGTGTGTGTGTGTGTGTGTGTGTGTGTGTGTGTGTGTGTATGTATTCTCTTGGGATCTATATACTATTTTGGGAACTACAATATATTCTCATCCCGATTTGATTTGAAACTGGAACTTCTTTTGTTTAGTTAAATGAAACGATTTATTATTGGTCCTTTTCTTATTAGAGTTACATTTTCTCTGTCTTTGGATAATCTCATTGTTTGAACTTTTTTGTACTCGATTCTCTTTCAAAATGGTGATTTCTTATGACCTTTTGGTCTACTTCATTCGAATCATGTGGCAATAATGTAGAAATTTTGTAGCCAAGTCGGTTCTCTTGATAAGTGAATGCATATTTATGGGTTCAACTATTTTTGACTAGCCTTGCCTAGTTTAAATGGATGGGAGTAGGTTGGTCTCTTGTACTCTTTATCTTTTGGGATGGACTTGAGTAGAGATTAACTCCTTTATGGAACTAATTGATTGTGAACATTGGCTTTAGATCTTGATTGATAAATTCTAACATGCAGAATTAGAATTAGAATTAGAATTTGATTGTTATGATTTTCTATATATTCTTGTATTGTTAAGAAATTCTATTAAGATGTATATATTAATGTTGAATTTATAAGATTGTTATCCCTGGAGAGGAATAGGTAATTCATGTTATGAACCTGGTCTATTTTTCTTAGATGTTATGAGTTTGGGTATGGTACACATTATTTCTTTTTATTCTTTGCTTATGATTAGACGAATCATCCTAGAATGAACCATGTTGTTTACACTTATTTTGTCTCATGGAAAAGATAAATGTGGTATTCTATTAGGATAGAATAATGAGATAATGGGATGGCAAGATCTATTATTTGTTTACAAGCCATTAATAGGATCAATAGAACTTTAAGTTCTTAGGAAGGTATTGTTTATTATATTTTGCTCTTCTCTTAAAAATTGATCTAGATTTATTAATGTATTTCCTTTCTGTTTGGTATCACTTATGTTTATTGTATGATGTTTTAATTATCTGATTAAAGTAGTGTTACTTTAATGAAACAATTAGTGGAATGTACTTCATTTTAATGCTTAGTGTTTATTCTCGCTCGTTCTATTGAAATCGACCCATGCTAAAAAAATTTACAAATGGATGATGTAAGTGATAAAAGAAGGAAAAAACTTATATGATGCATTGGCTGATATAAGTCTATTTCTTAGTAAAGAATTCTAATTCATTATTTTTGTAATGAAAAAGAAAGTTTGTATACTTATAGAATGAAGGTTGTTGTTATGCAAAGTATGCCTAAAGTGCATAGTCTTGTAAATTTTATAAGTTGTAATGATGAATTGAGAGTTGTGATTTATTTGTATTGGTTGTGTAAATTATCTCATACTTTTATAAAGGAGATGGAAGTTCTATCTTATTGATATTATTTATATTATATTATGTTTATCTTGTTATCTTTGATACGATGGATAAATGGAATTAGTTCAATTTCCTTATAATGATGCAACTTGTTAAGTTGCATAAAATGATGTGTTTTATCTAAACAATTTAACATAGAAATGTGTTGCGTAATGAATATGCAGAAGAAATATGGATATTGTGAATGATAAACCCTAACACTTAATATTGTAGAGGAAGTATCATTCTCTCTCAAATGAATGTAGGCCAAAAGGATTGGAGACATGATTATTAATTATTAGACTTCATTTTGTATGAAGTCCACTTTAGTTGGACATATGTGGTTGCTTAAACCTTCCGAATGTTAAAGTACATTATAATGTAACTTATGATATCATTGTCCTATTTTGGTTAATTTTTTGTTAAACAAAGAAAAAGAACATTAAAAAGCAATCATAAATTAAAGAAAGTTCTTCATTGACTAAATGAAACAAAATTAGGAAAGAACTTATGGAGTGTTGGATTAGGGTTTAGTAGGGTTGTTGTAATCAAGACATAATCCAAATTAACAATGTATTAAAGATCTCCTTTGTAGTATGTACATATCGATTAGTCGGGTTTCTATAGGATGTTGGCACACACCAACTGCAGGGCTGTATTTCAAGAAGACTTGGATCTTCATAAGATTACAAGATTGCAGTTGACATGTGGCAACACCCTTCCACATTGATCATCTAGATCTACACACAAACTTGGACTTGAACTTTTCTCCTCTCTAGGTCAATTTAGTGGAATATTTAGGATAAGAAGTAGCTTCCAATGGCTCATGGTACCTTGGCACATCCGGTTAACTTAGGCCAACCGAGTATGCCCATTTACCCCGAGTCACTTTGAGTTTCTTCCTATAATAATTTATGTCTCTAACCAAGGCTAGGGTTAAACTTGGGACAATTAGACTAATGGTAATCAGTAAATACCAATCATGATAATAAAGGAGTGAGGTGAAGGACATATTCTAATATGACAAGTATGTCATCTAGGAATAGTGACATACACAGTATTTTGTAAATCTTTGGCCAAAGTATCGCAAGTTGTTGGTTGTGTTATCCTATGTCACCAAGTTTAAAACAATGTGATATCAAATGAATATTGGTAACAAATATTTAGATATGTTCTTTAAATAGATCACTCAGTACCCAATGTAGCGTAGGAAAACCAAGTATATGAAGTATACGATATGTTTTCAATACTTAAAGATAACATAAATAGATTGGTGGATTACCAAGTTATGAAATTAATAGATCGGTGGATCACCGAGTCATTTACATCTACATATGGTTATCTATTTTAAATCAATTGGAATAGAATGTTTATTCTAAATAATGCTTTATTTAGAACAGAGAACATTATATTAAAAAAAAATTCCTTTGTTTCTAAAGTCTTAAAATGGGAATGGTACATATACTATTTAAGTAGGTGTGCGGAGCACTTGCCATTTCATCCACAAGGTTCCTTCTTGCATGGAATACTTTTGGGTTCCTAGAACCACCCCCATTTTTGTATCTTAAGGTTTATGACAAAGGGGTTATGTCCTAGTTTTAAATAGATGGGGAGTACCCTAAAGTGTTTTGAATGTTGTGTTTTTTATATCTTTTACACTTAATGTGGTTTATTCGTTTGACGTTTGGAAACTTGCAACACATGTGCAGTTAGAAAATTTTGTTTCAAACTCTTTTCTTTGACAAGCATTTTTAGGTCTTACACTCAAGAGTTAGTAGTTATCCAAGAAAATCACATTCTTTGAAAGAGGTTTAAGAGTTGCTTTTGAATCTCAAAATCATCCAAGGATGCAAGAGAAGAGCATACATAATATTTAATCCAACTAAAAATTAAAGGAAACCTTTGTAATTAATGAACCATACAAAAATCTTGATAAATGTATGTTTCCTTAAGCCAAAAATTAAAGATGAAGTTTCCAATTAACCAACTGTTAGAAAATGATGACTAAAGTTGCTTTTAATTCTCAAGATCACACTAAGATGCAAGAGAAGAGCATACAAAAACTTTAGCCCAACTAGATATAAATGGAAAAATTTGAATCAAAGGACAATAAAAAAATGCTTTGTAAAAGGTTCATTCCCTTAAACAAAATGAATAATCAAATTTCCAAGTTAATCCAAATGTTAAAAAGATAGAGATCAAAGTTTTTTTTTAATTCTCAAGATCACCAAAATGTGCAAGAGAATATCATACATAATATTTGGTCTAAATCAAGTAAAGCATTAAAATACAACATTCATCAAAACATTAGATATGTTAGAAAATGACCAGTTTTACAATAAAGGAAAACCCCTGCAATTTTTATAAGTTTTGATCTTGAATTTATGTTTTCATTGCATAGTTAGCTTCAATACCTTTCCAACACAAAACAAATGGAGTAATTTCAATTTTGGGAGAAAAAATATGGCCTTGAAATATGCGTTACATATATGCTCTTATGCTCATGGGTATGTACTTAACATGCACTCAAAAATGTCAAAAAACGTCCCTTAATCTACAAAATGGTCAATTTTTTCCAACCAAGATTCAATTTTAACAACCCATCACATTAATATATGAATAGAAGACTCAATACTATCAAACATTAACATTCATGATCAAAGACTTAATATTTTCAAGAAATTGACAAAACTAGCATGTAGAATGATGAAAAAGTAAGCTCTAAAAATGAAAACATGGAGAAATATTGAAATTTTCTCACCAAGATTCAATTTTGAAAGCAACCCACCACATTAATATATAAATAGAAGACTCATCACTATCAAACACTAACCTACATGCTCAAGAATTTAATATTTTCAAGAAATTGACAAAATTAGCATGTAGAATGTTGAAAAATGAAGCTCTAAACATGAAGACATGGAGAAATATTGAAATTTTCCCATTAAGATCCAATTTTGATAGCACTTTGCTTCCTTTATACCTACAAGGAAGACTCAACACATGTAAAATAAACAAAACAAGTTAGTTAAACATGTGCAAAAGAGGGTTAGTAACAAAAATTGAAACATAACTACAAAAACTTGAAATCAAGTGCAAAGGACAATGGAGTAAGTCCCACCGGGTGTGCCAAATGTATATATGAATTAGTTAACAATGAAAATAAAATAAAAATAACACCTAATAGCTTCAATACAATGCTAACTAGATCAATATACCATCATGATTAGAGCTTAAGCAAAGCTAATCTATTAACATATTTGCATTAGAACATGAAATGAAGATTCAAACTAGCATGTTAAACATACTAACCTCTATCTCTAATTGAATGTTAATTAAATGAACCTATTTAGATCCTTAGAAATCAAATGGGTTGATTTTATGCTTTAATCCTAAGGTTTTCAAGAATGGAGTCTTGTCAATCCATGGCTACAAGACCATTTGACATATCTCCTTATGACTTCAAAAATTGGATGGATGAATGCAAGAAACAAAGATAGCTTAGCTCCACTAATGGAAGAATGCTCTAAGATTATAAATGGCTATATCTTATGCTCTATGATCATTTAGGTGTGTAAAAGTGTAAATAGAAAGGTAGGAGAAAGGCTCCTTATATAGCCAAATGGATAAAACAATCTTTACATCCCTTTACATGTTGGATAATAGCTAGGTTGACTTAGTTATGGATAAGGATGGTTAAAAGGGGGTTGATTCAACCTTAGGAGATTTTTTTGTCATTTAGTGACTCATGGGGTTTGAGGAGATTTATTAATTAACCCAAGTGATTAATTAATAGGTGAGCAAGCTTATAAAAGTTTTTAGAGGAATAATTAACATGATTTAGGCTATGGGAGGAATTTAATCAAATAAATGATGATTTATTGATTTAATGGAAGAGGAAGCTAATTAATTAATAATAATTAATTAGTCTAGATAGAAATGGGGATTAATTAATGGAAGGTCATTAATTGGATTTTTTTGGATAGAAGAGTTAATTAATTAATGTAATATAACTAATTAATGGTGATAGAAGAGAAAATGAGCATTTATTGACGATATGTTATCAATTTGTCGAAAAGATATAATTAGCATGATTTAAGTATTTAAATTGCTCGAGCTAAATTATAGGTGTCTACATTACTAATGTAATGTAATTAATTAAGTCAAATGTTTGCAAGAACTAGTTAGCTATGCAAATAAAATCAAGACTAACACCTAATAGCTTCAATACAATGCTAAACTAAAATCTATGCACCATCATGATTAAAGCTTAAGCAAAGCTAATCTATTAACATATTTTAATTAGAACATGAAAATAAGATTCAAACTAACATGCTAAACAAAGTAACCTCTATCTCCAATTGAATGTTAATGAAATGAAACTATTTGGATTGTTAGCAATCAAAGGGTTTGATTGTATTCTTGAATCCCAAGGTTTCAAGAATGGAGTCTTGTCAATCCATTGTTACAAGACCATTTGAAATATATTCATATGAATTCTAAATTAGAAGAATGAATGAAAGAAATGAAAATAGATATCTCCTCCAATGAAGAATAATCTAAGATGATAAAATGGCTATAGTATACGCTTTATACTCATTTATGTGTAAGAAGAAATGTAGAAGGGGGATTTTTATATAGCCCAATGGATAAAAGAATATCTACATCCCTTTACATGTGGGATAATAGAGAGGTTGGGTTATTTGTGGATAAGAATGGTTTAGAAGTGGTTGAGTTTACTTTAGGAGAGTTTATTTTGTCCTCTAGTGACTCATGGGGATTGAGGGGGTTTATTAATTAACTAAAGTGATTAATTAATAGGTGTGCAAGCTTATAGAAGATTTTTATAGGAATAGTTAGTATGATTTATGTTATGAGAGGATTTTAATCAAATAAATGATGATTTATTGATTAAATAGAAGAGAAATTAATTAATTAAGAATAATTAATTAATCTAGATAGAAAGGGGTATTAATTAATTAGAAATAATTAATTGATCTAGATAGAAGTGGAGCTTAATTAATTAGAAATGATTAATTAATCTAGATAAAAGGGGAGTTGATTTACAAATGGTCATTAATTGGTGTCGTTGTTGGATAGAAGAGTTAATTAACTAACGTAATGTAATTAATTAAAAAAAATTTATTAGATACAGTAAAAAATAGGGATCGACTCCCAGGGGCCATTACAAGATAAGGAACAGAAAATAATAAGCAAGAAGGAAATGTAAAAGTCCAAGAAATGAGTTAAACATGCTTAAATCTTAATTGTATTAAGGTGGGAAAACCAAAGAGAAGGAGAAATAGTCTCCAAAATAGCAAAATAGTAGAAGTTCCCAAAATTCTGCCAACATTCTAAAACCATAAGTTAATTTTTTGGAGATCCCCCACTGCTACCATCATGGCTATCTTTGATCACATCACCCTCAACACCTTTTTCATTAATATCTTCCTCTAGCTCATCCTTGGAGCTACTGATGCACAAGTTAAAGTTCCTTCTTTTAGTGCCCTCCTCCATCCCTTCCAAAGATGTCACTTAGCTTTTTGACCTGGTCCTCCAGCTCCAGAAATTTCTACTTGGACTTCACCTGAGCAGTGACAATTTTCTTGGAAGCGTTGATGACATCCATCATTGTTTCCCTTTGACCAACATTGGTTTCTTCCATCGCTTGAAGCACCCCTTCTAAGTACTAGACCTTTCTGCTCAAATCCTCGAAACCCTTTAAATTACCATCCCGATTTATTTTTCTCGAAGTGCTGGTTTCCCCACAACCATCCTCACCCATATCTTTACCAGAATCCTCCCCCACAATTTTGCATTTTCCGGCCTTCATCTTAGTAAGGCAATCTACGAGAGTGAGGTCATCCTCATCCGCATGCTCTTTTAGGGAAGAGGATAGAGTAGGTTTCCCATTTTCAAACATCAGAAGAATGATCCCTTCATGTAGAGGCATCTCCACTTTCTCCTACTGGAAAGCCATCAAAGAGTTAGTCAAGAGACATAAATAGAAATAAGGGGATGCTCACCATGACCTTATGGCAGAACATGTTCAGAAGGGTCATATGGTGAGTATAGATTTTTCTATATTTTCCCTCCAGAGTGATGTACTTCATGATTTGAAGGCACACCTCTCTCCATATACCAGAATGCATGACTTGGCAATACCATCTATAAAGAAAGAACATCTTTCCTTGCCAACAAAGAACAACTCAATTTCTTATTCTCTCGTGGGTTCTATCCTTAAAATTTTAAGCCCATCCATTTTCATGTCCATGGCCAGGGTGATGGTGGACTTAGACACCTCAATTTCCATCCCTTTGACTTCAAACTTATCCTCTTTCCAAGATTTTCCAAAATCCTTAGACAGGGAGGGGTCATGACCATGTAATTTGGAAATGAAATTATTGAAACCCCCAATCCTAAGCTTGTTCCACAAAGGCTGATTAAAAGCTTCAATGCTTTGGCTAGCAGGTTCAACTCTAATCCTATCACCCCCCATTTTCACTAGACTAAGCTTCTTCTGTTTGCTACTAAAATTCAAAAAAAGACCTTCTTTCGCACTAGCAGAAATCTTGGAAAACAAGATATTAAGTTGTCACCACCACAGGACTCACTCATGCCAACATTATAAAACTTAGTGCCCTCTATCTCTACTAATGATCTCATTAATGTCCATGGGTAATTTATCAAATTTACACCATATCTTATAATCATTACAATTGATTCCATAATTGGCCATCTTATCCGCACATTTGTTCCCTTGACGTAAGGTATGATTATAAGAAATGCTATCAAAAAAATTTGAAGTTTCCTTCACATCATTGAGGATATTACTAATGGCCCAATTAATGGAACCATGATTATTGAGGGAATTAATTAATTAATAATGATAGCAAAAAAATGTGTGATATTGATTATATGTCATCAATTTGTGAGAAAGGGTATAATTAACATAATTTAAATATTTAAATTGCTTGATCTAAATTATAGGTGTCTACATTTCCCCTCTTTGGGGTGACATAAGTGACACCACTTCAAAGATAGTAGACATATAAAATTTTGAAGGGGTATAAGAAAAATTAGTAGAAGTGAGAGATGCCCCTCGAGTGTTAATGGGGTGATGAAAGAAGGTGATCAACAATAAAAAATGTGAGAAAAATGGATAGATGAATGGGTTAGGGTGGGATTCCTTAGGTGAATCAGAAGAATAGTATTTATAGGAGAATGATGTAGAAGAAATATGGAGAAGCAGAGAAAACAAATAGCCATCATCCCTTGTATTTGAACAATTGTTTTGTCATCATATAGCCAAAGATCTACGTCATCGGTCATTATTAAAAATATAAGCATACAACAAAAGTATAATGACATGAAAACCATACTATGAACAATTGTCCATTTCCAAAAACACCAACTCAATGCAACATACAAAATTCAATGCAATATGAGAAGGAAACAAGCTCATTTAATAGGGAAACAAGTACAAACACACATACTCAAACCAACAAAGGTCAATACGGTTGTACAAATGTTTTTTTATCATGCTAAAGATCCCCAAATGTTTTTTATTGATGAAAAGGGTGAAAAATTATGCTGCTAACAAGGATACATATAAGGTAAAATGATGAAGGACGTCGGATCCAATGATAAATCATTGTACACAACGAAATAGTATCAAGCAACTGGATGTGCCTTAGAGTACCGATGAAGCAAACATGCTAGCTTTGTAAATGGTTGTAAATATGATGATCCATGAGTTGTTTTATTTGTGAACATGTGAAAATTCCAGCAAGATATGGAATTAATACCATGCATGCAAGACACGAGTTTCAGCCGCTATGAGTCATTTACCTGTTTTTGTAAATTTTGCAATTTATTAGGATTTGTGAGAAATTTTGAAAAAAATTAGATTTTGGATGGATTTTGTAATTTTTATATTGATGAGCTTTTCGATATAGAAGAAGTTAGAAGAATCAGAAAGAGTCTCCTAGGAGCAAAATAAATTCCCAAGGAGAATAAAGAAGCACCAGATGATAAATAATGCCCTAGCACAATAGAAAATTAATAAAATAATTATTTAATAAAAATAATTATTTGGTGGAGTGTGTGGAAGGAGTGATATCACCTAGGAGCAATAAAATTGTCCTAGTGAGAAGAATTGAGTACTAGGTGGAAAATAATGTCCTAAAGACGGTGAAAAATTAAATAAAATAATTATTTAAGAAAATAATTATTTAGAAGTAGAAAGAGTCGAATGACAATAGTGGTCAAAACAGTCCTTCGGGCATCGCGACCGGTGAGAACGGCTTAATATACCCCACATGAGGGGGGGTAAATCATTACGATCAATTCATTTGTTACGAACCACTGCAAAAAATTACTGTGAGACCCCTAATAGTGACGAAGACAATGGTGAGAGCATGATCCCATAGGAGACACATTGACCGAGTTCGAGAGCATGATCATCATACAAACTATGTCCCCTTCATGAGTAGTTTAACCTTTCCCTTATGTTTTTGTGCATTTAATGCTTTATTTAATGTTTTAGACCTAGGAGAAGGCCCATGCACATACCCCCGGGAAAAGGCATCCTTTAGGGTGCCTAGGTACCATAAAAGTGTCATGTGCATGTGTACCCATTACAAAAGCACACATGCATATGCACACATGCCAAAACATATCCACATGTAAGCACAGCAAAAAATCCTAAGCGTAAGTACCCAAACGAAGATAGATGCATGCTCCTAGGTGTGCACACAAAAACACCACACCTGGAACCTTAATGCATGTGCACACGTACCCTACCACTTCTTATATTATGAGGCCTTTCTAGAGGGTCAGCAGATGCCTACCTATAACTAGCAATCGAGTGGATCAACGAGGTCAAAGAGGCCTCTAGCATGAAGAAGATTAGTTGAGAAGCCTCGAGGGAAGCTGATAGGGCATCGGGGTGCACAGGTCATGGGTACTCCCCATCTATCGTGCAATACAGTCTTGTTGAGGGTTCGAGTCAAACATGACTGTCATGTAGTTATTGATTATATATGTACCTTGAGATACATGCCTCTTACGAAGGCTTCAACATTTTTGACCGACGTATATGACGTATCATTTTAATGTATGCCTCTGATGAAGGATTCATTATTTTTGACCGATGTATATGATGTAGCATTTTGATGTACGCCTCTTATGAAGGTTTCATTATGAACTATGCCCTTAATGGCCCATTTTTTATCGATGATGTATATCCTCCTTAAGATAGACATTTTATACATGTATATATGGACATTTGATGTGGCACATTGGTCATGTGGTGATGTATTTTATTTTGATGATTTATTATGGATATTGGTTATATCATGATGTTATATGGTTTTATTGCACACTTTGTATGTATCATGATGATAGTTGAGATGATGTATCACATGTGTTTGATTTTTATGATAGATCCATAGATGATATCAATTGTATTGTATATGTGATGTTCTAGATTAGTGGATGGGATGATATGATGATATTGGTGTGGGGGATAGATTTTGATATTTGTGATCCCTCTTGCCCCCATTTGATGATACAATATGTGATGATTAGCTTAGCATACATGTATGATGTACACGTAGCATTTTATTTATATATGATGTATAGATGATGTTAGATGTGATGATATAGATGGAGATATGATGATGTGATAACAAAATTATGTACATGCGACAAACAAACACAATCAAATGTTAACAAACCTATCAAATATACATTGCTAAACAACATGAATTAACACAACTATGTATAATTATTTACAAGCATGCAAAAACACACTTCATATGTACAAGTAAGAATGAATCTAATCTAAGAAAGAAAAGATGAATCTAACAAAGTATGTTTAAGCGAAAAACTATACAAATCTACAAGCAAGCACCAACTATACAAGCGATCAATGTACATAAACTAACAAACAAAGCAAGAAACAAGATAAATCTAGTAAACTAAATCTATGTTTTTGTAAGATTATTTTTAGTGCGTTTTGCGTTTGTGGAAATTTTGTGAAACAATTTTCTATTGTTTTTGTGTTTTGTGTTTTTCTATTGTTTGTGTGTTTTCTATTTTTATATTGTTTTGGATTTTGAACATTTTCGAATATTTTTGTGATTTTCAACATATTTGAATGTTTTTGGATTTTCAACATATTTGAATATTTTTGGATTTCCAACATATTTGAATAATTTTAGATTTTCAACATATTTGAATGTTTTTGGATTTTTAGCATATTTGAATGTTTTTGTGATTTTCTAAGGTTTTCCGAAGCTATGCATAGGAAACTAAGACATGTGGATACCCCCAATGTTAGATGGAGAATATACAAGGGCATACACCATGTATTTATAAACAGGAAGGTAAAAGTACAAAGGTGCCCCCAATGTTAGATGGGGAATATACAAAGGAAATCCCTTCACCGATTTACAAGAGGAGAAACAATCAAATAAAGGTTTGACAAGACAGGATCATAGGGAATATCGGATACTGGAGAGGAACTAGCCCTAGGCTAAGTAAAATTGCCCCTAGAAACGATATGTGTAGACACTAAAATTAGGTCACACTCCCTTTCGTCCCTCAACATATAAACACCCTTCATCACATTAACCTAGCCATGACCCCCTTCACATCACTAATATTAATTCAATCAGCCTTATTAAATTAATTCATTATCCCCACCTTATTTAGAATCTAAATATATTAATTTAGATAATATCCACACATGCACCTCACCTGGAGACCTCATCAAGCCAACTCACCCTAATACCTATTCTTAGCAAGTTACCATAACTAACTAAGACTTACCCAAACCCTAAAAATCAATGCCTACACTCCCTCTAACCACATTCCCGCATGCTCACAAGAAGCTCCTAGTCTAATCCACGGGATAATGACACAAGATCTGAGGAAATCAGGAGGATTTCCTAAGTTTGGTAAACCTAGGAAATCCCACCTTGACCGACGTCGATTACCCCTAACCATCACCGGTTAAGTTGGACCACCATCGGTTACCCCTTTTAACCCAAAACAACCTTTATTCTCAAGGTTGGGACTTGGAACCAGGAAGTTAGAAGCAAAAAGGTTGGGACTTGGAACCAGGAAGTTGGAAGCAAAAAGGTTGATGAGCAAGAACAAAATCTCAAAGAGATAATGCATCTTCAGAGAGCCAATTCCAGCAAGAACTGACATCCAAGGAAGGAGATTGAGGATATTCTCCTGCATGCACATCCCAACCACGTTACGGTCTATCTAAGCAAATAGGAGCATGCATGTAGCCCATGTAAAAGATTTTCTTTAGTCGGTGATCACTTGCATCCTTCAAACCCATCATCAACACCTTCATTCTTCACACATGACCACTTCGGGAATGAAATCCAAGTAAGTATTACATCATTCTTCTTTGGTTTATTTCAGTTCATCGTCATTTTATCACCCATTTTTTATCTTGCTCCCTATTGACCATCTCCAACATTTTGTATCTCCATAGACCCATCAAAACCTCATAAAAACCTATTCCAGTCACCCGATACCTTGTCTCAACCAACCAAAACCCTTTGTGCAATCACAAAGGAGACCAAAACCTTGTTCTGTGACATTTCTAGATCTCACAGTAACCAGTGCTGGTTATACCTAACCACTGTCGGTCACCCCTAACCGATGTCGGTCTTTGTGTTTTCCTACACAGCCTTAAACAGAGACCTACCCACCTAATTTTACCTCACCCTTACTTACCTATGACCTACCCGAGACCTTTATCAGACCTGCAGAACTTGGAACCAATCATTTTACTTGTGGATTCTATTCTAGCTTATCCTGTTAGATTAGATCTATTTTCTTATTGTGTTTTTAAGTGAGATACCTAAATCATTTTAAAATAACAATAGGATTTACTTTTTTTACCACATTAATTTGTTTAAAACAGTGGACTGAAATCCATCTAGGAAGTATCACGCTTCCTGGATCTAGCTCACGCTAGGTAGTTCACTTTGGCCATATTGTTTAATTCTTTCTAGTGGTCTTGCTTACATTACAAGTAGTTCTTCCTAACCAAAATGAATCTCTCAAGGTCATCTATGGATCCGAAGTCATACGCTTGCAACAACCCATCATATGACATTTGAACAGTATTCCTCCTACACCGTTACCCTATCTGTTTCATTAAAAATTCAAATAAATAATATAAGAAAAAGGTGAAACATTTTGGCACGCTCGATGGGACCCATCGAGGTTCCTTACATTTCATTCATTCATAGGAAAAGTGTGTGTTTTTTTCCCTTCTAAAAAGCGTATACACTAATTTTCTTCCTTGGTAACCCACCTCTTCTTTCTATTTTCACTAAAGTAAACTTTTCTTTTGGTGTATTTAAAAAGAATCATTTATTCATGCTTTCTGCATTGTAGTGAAAGAGCATCCCTCTTCCTCTTCATCTTATTGTGTCATCCAATTTCACATTTTTGATTTGGGTTCTAAAATCATTGCATTCCATTCTGATTTTATTGCATTAGCTCACATTAAATGAGGGCAACCTATATGCTATAAGTCATGACCAGCTGATGGTTAACAAACGAATCATAGAAAAGCACTTTTATCCTTTTCTCTTTCTCTGAGTCTTACCAAACCACACAAAAATTCAAATACATACATTCTTAAACAACATCTTACCTAGAAGAAGTTGTAGGTGATCACACGATCACGGCATAGTGGGCACATAGCTCGCTACTCTGTCAAGTCATTCTTCAGAGCGAAGCCCACTCCCACCATAACATACCTGAAAACCTCACCCTTTAGAACTCTTTCTTCGTAGGAAGCCTTTCTCACCAAAAATTTCTATTGTTCTGTTCATAACAGTCAGTCCATATAAATAACATAAGTTGAAAAAACGTAATAGAATAGGCACTCTAGGAACATTCCTTCTTAGTGTTCTGCTTGATTTACGTTTTGAGGTGAGAGATTCCGATCATTATTTTTGTCTTTCCTTACACACTCCCAATCATAGTCGGTGTATTTTGACTTCACCTGAGTGTGCCTAGGCCATATCACCATCATTCCCATAATTATGGGTCTGATTCCACATCAAATTCTAATTCACAACCAATTTTTCTCATCACTATTTCAATTTCACAAGTAACCATCATCGGTTACCTCTGACCGCCATCAATTAAACCCAACCGATGTTGGTTTCAGGTCCTTTTGCTAACCTACTCAAAAGGAAATTCTCACTTCACTTTTTTCCACTTCCCATAGTCTTTTCACTGTCATTTTTTCCCATTAACGTTTTACACATCCCCAGATTTGGCATACTTGTCAGATTTTGCTTTCTACCTCACTGATTACTCACTACCTATTTTCCATAGTGACCGGCAGTGGTTACCCCTGACCGACGTTGGTTTTCCCTAACCGGCATCGGTTAGCTTGTTTCACATTCCACCCACCATTTATTACTTCATCCATTCTTTTTCATCTTCTCTGTACCATTTACTGGAAGAAACCCCACGATCGATCTTGGTTCACATGGTACTGCACCGAAGACAAGAGAACGCCCTCATGCTCCATGCCGGTTGCCATTTGCTTCCACCTAGTCCTTCAACACCTTCTACTTTATCACCATCCATGGATCCCATCTATCCTACTAATATCGCTACTAGAGATGAGGATTTCGCATGGCTCCTTGACCAAAATCCTACTGCTTTGTAGTTTTACCTCTCCCATTCATCCACTCGAGATGCCTCAAGTCAGTTGATATATGACATGCCCATATCTATCCCCCTAACTCTCGCACCCACTTCCACATCAGCCCCATCTAGCTCCATACTACCTACATCCACTTTACCCCGGTCATTTCATACTTAGGTTCTATATCCTCCATGAATGCCATGTCTGTTGCCTCTATGGCACCCATTACATCCACCATAACCTCGAAAATTACCCCAAACACAACCTCATCCATCCCTCATGTCTCACACAAACCTGTAGCTACGTTCCCACCTCCAGTTTCGGTGACCTCTACCCCATTTTAGAATGTCATTCTTTCCATTCCACAATCATTAGCCCCTATTGCCACTAGGGTTACCATGACCCTTCCTCCCCCATATACGTACTACCAACAAACGACTGTTTCATCTATTATTCATTAGGGTAAGTACCCCTATTTCATTACCTTCTTCTCCACCACCTTACATGGCAGCCCCATACACTGGAATGCCACACCCATTATATACCCAAAACCAACCTCCTCATGTTATAGGAGGCATCCAATCATCACAACCCACCAACGATCTAATTAAATTGATGATGGACAAGATGCAAACACTGGAGGCATCGGTTTCGGCTCCCACAACACTCTCACTTACAATGAGATTTGTAAAGAGCCTATTCACTCATCCATTCCCATCTGTTCATACCCTGTGTATTGGGAAATGCCTAAATTCAATTGCTTCAATAGTAAGGAAGACCCACAACAGCATTTGCACTCATTCAAACACGAGTGTTATTTGATTGCTCATGATGATGCCTTACTTTTGAGAACTTTTCCCATGTCCCTCACTTGGACTGCATTAGACCTGGTATAACGGGTTACTTAGACACTCCATATTTTTATTCAATTAGGTAGCCCAAGCTTTTTTTGGATCATTTTTCTATCAATATTGCGAAAAATGTTACCATGATTGATCTATATTCCACACGTCGATGCGAGGATGAATCTATCATAGATTTTTTTGCTCGTTGGTGTAGCCTAATAAATCAACTTACCTTTCAATCGCCACAAACCGAACTCATCGAACTCTTTACCCAAGCTTGCACCGGACATATCTCCCGACCTTGTAGGTTCAAACTTTCTAAACATTTGATGAGGCATTCACTATGGCACGAAAGTTAGAAATTCGAGCCATCAAGAGAAGAAAATCCAATTACAAAATAAGAATTTGGCATTCAAATCGAATGAAACCTCCTTCTCTTCCAAACCTCCAACCAATTACTTGAAGGCTAAAGGTACCACTAACTCATTGGTACTGAAGGTCATCCTAGCTCATCCGTCCAATTAGGCTACACCCTCATCTAATCTATCACTCGTACAGGCTTTTCGATTCAGACAAGAGTAGTGAAAATATACCCCAATTGGGGAACCTTACTCTTCTATTTTAGAAAAGTTGATCAAAGCTGGCACCATCACCCTTCCACCCATAAAACCACACACTAGTTTTGACCCTACTCACCCCATGCCCGTGTGGTATAAGGAACAAGATTTCTGTAACTATCACCGAGTGAAAGGTCATAGTGATGGCAACTGTATCACTTTTAAGAATATTGTCCAAGAAATGCTCGAGAAAGGTGAGTTGACTGTGGATAATCCCAATGCCACCCCAAAAAAAATCTACAAATATTTAAAAAAACCATTTCCCAATCATGCCCCTTCATCCAATCAAACCGATGAGACATCCACTCATGATACCCATACCCGTGAGGTTCACACAATCTTTAATGAGGTACTGTCGCATCTCAATTACCTCACATCCCTTCCATAGAGGAAATCCTAGCCTGAAATCCTCCTTCCACATTGGAACCAACCGTCATTATTCCTTCACCAATAGAAGAACACCCTTCATCTCCTACATCACCTACAGAGGAGTCTTCTACTAACATTGAGACCATCTCACCCCTAGCTTCTCCACTTATCAAACCTTTACCTACCATACCTCCTCCACCCGTAGAGGGGCACTCATTACCTCCTCCACCCATAGAGGAGCACCCATTACCTCCTCCACCCATAGAGGAGCACCTATCCATTCCTTCACTTATTGAGGAACTCCCATCATCTCTTCCACCCATCATAGACCCGGTGGAGATACCTTTGCCTCTTAGCAAGCATTCTCCATCAACTACCCAACATCCAATCAGACCTACTTTTAGCTCTCTTACCCACAGAAGTTGAAGCTAGCCAATTCCCCGTCTCTAAGATGCATTTTACGAGAATTCCCATTAGGTCTTCACCAACTCCACCCACAAACATGCCATTCTCACGTTTGGATGATCACTTGGATTATGTGGATAGGGCTTTATTATGGGGGTGCCTCTTACTCCCTGTCTCAACACAAATGTAGAGATCCCTGATGACACCTCCACTATCTACCCAAACACATTTCCACCCATCAAACCAAATACAACCACTACTATCGCAACCCCTTCCACGATACCCACTAGCACTCACACCACACCCTTACCCATAACCCAACCTATACCTAAATCCAAACCCATACCCACAACATTTACCTCCATTAAACCTATTACCACTTTAGGGGTCACCCTAACCACCAGCCTTACTCATCCACCTATTAAACTAGATTTAGCTACATCCTCCAATGTCAATACCACACCTACCCCGACACCCAAACTAAAGAAACAAACTCATCAACCTCATACCCCTACCACACCAATCACACCCGCACTTGTCCCATCTGCCTTAAGACCTCAGCTACCCAACATGGTCAAGCACCCTTCACCCATCCATAAACCAATAACACAACCACCCATCCCGCCTCACAAATATCTAACCTACCAGGCACACAACATGACTCATACCTGCACCTATAGTCTATTTACCACAATACCTCCAATACCTTCACCATTTCTTCACTACCTACTACACTTCATTCATTTTCCCTCACACCCCAAGCACAACCTGAATCATCTACCTTCATAGCACCCTGTTATCCCTGTGAGTAACTCACCCTCTTCTACCATCGTATTTTCCTTCTAGACCCCATATACCCACCTCACCTTTACCCAAAAAGGTGAAACCCAAAAACAAGACCTCACTACGCCACAACAAGGTAGTCAATACAACCCCACATCCTCCTACCTATCCATCTACTGTACCCCTACCTAAACAAACCTAACTGATACCTCAAACCACACTGGTACCTAAACCCATAGCTCAACCTGTTCCAACTCTTCCAAAAATAATTCCTAGACAACCAACCACACCTACACCCAAACCCACATTCACTTCCCATTGTGATCCACTAGCAGGGTCCTATGCCCAAATTTTAACCAACCTCCTCGAGACTTTTGTTATCACATTACCGCCACTCCAAACTTACGACCCCCTCAAACCCAAGCCAAAGGGGTTTGATGATACCAAAATTTATGCATACCATCGTGTGCTAGGGCACGATGTGGAGAACTACAAGGCCTTAAAAACATCCTTATCCAATTATGTCCACCGAAACCAACTTTGTTGACGATGACCTTCTTGATGAGGACCCTACTTCACCTACACCCATTCCCACATTTCCCACTCAACAACCACAACCTCCACCCTCACATCTCAGAACCACACATAAAGTTTGAAATTAATATGGTTTGCATCTAGAGAACTTACCACGCCACCTCCCAAATGTTGCTTTGCACCCAACTAAGCTCACGGGGCTTTTCTCCTCCAGTGGATTTTTTCCCTTCATGTTGTTATACCACTTACCCTACACCCTCTCCATTTGAGAAATTCCCTCAAATAAACATGGGACACGTCACTACATGTGCACGAAGGGTAAAGAAAGGACAGGTTGACCCACCAACGAATCCTATACCCAACATACCATACGCCCCCATACTTAAAATAACTATCACGGCCACACATACCCCATTTCTAATGGTGTCACACATCACACCATGCTCAAACAATTATACTGATATCCCCTCAAAATGTCCTTATATGACCTCATCCAAACCTCGAAATCCAATCGTCAAGCCCTCATGGAGGTTCTTCAAACTATTGAGGTTTTACCCAATGACCCTACACCTGCAGCCTCCATTATCACACCCCATCATGTAGCCTCACTCACCAAATTACCACCTTCATCCCCACCTCACCTTGTTCACCAAGTGGCCTCCGTCAGCTTCTCAGAGACAAAGATCGCGCCATACTAAACCGATGACTCAGACCCAGCCCTCTTCATCTCTGTACACATTGATGACATATGGGTGCACCGTGTGATGATTGATGGAGGTGCTAACATTAACATCATTTCATCCCATGCATTTTCTCAAATTTGCATACCTAAAAATTACATGCATAAACATCTAGTCAGGTTGCATTCATTCAATGATGCTATCACCTCCACACTAGGCACTGTCATCTTTCACATTCGTGTGATCCCCACACTATTCCAAAGTTGTTTTTATGTTTTAGAGGGGGAATTCCAATATAACTTGTTGTTTGGTAGACCTTAGATCCATGTCAAGGGTTTTGTACCCTCCACTTTGCATCATTATGTAAAGTTTGAACAAGAAGGAAATACTTATACCATTCCAGCTGACCCATCACCTTTCAAAACATGCAACATGCTTTACCAACCCAATGATGTACTCATACTAGTTAATCCATCTACTTCCGCAACTAATACCGCTTCACCTACACCTACACCCACACCTACCAAGTACCATTTCTACTTTTATCGAGACATACCTCCTCCACGCCTACCATTTGTTATAACCTCCATGGCTGGCCCATTAGCTTCCCAATCCGTTAGCACCACCTCTGCATCGACCTCCAACACATCATCTATACCAGCTACCCACATACCAACCACTGATCCCTTAGAAGGTTTTTTTCAATGCCTCACTCTGGGGGAGTACCGCCTATATAGTGTCAACACCTTTCTTACTCCACATGAGTATGGAAGCCTTCACTAACACCCTAGATATGATCATCGTATAGGAGAACACCTCCTTTATGGTCCTCCTCATCTTCGTACTAGTCTCACCTATGGGGGACTTGATACTACCACTTACACACCTAAACCACCATCACAACCATGCCCATTTTCCATGGAATTCCAATCATTTAATGTTAGTACAAATTAGTAGCACCCATAGATGTTGATTAGATTTCTAGTTTGACATTTTGGACATCCAGTGTGATTGCACAACATTGAATCTTTTCCCCAAGTGTGGGACTTGTAAAAATGGGAAAAGAATCTCTAGGTTAGAGGTTGGTTCCTCAACTCCTCTGATCAGGTGTATTACTTGCAAGTTCAGAGGTTTTAAACTCAAAATCTTACTCTAAATTCCAAGGGGACAGAGATAGAGAATGCAAAAGAACTAAAACTAATGCTAATAAGGTGATGCACCAAAGGAGTGGTGAGCATTTTTACTTCTGATTGACACAAATTACAAAAATGCAACAAAACATCATACACAAACTGATAAAATGTAATGAAGGATCATGGGTAAATCAAACAACACAAGAAGAGGACTGAAACTCATTCACAGAGCTTGCATTGTCATTTTCCAATATCAAAATACATGCATTACATCAACAGAAAGGTAGAAAATATGTTATAGCCTTGAAAGAGGTCTGGTGTTCCACAAAATCACTTTCTAGGGTGGAAGAGGGAGCCTATAAAACATAAAATTGTCCAACCCCTTCAAAAATGAGCCAAATCGGCTTTTACAATGCAAAAATGAGCCCAGGAGAGAGAAACACGGGAAAATGTGAGAGGAGCTTCAACCACTAACCAAAATGCAATAAAACAGCATGGGCATCCTTAAAGGTCCATTCCTTGACATTTTTCACCATGCTGGGAGAGAATGTGAGCCATTCTTCATTAAAAATGGTGGTTGAAATGTCATTTCTGTTGATTTCCATGTGCCAGAGGTGTTTTCCAATTTTATCTCTCTAAAATCCATCAAAATAAAAAATTGAGCCCAGAATCATGTAGATAATTTCACCAGATTTCCATTGATATAAAGAACATGAAAAAATGAGCTCTGGATCGAAAGTTATGGTCATTTGAAAATTTAGGGCAAAATAGGGCCAAAATGGGTTGGCGGGCTGAAAATTTGAAATTTTCCCACTTTTTTGCATTTGGGAAAATTTTCCCAAAATCTCCACACCCCGATCGATCGGTGCCATGTGGCATGATTCTATTGGTCGTGGGCTCTTCTGCTTCATTTTCCATCGTTTTGGCCTTTGGAAAATTTTCCAAAATTCTCCATGACTGGATGACCCGAGGACACATGGCACGATGTGATTTGCCGCGGGATTTTTCTCTATCTATTCCATCACTTTTGACCATATTTTCTGACTTGGACACATGGAAAAACCCCATTAGACATGGGCTTTCCCTACCATTTTTCTCTGGGCCTGTCTTGCATTTTTTGCCACCACTAGACACGTGGCACGATCCCATTGGCTCACATTTTGGGGGCGAGCTTTTCCTTTGAAATTTTTCTTTGATTTTTCTTTGGGAAAATCTTCCAATTTTTCCCCATGCTCCACCGGTTGAAGACATGTGGTGGGTTTCCATTCATTGTGGGCCATGGGGGTGAAAACTTCTCTTTGCGCTAACCTTTGGGAAAAATTCCCAACTTCTCCCGGTGGTCGAAGCTCTGACACCCCCTGAGACACATGACGTGATCCTATTGGCTCATGATCTTTGGGGCAAACATTTCTCCTTAGCACCCTCGCCAAACACTTTGCCAAATTTTCTATCTTCCTCTGCCTCCCAACATTCCGCCGCTCTTGGGACACGTGGCACAAGTGTGATTGGGTGCGGACCTTTCCTAGAGATTTTTCCATGGTGCCAACACTTAGTCAAATTTTCTATCTTCCCTCCACCTAGACACGTGGCAGCATCTTATTCATCGGCGGGCCCTCGGGGTGAAAAAAATTCCTTCTGAAACTTTTCCAAACACTTGGTAAAAATTCCAAGTTTACCTCCACCTCCGCCCTTCCAAGGACACGTGGCCTCACCTTATTGGCCCGGGCTTTTCTAGGGAAAATTTCCCACAAAAACTCCACCAAGCCATAACTTCAAAAATACATGGAGTTAGGAGGAAAACTTTACCTTTCTAGAAAGATGAGAAAAATCTCTATCCAATGGTGGCATTTCCATAAGAATTTAAGTGCCTAAAAAATGAAAAATCTGATTGAGGTACAAGGGAGGGAGGAATGAAGGGAGTTAGCCAAAAATAAGCAAGGGGATTATTTTGGATAACACTTACCAATCACCATTTTTCCCACACCTTCATGCACCGTTGTGCGTGGAAGGGTTTTGGTTTTGGCTTTTACAAGCAAGGCCGCCATACCATTATTCCATGTACCACCCATAAACATAATGACCGTAGTGGTATCAACTTCCCCGACCCTCTTACCAAATAGGCCCACATTGAACTCATTGAAGACCTTAGCCCTCCTCCACCTTCATCTTCATCACTAGCCTCAACTGCTTTACCTTCATCACCACCCTCACCGACAGAGTCGATGGATCCTTAATCTATCCCTCCTAACTTTTTTTTTTTTTTATAAACACCATTTCCTTGGGGCCTTTGACTTATCAATGTAAAGGTGAGGCCCCTTCAACTCTCCCATTCCTATATCCTGAGATGATCAACGATGACACACTGACCATTAACATCATTCAATGTCAGGATGATGAATCCATACTCACCTACCTTGGTGCAGAAGAATCATATATTCATCGGTCATTACCCTCTGAGACGTAAACCATGTTGAATGAATTGACTATCAAGATCAACATTCATACTTAGGACAACCCACACATCCTAAAGATCAGACAATATTTAGATGTTGTTGAACAAGAAGCCATCACTTCCTTTCTCCAAGATCATAACCACGCTTTCACTTGGTCTTACGCAGACATGCCCGGTATTGACCCCACCATAGTGGTCCACAATATTGTAACCATTCCCGATGCCAAACCTATCAAACAAAAGCTGAGGAAAATGCACCCTTGCATTTCTCTTCTCATCAAAGAAGAACTTCAACACCTTCTTTCTATTTCCTTCATCTTACCCATTGATTATCCTTGTTGGATTTCTAACATTGTCCCTATTACTAAAGCAACAGGGGGACTCCACATTTGCACGGACTTCCGTGACCTCAACCTCATCTACCTAAAAGATGACTTTCCCTTTCTTGGTATTAATCAACTGGTATACCTTACCGCAGGTCATGAGATGCTCTCACTCATGGATGGTTTCTCGGGTTATGACCAAATTCTGCTTTCCCAGAAGATCAACATTTGATCACATTCATTACCCCTTGGGAATGTTTTGCTATCGAGTCATGCCTTTTGACCTTAAAAATGCTTGTGCTACATATAAACATGCTATGACTTACATCTTCCATTATATCATGCATCATATATTGGAATATTACATGGATGATCTCTTGGCTAAATCTAAATGCCGCGCCGAGCACCTCGTTATCCTTGAAACCATTTTTGATCGCCTCATTAAATATTACGTCCAACTTCAACCTAAAAATTGTGTCTTCATGGTTCTCTCAAGAAAACTCTGGGATTTATTGTTTCCTCCGTGGTATAGAAGTTGACCCTGCTAAAGTCAAGGCCATTTTGGAAATGCCTCTGCCCATGAACCTCAAACAACTCTATAGCATGTAAGGTAAAGTGTAATCCATTCACTGTTTCATTTCACAATTATCGGATCGGTGTCAACCATTTCATCATCTTCTTAGGAAGGATGTCTCCTTTAAATGGGATGATGATTGTCACAAAGCTTTTGAGGCCCTAAAACAATACCTTCTCCAACCACTGTACTCATTCCACCAAAATATGATCAACCTTTTTACCTATACATATCAGCTACTGATCATTCATTGGGAGCCATGCTCACTCATCGTGATGAACAACATAGGGAGCAGGTGGTTTATTACATAAGCCATACTCTTTTGGACTATGAAACCCGATACAACCACCTAGAAAATCTTTTCTTAGCCTTATTTTTTGTTGCCACCAAACTCTGCCATTACCTACTCAACCACAAAACCTATGTTGTGACCAACACCGACCCTTTACACTTCATGTATGCCAAACCCTATCAAAATCAGTGCACCGCATGATGGCTTATGCTTTTAGCTGATCTTGACCTCGAATTCATTCATCAAAATTCCATTAAGGGCTAGGCTATCATTGACCAACTGGCTAACGCACCTATTTTTGGGGACCAACCCTCTAATTTTGAATTTCCTAATGAATCCATTGTTACCCTTTCCCTGGATGAACCCCCTTACCAAATGACATTGTTCTTCGATGGTTCTAAGTGTTATTGTGGGGGTGGAGCTAGTGTTATCCTCATCCTCTCGGATGGATAACTCATGCCTTTGTCTTTCAAACTAGACTTGTAATGCACTAACAATATTGTCGAGTACAAAGTGCTTCTACTTGGTCTCCAGGACCACCTATGTCCTCGATGTCAAATCAATTCACATCTTTCGTTATTCACAATTGGTCATAAACCAAGTCAATGGTATGTACCAATGTCGTAACAAGATACTTTAAAAGTATTAACATCATGTAGACATACTTTTGACCACCTTTGATTGTTACACCCTTCAAACCATCCCATGGTCAACCAAAATTTTGCGAGACACCATGGCCTTCTTAGCTTCCCAAATACTCGCTTCCCTTGCCAATTCCAAAATATTTGTCACTGTACAACACCTCCATTCACCTTCTTATTTACCTCATGATGTTTACTCAATCGGAACCAACACCCCGATCGAGTGACCTTTGGTATAAAAAATACTCTAACTACCTTTCCCTCTCCATCTTACCTCCTGATCTCACCTGTAACAGACAACGCACCTTACTTAAGAAGGTCTCCCATTTCATTATCCTAGGGGAATCCTCTATAATTGCATATTTGATGATATTCTCTTATGATGCCTCATGATTTCTAAAATTCCTTATACCATCAAGGAGGTTCATGATGGCATATGTGGGAGTCACTTTAGTAGCCTTGCTATTACTAAGCATATTCTTCACCTAGGCTATTATTGGCCAAACCTTAACCATGATTGTTGTGACTATGTCAAATGCTGTGTGAAATGCCAACAAAATTCCAACCTACATCATACACCTAGTCATGCCTTATAGGTCACTCGTGACCTTTGGCCCTTCTCTCAATGGGGTTTGGATCTTTTTGGAGAAATCAATCCTCATGCTTCCCAACGCCATTGATGGATCAAAACTACTACTGAATACTACACGAAATGGGTGGAAGCCATACCACTCATCTCGAGGAAAGCCAAGAAAATATGTGAGTTCATTAACCATCACATCATTTGCTGCTTTGGTGTCCCTCATCACCTCATCATTGACAATGGAAAATAATTCAAAAAAACACTACAAAAATTTTCGACGCCTTCGGCATTCACTTAGTTTCTCCTCACCTTATTACCCACAAACCAATGGCCAAGCTGAATCCACTAAAAAAACCCTCAATAAAATTCTCATGAAAGTGGTTGATGATACTGGGAAGGATTGGCATATGCACATTCCTTTTTCTCTATGGGCATACCGCACTAGTATTCACACTTCCACTGCAGCTACACCCTTTTCACTGGTCTATGGTACCGAGGCTATTCTGCCTCTCGAAGTCAGATCCCCTCACTTTATATTTCTCTCCATGACATGCTTACTGATGATGACTTTCTTCGAACCGATTAACACAACTAGAGTTATTAGGCGAACGTTTTCTTAAGGCTCGGATCACCTTCAAGTTTATCAACAATGTATCAAACGTGCTTATGAAAAACATGTTCATGAACGAACCTTCCAAGTTGGTGACCTTGTTTTGAAATAAAATAAACACGTAACCAAAGAAGAAAAATTAAACAAGGAAAATTCACTCCTAAGTAGCTTGGACCATACATCATAACTCATACCTATGGATCGGGGGCCTATCGTTTGTCCTCGCTTGAGGGTAAACCCAAACCTGAGCCCCTTAATGCATTACATCTTCGACCATTCTATTGTTGACTCTTTTTCCTACCTCACCTTGTGTCTGTTTATAGGCTCGTCCCTTGAGCACTATCCACTACATCCATCTCCCTAACAATTAAACAAGAATCATGTGATTACCCATCACCCTTTTTCCTTATCGTAAATATGTGCACCATGGCTTTGCATATGACATGATTCTCATGGATACTTTTGTCTTCTTTTATATGAGATCCCATGGTCGTTTCACCCTTTCCTTCTCAACAAGAACCAAATGCTTCGTTATAGTCTCATCTATGACTTAAAAGCCAAAAAAAAAGAATGAATCCCTCGGAAGGACATCTTCTAAAATAAGGAGCAACTCCTTGAGTCAAACTTCTAGTATAAAAGATGAATCCCTCAAAAGGACATCTTTTTCCTTTAATTGTCACTATGAGTAGATTGCACCCTCGAAGGACTGCTATAAAAATCTCGTAACTCCTTACATAGTCTTTCTAAAAAAGAGGACTATTTTCTCAAAAATCAAAATTCAGAAGCTTCCCACATCGATCAATTTACGAAGACCTCAAAGAGACATATATTACTCCCGTATAGACTTCCCGCATTGATCGGTCTATCTACAAAGTCAAAAATAAAAGAAAACAAAGATTTTTCATCAAGGACTTGCCTATTGTGATCTTGGCTCTATTACCCAAGGCATTCTATTTCCATTTTATGACCCAATTACTGCACCTCCTTACCCGTTGTCTTTTCACGTCATACCTCAAGGGACTGTTGTACCTACAACATTTGGTGATCATGTGACTTTTGTCACACTGTAGAATTATCAATCATGTAATGTCTTTGGGGTCTTACATTCACTAGCCTATCTGTAGATGTGTTTCATACGTCTTGATCCTTGTCAATCGGGTGACTTTCTTGCCCCCTCTTATCTTTTCTTTTCTTCATTACCTTTTTATCTTCTTAAATAGGACTTGGTCCTCGATTCTTTCCATTTGGGGTAATCCTCCCCTTTCGCCATAATCACCCTCACTTGAAACAATTTTACTATCATCTACCCCCACCTATTAAACCCAACCCACAACATGACCACAAACCTACAAACTCATTGTCATCTTCTTCCCTAGCTTATGGGAGAACTACATCGGTCTGAGGTCCCTTTTTGATGGGACTATGTAGGTAGCACTTCCAAGACATGGGGCCTTGGAAGGTTAGCTCGGCCATTCTTTACCCTAACCATTTCCCCCATTTTTTTACTGATTTCCTATTCATATCAAAAACCTCGACATCTATACCATATACCACATGACTTTTACCACTTATATTATTTCACATTTTCATACATAACCAGCATTTTCCACATTTTACACCATCTCATGCATTTATATTACCATTTGTTACCAAAATACCGAAATGAACATCCATGCCTAAACTAACCTAACTCAATCCATGCCTAAACCAACCTAACTCATCCATGCCTAAACCGACCTAACTCAATCCATGCCTAAACCGACCTGACTCAATCCATGCCTAAACCGACCTGACTCGATCCATGCCTATCACCTGACTTGATCCATGCCTATGACCTGACTCTATCATGCCTAGCTCATCTATTTTCCATCCATATCATCATAAAGTAAAACTCATACACATCACAATAGCATCACCTGAATATCATCTATCTCCTCATATATACATGTGTATCAATATAATGTACACCCCTATCACATACATGTGTATCTCAAAAATAATCATCATTGGCTCACAGGCCGCTATCCAATACAAAATTTCTTCCACTTGTAGGCCGGTATCATGTAAAAATAATAATAATACAATATCTCTTCTTCGGCTCATCATAGGCCGGTATACATCCAAAATCCAAAAATACAAAAATAGGTGATATACTGTATCACATCTGTTATAACATATTTTCCTCATCTGTAGTTTTGATAGTCCCCTTTGACCTGGAGTGGTGGCTCATTACTCTCAATCTACCACTAGAAGGCTCAACATATGATGTTGACCCCGTGCACTAATAGAAGTCCTCTGCTCTCTCCTTTGGGCTCTCGTCCACCTACACTCTCAGTACTATATGTGTGAGACTGTGTCTACTCACTCAAGACTATTTGTGGTGGTCTCATCACACCATCCACTAATATCTATAGCTCGGGCTCCTCCTCCTGTACCTATGCCTGAGGCTCTCACCTCTCTACCTGTATCTACGGCTCTGGCCTCTCGGCTGTACCTATGACCCCTGCCTCCTAGCTATCCCTACCTAACCCTACCTCTGTATGGCCCACCACTGGCTATAAGCCCTTGTCACTCCCACATCATCTCGTATGATGGTCTCTGATCTACTCCTCCCTATCGAATTTGTCGGATGGGGTGGAGATAAAGGTCTCTCCACCTCCTCTTTCCTATATTGTGGGAAGGGAGGGGGCATATCCTGCACTAAACCAAATTATCACCTCACCCGGTCGACAGGTCTCATCTCGTGCTCCCCAATATGGCATCCCTCTATCCATCTCTATAACTGTAGTCCCTCTAGCTCTACATACATCCCTTTGTAAGAGGGATAGGTCACATAGGGTCTCCAGACTATATCCACACTAGACAGGCTCTCCAGTCTCTATGTATATTACACTACATCGTATGTCACCTAGGCTCTCTATGCACTATCCTCCGGCACCCATCGCCTATAACCAACTCAAATGAATCCCCACTCAAATGCATCTACCGGGGTAGGCCCATCGAGTCACACACACACAATGTGCTCATAGGCCCAATAGTGTAGAAGGAAAATGTAACACAAATGAATCTCTGCAATCTCCTGTAGGCCCATAACTCTCTATATAACTACACCAAAAAATCTAGTGCCCATGTAAAACTAGTATGATCAATCATCATGTCCCGAAGGACACCCATCAGCGACCATGGGAATCTCCCACCCTCTAAATCTGGCAATGCATAGCACCCAATTGCCTCCATCATCAACACTATCAACCTCATCTCCTCAGGATGGGCAGCATAAACCTCTTGGTAACTCAGGTTGGCATTGTGGTAGCACAACTCGCCCGCTCTCTCTCTCTAAACACCTCATCTATAAACCTCGCTGCAACCTCTAATTACACTAAGTAAACCTAGACCCCACTAATCGGTAGCCTCAATATCCTATATATCCTCTAGAGTTATAGTCATCTCCCTGTCAGAAAGTGGAAGGTGTTGGTCGCAGAATCCCATCTCGATGAGTGTGACCATCAGACTCTACTCTCTCACAACCCACCCATAATGGTGGATCCCAATTAGGATGACATCATCAAAGTGACTCCACTCCTTGAAAGTCACCTACTCATGCAGCTCTAGCAATATAAGTGGCTCCCGTCCCTCATCCGCAGCTCATCTCAGGCTTGCATCCAACCAACACTATGTATTAATACACTTTCCCAACTTACCTTGTGTTCACCCCCAAACCACCTATTCTTCCCAAAACCCCTCTACCCTAATCCTTACCCAACCCACCCACAACCCGTCCCCTCTCTCTTAACCCACACCTTTACATATCTTACCCTACCCATTGATCATCCATTTCCACTACCTAACCCATTTTTACCTATTTCTAGCCCCATTTCCTTATTTTCACACCGACTCTGGTTACCCATAACCATCATCGGTAGCCTTTAACCACCATCAGTCACTTGTGTCATTATCGATGCCACTTCTACATGTGACATTGACCGACATTGACCGACCGACGAGAACTTTGGTATCGAACGATGCCGAAACCCCCAACCAAATTTTTTTATTTTTGACCAAATCAACCTAACTACCCAGCCAAACCTACTTAAACCTTCCCTCCTTCCCTTCCCACTCCTATTGACCTACATTCCAACCTCCCCCAACCCAATTATATCCAATTTACCTCTCAATTCAAAATTTAAACCCTCCCCCATGTTTTTATTATAACCCATATTTTCACCTACTTAATCAATCAAATCATTAAGCTATGGTGTGGACCTTACCTCATCCCTCTACCAACATCATGGTGGTATATCTGGCCACTGTACGGGTGGACAACTCAACCCCTCTCCTACCTCTTCCATCCTCACTGAATAGCCAATCCTCAGCCACACGAATCGTGCCACCTGATCTCGCGGCCCCACCTCTCACTCAACCACTCTCACCTATGTGGCTCGCCAACCAAGCTATCTGATATTCTCTTTTTCCTCTTCCTCTTTTCTCTCTTCTTGTCCTTTTATCCTTTTCACAATGCACAAATGAATTTCAAACCGTGGGTTTTCCACTTTTTATACCCTACCCGACTCAACTAACATCGGTTACCCTTGACCATTCTTGGTGCATTGCCCTACTAACCACCATCGATTCCCATACACCATGATCGGTTCATCCTGACCGGTGTTGGTTACCCTGCGTACTCATTACCCTCCCATACCCCAACCTGGACCACTTTACCTTCACCTCTAGCCCTCCACCTTCTTCAACCTCCCTGTATCCACTGTTGAGGCCTCATTATTTTACCCTTACCTCGGCCTTACCTATGTCATGATCTCGATATTTGGACTTGGACCCTCGCTAGTGACCTTTTACCTCATGTGTTCACTATACCTTACGGAACTGTTACCTATGTTAATTGACCTAATGACCTTACCTAGCCTATTCTATGACTATTTATCCCGACCCTACCTTTGGTGTACGGAACATACCTAGGCGTTCCTACACCTAACCTACATTGTGTTTTCCGACCTTATCATATACCTTGGATACCAGATTCACTTCACCCTTGTTTGGATAAACCTATTGACCTTAGATGATGTAGATTTTTCCTACTCTTCAACCGGTAGCATGTTGCAGTTTATACATGTGCGTGCATTTGATTGTTGCTACCTTTGACCTTGACCCATTACCTAGATCACCTGAGTAGACCTTTCACCCTCTTCCCCTACACCCACTTACCTTTTCCTCACATTTACCTTTTTTCAAACCACTCACCGCTTCAGCCTATTGCCTCATCAGTTCCTGGTTTGAGGGGGATCACCTTCACCCACACATGGGGCAACCACATCTTATTTTTGTTGGCATTTCTTACCAATACAAGCTACGCAGTAAAAAGGGGCAAAATGTAGACACAAAAATTAGGTCACACTCCCCTTGCATCCCTCAACATATAAACACCCTTCATCACATTAACCTAGCCATGACCCCCTTCACATCACTAATATTAATTCAATTAATCTTATTAAATTAATTCATTATCCCCACCATATTTATTATTTAAATATCTTAATTTAGATAATATCCACACATGCACCTCTTTGAAGACCTCGTCAAGACTCACCTAATACCTATTCTTAGCAAGTTACCATAACTAACTAAGACTTACCCTAAACCCTAAAATCAATGCCCACACTCCCTCTAACCACATTCCCGCATGCTCACAAACTAATCCACGGGATAATGAAAATAGGAAATCGGGAGGATCTCCTAAGCCTACTAGGAAATACCACCTCTCGTTACCCCTAACATTCCCGTTGCGGCCCATGCGGTTACCCCTTTTAACCCAAAAGCAACCTTTATTCTCAAGGTGATCACTTGGAGCCTTCAAACCCAAAATGGGACTCCATCCTTCAAAGTTGGAAGCAAAAAGGTTAACGAGAATGAACAAAACTCAAGTAAGTATAACGTCATCTTATTTGGTTTATTCCAGCAAGTTCATCATCATCTTTATCACACCATTGTGTTATCTATCTCTATTTACGAAGCTTTTCATCTCCGGTGCTGACATTTTGTATTTCCATAGACCCATCAAAACCTCCATCCTTCACACAAAACCTTCAGAATGAACTCCAAGTAAGTATAACCATACTTATTTGGTTTATTTTGGTTCATCATCATTTTATCACCCAAACCCTATTTACCATCTCCAACATTTTGGAGACCCATCAAAACCTCATAAAACCTATTGTCACCCGATACCTCATCCTAACCAACCAAAACAGGTCACAAAGGAGACCAAAACCTTGTTAGATGACATTTCTAGATCTCACAGTAATCGGCACCGGTTATACCTAACTGCTGTCGGTCACCCTTGACCAACATCGGTCTCTGTGTTTGCCTACATAGCCTTAAATAAAGACCTACCCACCTAATTTTACCTCACCCTCACTTTCCGTGACATACTCAAGACCTTTATCAGACATATAGAACCCGAAACCAATCATTTGACCTATGGATTCTATTCTAGCTTAGCCTATTAGATTAGATCTATTTTCTTATTGTGTTTTTAAGTGAGATACCTAAATCATTTTAAAATAACAATATGATTTACTTTGTTTACCGCATTAATTTGTTTAAAATAGTAGACTGAAAACCATCTAGGAAGTATCATGCTTCCCAGATCTAGCTTACACTTATAGCTCACTACCCATATTCTTTAATTCTTTCTAGTGGTCTTGCTTTCATTACAGGTAGTTCCTCCTAGCCAAAAGGAAGCTCTCACTGTCAGTTGTGGATTCATAAGTCATACATGCAAAACAACCCATCAAATGACATTTGAACAGGTATTCCTCCTACCCCAAGTTACTCCTATCTGTTTGGTCAACAACTCAAAGAAACCATCTAAGAAAAAGGTGAAACAATATGCTTGTGAATTAGTCCTCTTAAACAACCTTTGAATTCATCACGCATTTTCTTATACCATTTTTCTAGGTGCGCCTTGTGGGTGGCCGTCATGGTGTCACAAGTGTACTTCTCAAATATTTTGGTAGGGGAAGGGTTCTCATCTGGGTACTCCCACACAAATTTATCTGGCCCATCGGGCACTCCAATCTCGAAAAGACGATGGTAAGGAGGAAATTACCAAACATGATATTTTCTCCATCACGTGCAGCATTGATGATTTCTTCTACTATGAACATCAAGAGGTTATAGATGGTCCCCTCCGAGATCTTATGGAAAATTTTCAACCAAGCCTTGTTAATTTATGTCCATCTCTCCTTCCCTTTCAGTTTTGTGAGAAAGCGTGTGGCTATCCTCATTATAAGGGTCGAAATCATAGATATTTCAAGTATCGCAACCCCTTCTTGTAGTCATAGGCTTCAATAGTATTCTTGATGGCCTCCTTGTCATCTAATTCATCATCAAAAGATTCTCCCTTGTAGATAAGACCAATAAATTTAGAAATCAGTTGGGGAGTTATCCACATCCTACGTCCTGTGAAGTAGAAATGGTCTTCATGTACGTGTGACATTAACCACTAGTATAGTCACTTAGGTTTTCGAAATAGGGAAACTCATAGAGTTGCAATAACCTAGCCTTCTCCATATTCACCTTTACCTCATCATCATAGATAGGCATTCCATCTAGTGTCCTTTTATCTATAGGGAAAACTAGTTCCAATGCCATCTCATTCTCTATGGTGCTTGTTTGATGGTTATAGTCACTCACAACCATCTTTCTAACATGAGACACCCATTCTTTTCTAAGAAATACGTTGTTTGGATATTGCATCTCTGCATACCATTCTTCATTAAAACTAGTGGAAATAGCTTGTTTCCCTTTTCCCTTTCCCTTCTTTGGTGAAATGTTTACTACTTTCCTTAGTTCCATTTCTCTGTTGGGTCACTAAAAGTTCTTTCTTTCTCTTGATCTTGGCTCTTCTCAACTCTACTGGCTTTACCCCTTTGTGAAAATCCCTTCAATATTGTGCCCTAGCATGCGGAACCCTAACCTGGAAAAACCTTCTTTCCACAAGATGGTGTATTCACTTGTGGGATTCAAAAATTCTACAACCTTCTCCCTCATCCTGTGTACTCTTTTTCCACTCTGGTTCACTTGATCAAACTAGCTATGCACTCAAATATTCACAACCATTTTTCACACAACTTTTCTTCAAGGATTCCCTAGTTCATAAGAGCTCTTCGATATCACAAATGCAAGGTAAACAATAATGTACCCCGACCTTCTACTTATAGCTTTTACTTTTTCCATAATAAATGTCATGCCACCTACCAATGTACCTTTGCAATAAAGGCATATTTTTCTTCTAAATCCAACCTTCAGCGATTTTACCCCTATGCCCAATCTGCATGAAAATTTCTACAACCTTATGGCGTGTAAAAACCCTTATTGACCGAAGATCCTTATGTGTGCGCTTGCATTGCCAAAATAACTTCTTCTTTCCTTACCCTGATTTTTGACATCACCTACCTCATGTTGTTCATGTGCTTCTCACCCTTGTATGTGGTTTTTGTAAAGCCTTCCTAACACCAACCTCCTCATGTTCACCTTTTCCATGCACGCTCTTCCAAACTACATGCTTTTGATCCTTCATCGGGACATCGAAACATAGCTTCCACTACCAGCTTCTAGTACTTGTCACATCACTCCACCCCACACAAAAATAGATGTGTGGTCTTCTGTCACATAGAAAAATTTGATATTGTAAGTGGCTACCGGTGTAAAATGCGCACACAACAAAAAAAAAAAAGAAAGGGAACAAGCAATGAGAAAGGGAAACACAAAGAAAAGAAATATGTTAAGGGAAATCCTAGGCTAAATGGAAATACTACCTTATTTACAAACATAAGGAAGACTTATTTATAATAGGGCTTTAGCCTACTCCCATTTAAATGGCCTAGTAACTATGTTCCATCCAACGCTTATAAAAGCATTTGAAGCAAGTATATAGAATACAATTTATGGGCCCGTATAATGCACGTTGAATTTTAGAGGATGGCACAAAACTTGGAATCATACAATAGAACCATCTACCCAACCTCAAACTTTTTGTTCTTGATGTGTCTATCATGTCATGCCTTATGCCTGGATTTTTCTATTTTCTGACTCCAACGAGCAATAGCCCGCCTCTCATCTAACTGTATTAACTTATCAATCCTCTCCTCAAGTGCTTGTTCATTAGCTAACCCTCCTACATGCACTATACATAGTGATGGTAACATGAATTCAATAGGTAACATCACTTCCATGCCAAACACCAATTGAAAAGGTGTGGCCTTGTTCAATATTTTATAAGTAGTCTAGTATGACCATAACACAATAGAAACTTTATCATCCCAATCTCTTCTTCCTACATCACAAATTTTGGTCAACATGTGACTCAATATCTTGTTAAATGCCTCAGTGGTTCCATTAGCTTGGGGTGATAAGGGGTAGTCTTGTGATGGGATACCATGAATTCTTCCAACAAGATTCTAATTGTCTCATTCAAGAAATGAGTACCCCTATCACTTGTTAAACTCAATGAACATCCATATCTGTTGATTATATTTTCCCACAAGAACCTAGCTATTGTTGCCACTATGCAATCCCTTGTAGGCACCGCTTCTTCCCACCTCGTAAGATAATTTTTTCATGTAATGATATAGCATGAACCATTCCTTCATTTGGTAGGTGAAATTGGTCCTACAAAATCAATCGCCCACTTCTCAAATGGTTATGCACTAGCTATCAATCTTAAGGGCATCTCATCTCTTCTACCTGGTTTTCCAAGGACTGGAAATAGTCATGGGACTTACAAAACTCAATACAATCTTGGTAGATGGTTTCCCACCAAATCCCTACTAGAATGATCTTGTGCATGGTTACATTACCTATATAGTGTCGTCTTGTGATTCCACCATGTGCTTCCTCCATGATTGCAACAATTTCATGTTCTAACACACACCAGGTGTAAAACCTCATCGCGGCCTAGCTTATATAAGTCTCCACTAATTAACATGTAGGGTGTGGCACATATGGCTAACTGTTTCCTTTCCAAGGTCTTCATTCCCTTTAGTACCACACTTGTTTTGAGAAATATAGTAATATCTTCCAATTCAAGGGTGTACATCATAATCTATATAGTTGCATTTGGCATTGTATCCTCAATGCTCTACACATCCTCCCCGAGTCAATCCTTGATAAATGGTCAGGTCCTAAATTACTCTTACTTGGTTTCACAACTACCATAAAATCAAATTCTTGAAACAACAAGACCCATCGACATATGCGCCCTTGTAAAACAGGCTTGTTTACTTGGTACTTCAATGTCATGTGAAAGATAAATGGTGTTTCTAGTAGATATTTCTTGAATTTTTGCAACGCGTAGATCATGGAAAATGCTTCACACTTAGTGGTAGTATAGTTCTTCTCTACTGGTGTCAACTTCCTACTAGAAAAACATAAGGGGTGGTCAATAATTCCTTCTCTAGGTTGTGCTAAGATTTCCCCAATCTCCATCCCCGAAGCATCAACATGTACATGGAATGGTTTATCCCAAGAAGGAAAGCGTAATATGGGAACAATGATCAAATTTCATTTAGTGTGCCTCTTCCAAGTAAAATGGAATTTTGTGTTTTAGTAACTCTTCCAATGACATAGTGATCTTAGCATAACCCTTAATAAATTTTAGGTAATACCCCATATGCCCAAGGAATCTACACATTGCACTTTGGCTGGTAGGTTCTCCCAATCCCACAATAATGTCAACTTTGGCAGGATCCACTAGTAAGCCTTCCTTACATATAATATGCCCCAAGAGTTTTTTGAATATAGTGGAAAAAACAAATTTCTTAATATTGAGGGATATGTGCAACTATTGGCATCTCTCGAACATCAACCAAAAATTGTCACAATGATCCCTGACTAATCCATATACCATCCAATAATCAAGGTAGACTGAATAAAATTGTGGATAAAATCATGAAATGCCTACACCACAATGCGCAAAAACACAATAGGTGTGTTCTTCAGTCTAAAAGGCATGAATGTGTAGGTAAATCTTCCCCATTCAATGGAAAAAAAATTATTTTCTTGGTCCTCCTTTGCAATCCTATCTTGATGATATCGTGAGAATCCATCTGTGAAGGAATAGATCTTACGCCCGGCTACTCCTTCTAGGATTTCCTCAGTGAAGGGGGTTAGAAAAGGATCAATAACACACACTACATTAAAATCCCTATAATCAACATAAAACCTTATCCTCCCATCCTTCTTAATGCTAACTACCATCAGACTTATCCATTTTGATTCCTTGACGGCCTCAATGATGCTGTTGTGATCATCTTTTCAATCTCCTCCTTAACTTTGACTTGAGGATTCAGATTCATTATATAATCTTCCAAATTGGGTGTGCTCCATCCTTTAAATTTATTTTCATTTCCCCAAGGAGTGGTGAAATCCTTTAAGCTCATGGTATCCATGTGGAAATAAATCTTGAAACTTGCACAATCAGATCAATGATCGGTAAACTTCTTTTCGACCAATAGTCCCCAATAGTATCCTCCTTAGGTTTTGTTTCTAAGACAATGTTAACCTTCTTTATTTTGAGAGGTTTATTGTAGGTATGCGCTTGCTCATCAAGTACTATCCATAACTTCATGCGTACCTATAGTATGGTTAACTTCTGAATTTTCCAATTCTTCACCATCGATCATGTAGACCAATTTTCCTTTTTCTTTTTCCATGCATGCACGCTCAATCTATATCTCCTCTGATTCTTACTCATCAAAAATGCTTCTAAACTAGGTTCACCTAATAATTATAGTATTCTATCCTCCATCATGGCACTATCTCCCATCATTAGGAACTTAAAAACTTGCAACGCCTCATCCACTAATGGCTTAGTGCTCAAATATTTGAAAGCTTGAAGACCGAGGTCAAGCTGTCAACTCCTTCCATTTTTTTGTTTGACATCACATATTTAATTGAATGTAACATGTGTGTGTAGCCTTATAAGGTGGAGTACATCTTATGCACCCATAAAGAAGGTGGTAAGGCTTCTACACCTTCCATCCAGGACTTCTCACATGCTTGGATGTGAAATAAGGTGGGTTCCTTCCCATGATAATATTGTATGATAGTAGGTGCATTGCTCCAAGAAAACCTAATAGAGAACATGATTATCACTTTATGCCACTCTAGAAGGCTATTGTGATGGGTCACCCACCAACATGCTATGGTCTTGAGAAAGGTATAGCTAAGCATCCTTCTCCTTTCGATCTCACTTCTCCACTGGGTCTCTATTTCTCATAGGAAAACATCAAGGTTGGATCCTCTAGAATAACTTGGAAACTTCTTTCCTCTTAGGTGTTTGATTGAGCGTGCCTTTGTTACTCTCATCAAATACCCTCTTAATTCCTTCCTACCAACTCATATGTCACATGTGCCCAATTTTAAGATGTTACACTAGTTGTATCACTTATAGATTGAGTGTCTTCCCATTGAATAATTCCCTCCTTTGTTGGTTGCATAACTTCAGGGTCCCAAATAGTGCGCACATAAATTTTGTCTAGGTCTTCTTCTCCTAAAGGCTCAATATAGGGCATTGAATTCCCATTTGTCAAAGGAATGATAACTTGTTCCTCTTTGTTCTCAAAACTTATATACCCCTTATTGAAACATAAGTCAACATTGTTTTTATAGCACCAGGGGCACCCAAGTAATCGTTGGAAAGTTGTATTCCTCAAAAAGTGCTAAGACTTCAAAGTCTCTAGTGAATTTTTCCCCTTGGATAATGATAGTATCATCCTTTAAAACACCAATGGGCATTTCCTTTGTCTTATTAGCCATATACAATACATTTGAAGAAGGATGTAATGGGGGCCTTCCCATTTGATTCCAGGACATCTAGGGTGAGAACATTGACTTTTGTGCCTATGTCAATAAGAATATTACTTAAGATCCATCCATCAAAAACTGCATTCAAGGTAATCTCCTTATCATAGTCGAGGTTGTGGGGAGGAAGGTTAGCATGAAAAACCTACCTCTCGTGCTTTACTCTAATGTTTGGTATCTTATTCCTCAACCATTCTCCTAATAGAGGAATGATATTCTCTTGGTGTAGTATCTTACACACCTCTCTGACATCATCTATATCTGACTGAGGAACCTCAGTGTATTTCTTCTACCCTAACTTCCTAGATTTCTTTATACATTGAATTTCCCTTAAAGACTCCTGATTACGTCCATGGTCTCTTGATAGACTTCCTTCTAATGGGTAGGGTCCAAATACTTCCCATACACCACCTCTTCTCTTGTAATCAATGGTCTCTACTTTGGTATCTCCTGGCGTGCTCATTGCCTCGGATTGTATCATCACCAATATAGGTTCTAATTCTTACTCACATGCTACCCTTGGTATCCGCATCGAGCCTATTTTCTTAACACTTACCATCCAGAGCCCTTGTCTTTTTGGTGTTGTTGGCTCATATGTTCAAATAGCTCTGGGCACTCCTCATACTTGTGCTTCTTTCCACACCAAGAGCATTGTAGTAGGTCAGGACATTCACACTTATAGTGCTCCATAGACCCACAATTGTAACAAGTTCCACATGGGAACTCACACTTCCACCGCCCTATAGTTTCCACGGCCTCTAAATCCTCCGTAAAAGCCTCTTCCACAAGATCCTCCATCCGTGCGTCCTTTATAGTGATGACCATCATCCTTGGAATTTTTGTAATGATGGTCTATCACATGTCAATATCAATAGCATAATGTATCTATTCAATCAATCTATAATCCTTGGTGTCATGAGTAGTAGAGGTGAAAATCTTGTAATAGTAGGACACATTCTTATGGATCACTCGCTGCGATTTGCAGTGGAAACCTACTTGCATCATGATCTCTTTGGAAAATATAATATTCTACCATTATGACATGTACCGATCTCTCGAGGAAAATTTTCCTTTGTATGCCTCTCTACCTCTCAATCTATGCACCATAAGCCACCGTGAGATTCATGCGTCGAGTTTGTAGATAGCTTCTTTAGTAGTTTGGCCATTGCAACAATCTGACCTTCAAGAAAAGTGCTAACACTGGTATCACACTTCTTATAACCTTAGTACGTAAGGAAGCCTCAAGGCCTCATGTAGGTGTATGAAAGTCTTATGTGACAAAGTGCTCTTCTAAAAGGTGTTATTAGTCCTCCAATGAACTACTGAGCATGTTGAGAAGGATGAATATCATAAGAAAATTTTGATAAGAGAGTCTTAAAACATGCATCATACTCATGCACACTCTTTGTCATACATTGTTTAATTTCCTTCAGTGCACTAATTCTCTTATGTTCAAACTCAGGGATATAAAATTCAACTAAGAAGGCATTACGCAAAGTGTAGTGTAATCTACTATTTCTAGTGGGGGTCATACTTCTAGTACCAACTATGTGTGCATCCTTCCAATATTGTTGCAAACCGACTTTACTTTTGTTCCAGGTATTGATTCCTTTTACGTGTCATAACAACTCACATTTGTGTACATGTTCTATAGCATCCTCAACACCTTTGTAATCTGGTAGATGTAAAGACATTTTAAAAAATACTTGCTGAGGTGGTTGAGGCCCTTTTCTTCTTGATCTAGAACCTTGATATCCTTTGATGTTACCTCTACCAAAAAATCCACTAGATCCACTAGCACCTATTTTTTCCGACCCACGAGATCCTCCAAATGTGCTACGTCCACTGGTCTATTATTTCCTATTCCACCTAATCCACCAGATTCACCTCCCATAGCTGGTCAAGGTCCTGAAGTGTTCATTCCTTGTGTCCCCATTATTACTTTGAACTACGTGCTAATAGTTTATGATATTGTACTACTACTGATGTGTGTCTCTGCTTTGCTTCTAAATGTGATACCTAATATTTTTTACCCAAACTTTTCCCAAATGTCACTCCAGAAAATATACCTCCAAACACATGAAATGATTGTGTAGCCATAGATGTGACAAATGAAAAGTTATACCTCCTAGGTTTTGATCGGTTACTTCCACCAATACCAACTGGGTTAGCAATACTTATCTCTAGATTTGGAAAACTAAGCTCTAGGGTTTCTCACCATGCGGATTCAAATGCATGATGACAACTCTCCTTTCTCCAAGTGACAAAATCTCATAAGAAGATAAATTGGTGTCTCTCCCACACTTGCCAAGATGGGGTAGCACAGACTACTTAGGCTCCAACTCCTCTGCATGAACCTAAATTCCTTCCTGCATTGTCTTCCTCTATAAATCCATCACTCCTCCAACTTCATGTTGCCTATCTAAATCCCTCTCACAAACTTCAATATACTTGAGTCATCTCTCTTTCCTCACATTTTTCATCCGCAAGGTCCACCATCTTCCTCCACCCTAGCTTCCTTTCCCAAGCACTCAAAATAAACTTAGTCGGACATAGGAAATGCTTCCAAAATTAGTGTAATGATTAGGATCTTTATAGATAAAGGGATAGCATGCAATAATGATCCTCTTGGATCCCTCAAAAACTCAAACTTAGCAATCTCTAGACAAGAATACGTATAAAATTTCATACTCCAAGGTGTAACTCATCAACACTCTACTCCACCAATGATCAACAACACATGTCCAAGTTAGATCAGCATCATGGTTCCTCTGATACTCATATTAAATTCATACACGAGGTCTATAGTACTAGCTTGACCTATATGTATACACCAAAATCCATTCATACAACTCCACTGGAAAACAACAAAATAAGGTCTCATACAACTCATGATATAGATTTTCTTCTACCCATTTATGTGCATCAAACTTAGGTCTAGTACTAAATCTCTGAGAAAACTCATCCTCTCTGTTATTTTAAGCCATGCTTCGACACTATCCAAGGTCAAGACCTTTTTCATCATGCACATTCTCACAACATCTTCGAAAAGAGGTCCCGGAAATGGTACCAATATATAGTCATTTACTTTCCCGTAATACCTTTACTAACACCAAGTGTGCACTGACCTATCACCTAGATGGCTCTAGGTTCTCACCGAGGCACGTGTAGGTATCGAGCCCCTCCTTTATGTGAGCCTTGTGAGAAGGTTCCACCATTAATGGAGGATAATTTTCAGATGTAGAAGTACATTCATTTATTTAAAGAGATAGAAACTTAACAAATCTAACATTAATGCATCACAAAAGCTAAATACCATTGTAAGAAGCATAATAAACTAGATCTGAGCCATGATAAGTCATATCACACAAGGGTTTACACCCATAAACAAGATATACAGAATGAACCCATATATATTGATTTAAAATAGTTATGGTAGCCACATTATAGTCAAAAGGGTCATCTCAGACCATACATATTAAAATGATAGAGACTCAACTCCTATCAGAATCTCTGATATGAGACCCTAACTATACTTTTCCCATTTTAACCCTTGTTATAGATCCTAGTGCCATACAGAGGCTTATGGCATCCCTTACAACCTTTAGTTATAACTTCTCTAAACCCTAGCATTACTGTAGCACTTCAAACTCTCCTTCTCTTTCTCTGCATTCTCTTTGTCTCCCATCATCTCTTGTATTTTGTCTTTGTGTATATCTTATATCCCCTGTCTCTATCCCGATCATCTTTGTTTATAATATCAGCAGCCACGATCATGTCTTCTACCCTAAAAAATCATGTGTCAAGTGTCGATGTGGTCCTCCATTAGTGAATTTTTATCCCTTTGCAAACCCTCCACGCTTTGTAATGATGTCTTCTAGGAATATTCACTACATGGAATATCCTTTTCTTGACCTCCAAGGTTCCAGGCTGGTACCTTATCCACTCATCATGCCTAGTTGGGTTCTCACATTTTTCCTCAAGTGTCTCTAGAATGCCAAATATGGCTAAGTCCCTTTAAACTTGTGTTCAACCTCCCGCTTTCATCGCTTTCACTTAAACCCTTATTAAACCCTTTTTTCCTATGCGCTTTCCCCTGAGAACCCTTCTTCTCAATAGTCCTACACATTCATGCCCTTTTCTAATTAGCCTATATTTCAAGGCCCAACAAGATCGAAGGTCTTTATCTACACTTAAAGGGACAATATCTCGTAAATATGATCCTTATAATCCCTTAAAACCTTTTGAAAAATTAATTAGACAATATTATGTTTACAATGCATTTATTTTGAGCTTGAAATATCTCAAAAGCTTCTCAAACCATATAAAACTTGAAAAACTTATTTTTAGGAAAAATAATCCCCATCACTGACTAAAAATAGCCCGGTTTTGGAGAAGATTTCCCGAGGTTTTAAACCTTTCCTAAACTTTCCTAAATCACTTTATTGCATCTTGTAGCTCCTCTTCACAACTTATAGGTGGGTTATACCTCAACAGACCAACTTCTAAGGGGTGTCCACCAATGTGAAAAAGTCTAAAAATAGGCCTTTTTAGGCCTCTAGGAGCAATTCCTTCTTAATGGTTATGGATGAATCCATGAAACCCATCCATACAAATAAAAACACTTGAAAATAACATTAGCATAATTCTCCTAGCTAGTATGATGGTAACACGGTGAATGAGTATGTCAACGGACATGTTTACATTGACCAGGAGAGGTATTTTCAAATGTGGGTTAGGTTGGCATGACAATTTTTCTAAATTTTTATGCTAATTTTTCTATTATTAATGGAAAATAGTTCGAAGGGAATATACCTAGATACAAAAGAGGCTCAATAACTAGATAAACATGATAAAGTAGAAAAATAGGATCTGAATCCAGATATTACAATAAGCCAGATAGTAGTCAAAAGAGAAACTACTAAGAAAAATAAAGACATGGATACAACTACAAAGAAACATCATACTATCAGGAACAAAACATAAACTTGTTCATAACCAACCTACTCTAAAGAAGTTATTTCTTCAAATCCTGTCGATTCTTGATCTAACTGTCTGCAAAGAGGTAAATAACACTAGAGTGGTGACATGTGTGGGGTCATTTGCATCCAATTGTGAGATGATCTGGTTCCTTTCATTTCATGTGCCCCAAATGTCCTCAAAGACTCCACTAAGCATAGTAATGCTTCTAACTTGTTGTTCAAGAAAATCACATATAGCCTTGAAATGACAATATTGTGATCATGTCTATCCTTATATTTCCCAAGTCTATTATCTAAGGAATTCAGTTTCTTGTAAATTTCATTTGTCTAACTGCCCCAATATCAACATCCTCATTCAACTTTCTTTTCCCCTTTTTCTTAGTTAGCTGATGCATTTCTTTTTTAATATTTTCCACCTCTTTTTCCAATATTTTAATTATGTGAAGAATATTCTCCTTCTCTTGTTGAGTAACATTGTCTTAACATGCATTACTGATATGTAATAGATTGTGGGAAATTTCAATATCCTCACTTCTCCTGAGGACTCGGCCGGAGGAAGAGGGGATCACTTTGGATAATGAAGGGTTTTTTGTCTTCAAATTTCTATGGCTAGAAATGGTGATCGGGTTAACAGTGGGAATAGGGTGAATGGGAATGGATGGGGCGACAGGGTAACTGGAATGTCGGGGTATTTGTTGAGACAGTTTCTATAGAGGAGGAAGATAATCCCTGACAGAGGGGAATGACCCCGATGTGTTTTTGAAAGTAAAGAATGGATCAATCCATTGAATTCAGAAGATAGTGTAGGAAGCATACAGAAATATTTCTCCTAAAATTATTTAGAAAATTTTAAAATGACAATAACTGAATCATTCTTGGGGACTTGTTTTGGACTGAACAAAATGAGGAAAGAACAAACAAGAACTCAATAATCTCAAGACACTATGTGGATCAGTGCCTTATCCATTAGGATTATAGAGTCACAAAAAATACATTCAATGAAGCTTCCTTTAATGAACACACACACACACACACACATAACAATAAAAAAGGAAACAAAACACACAACAAGAAACAAAAGCACAATAATAAAGTGAAACAAAACACACAAAAATAAATAAACACACAAAAGGAAAGGGAAACACTCAATCTAAAATCACCTATGGTACAGGTTGGGGACAACCCACTTTCGTTGAAGCACTTTTCATCTTTTTGAACATGTTACCTGTGCACCAAATGCAGTTTCTCAATGAACCCATTCACTGGTTCAACAAAGTATGAACCCTTCCTTAGTTGTTTTGGAAAATCTGGGGCTGGGGAGAACTCCATTTATCAAGTGAATAGAAGGTGACATCTCTCCTCTTAGAGAGGCCAAAATGACCATCCATGTAGTCAAATATCAAATTGAAGAATTTTTTTCCTCACCAAACTAGAACTCTATTTCAAATGGCCAATCCATGTCTTCACTCATTTTTAGGTGCTCATCCATTTGGTATCTTATAACTATCATAGGATTGATTTCTAATCATGTTGATCTCATCATATTCTTCATTAGGCCCATCAATGATTGTGTGATCTTCACTTATTATGTCCTTCATGATCATTTCTTCCACGAGATGATCCTTGATAAACATTGCATCAACACCATCAATGAATTTCCGAGTGATTTACTCCACTTGATTTATCTAAATGTTTTACTTCTTTTACATAAATTAAGTTCTTGGGACATTCATTATTTTTAAAAAACACTCCATGATAGAGACATGAATCTTATATATGATATTATTTACATGAGGTTCCCACAACTCATTTTATTCCTTTGATGCATCATGGATACAATCTTTCCCAATATACAAGAAAGAGAAAATATCAAGCTCACATCCATCAACCATTGTCTTAAGAGAGATATCAGATTTTTCATCTTTATCTATTTCATCATGATAATTTTTTGAATCAACTAAGAAGTCAAAACTAGATTCATACATATCTTGCATTTTCATGGCTTGCATTAGGAGTTCAAGGTTGAGTTGGGGATATTCTATTTCTTCTACAACTCTCAAAATTTCTTGCATATATTCCTCTTTTAAATATTCCAAAGGCTCATCAAAAATTATCCTCTTCTTCATGGATGACATCCTCAATGAGAGGCTCAAAATTTGTTTTATCAATACACTAATCACCAAGAGAATATTCTTCTTCAAATGGAAATAAGAACACATCCTTTAAATAGATACATTATTAAGAATCACTTTATCTTCCTTGTGGCCTACATCATTTGGAAATTATAGGATATTCTCTTGCAAGTCAATATATTTCCACTCTTCATCATTACCAATACCCAACTGGAAAGGAATTTTGGTCCTATCAAGATAGAAATTTCAGCCTCATCTTTAGATGTTATGAAATTATTTCCATTCCCGTTGTCTGTACAATATATTAGCTCTCAAATCTTCTAAATTTGGTATTATTAATTTCATATTTCTTATTAGAAGAAAATTCTTCATTTTTCCCTTGATCGAATGGTTTTAGAAGACCAATCCATTTTGATTTCACCTCTCAAGTCCCAAAAAAAAAAATTAGTTAGCAATATTTTGTATGATTCTTAAATCTTTGCTACCAAAATAGTCAATAATACTTTTTTATTCGATAAGTTGACGAGATCCACCTATGCATCCTTGATCAGCCCCACAAGTGGGAATTCCTTAGACTCCATGGAGTAAAAATGGACATTGGACCATGTTAAAGTAATTTCAAGAGAATTGGAAACTTTAATGGGAATTACATTATCAGAATCACCTGATTCTATTATATAGTTATTTAGTTGGTATCCTCTAATGAGAAGGGAGAGATAGAATGGATCAATATTATTGGTCTTTGATGCACTCATAGAAAGCATATTCTGTGATGGAGGAGTAGGTGGAGTTGGTAGTAGTCTTTTAGAACTAGGAAATGCAATATTAGGCTTTGAAATAATACCTTTGATATAATGGACAAGCTTATCAAATTGTCCTGGGTGAGTTTGCAAATATTTAGATTCGAAAATCTGCACTTTATACTTATTTACATGCTATATGATATCAAAAAGGTAGATGCAAATGATGTGGATGTCTTTAGATAAGTGGGTACTTTTGGAGGAGATAAAGACCCTAATTTTGGTACAGGGGTTCAATTTTCCATAGGAATAAATAGTCGGGAGCAACTACTTGTTTACTTACAACATTAGAGGACTTAGAAAGATAATTTTGAGAAGAGACAAAAGTGGAAGACTTACTTGGAAACAAAGGTGTTTTATTGGCTCTACAATAAGACCAAGCTTCTCCTTAACAAAGTATATAAAAGATGGTATTTTATATCCTCACTGATTATTTTATTCTATAAAGTCACCGCATGAGGATCTTCAACCTTTTACTTTTTTAGAGAAACTCTAGAGTAACTTCCTTTCATGATATTGAGAGTGAGTGAACATTATACATGATAAGATAGGTACATCATCATCATCATTTTCACCTTATAAATACTAAAAATTCCAATTTGTGTGTCTTCTACTTGTTTAATCTCTAGGACATTGCTATCCTCACTTTATTGTTCTAAATCTACTAGTTATTCTTCATCTTCTTATGTGTCACAAGTTTCATTTACCGGGGCTTCTATAATAAGCCACTAAGGTGCACATGCAATTATTATTGTATTCTAAAAATTCCTTTTAGGAGAAATTCTGAATGGAGTACTTTGGGAAAGTTGTTTCTTAAGTGTAATCAAATCATTAGATTTTGAATAAGAAGATCCATAGGAGTTGTAACTGAGCTTGAATTCTTGAACCTACATGTTCCTTTCTTGATCTTACTAGACATAATTAGGTCATATTCCACATCAACAACCAACCTTTGAGCTTCCTCAATATTACCATGTCTGGGTCTTCTAAGAATGAATCTTACTTTAGGTAGTTGTGCATTTATGAAGAATATTAACTTGTTATATTCAGTTGGTATTGCAACCACAACAACTTTATACAAAAATCTATTTAACTTTTTTTTTAAATATCTCATTGAATCATTAGGATCCGCATTCAATTGTGACCATTGAGAAAGTAATGCATGGGAATCTTCCGCAAACTTGAATATAGCTTTGAATCTAGCTTTCATTTGAGCCTAGCTTGTAATGGAACCTCTTGATAAATGATAAAACCAATCAGTAGTGGCATCTTGAAGTGATTCAACAAACAAACAAACATATACATATCAATGAGAAAATCCCAACACACCACATGTAGTTACGAATGCGGTAATATGCTCATCTAGGTGTTTAATTCCATCCTCTAAACTTGGGATAACATTTCCTTGAACATTTAGGAAGTTCATGAATTTTATTTAAGGTAAGTGGGCCTATGTTTTGTCCCTAAGTGAGAGGTTCTTGGAATTCTTCAGCTGCCATCTCAAATTTCTCTTCCTCTTCTTCTTCTTCTTATTTTGGGAATTTAAATTTCAATGAACGGTGAAAGAGAAGAGATTTAAGAGGATTTGTAGGATTATGAATTGGATTTTTGGTAGAACGTGTTTTATCAACAGGATTGATCCTGAAGGATGAAACAAGGAATTATTTTTGAGTTGTTCTTGTTTTATTCAAATTTCTTCAAAAACAGGATCAATATTCCCTCTTTCCCTTTCTACTCTCAGGTGTATCTTTTCTCAACCAGCTTACACATTTGGATTCAACTCAAGGAAGATTTATGCTCACTTTTTTATGGGATTTTAGAATTTCATATTTCTAATTTTTTTGGAATATATACTTTTTATGTATTTTGTAGAATCGTTTTGGGGTACATAAGTGTTAAATATTACCCATGGTGGGCGCTAAAAACTACGACAAAATAATTTTTCACATGGGTAAATTAAGATTTTTCACCAATAGTGTGGGACTAAGTCCCTCTACTTGAATGGGGAAAATCTATTTATTGAAAATAGGGAAATATATGTACATTAATATAGCAATTTGGGGTTGGTATTTCAACCGAGGCTCACACATGATTACTTCCCTACACCTATGGAAAAATTACTTTAGATACTACAAGGGAGGAAATAACTCAAGAGAGAGGTGTGAGGAGAATAGTGAGGAGGTTTTTTCACAATAAATAACACAAAAGAGTTTATTTATTAAAAACACAATACATCCATGATTTAAATGAGAAGACACCATTAACATAGAACAAGGAACAAGACACAAAAAACAAAAAGTATCATTGCATTATGTTGCACAAGATTAAAATTCTTATGGATTGTTTTTGAGAAGGAGAGGAATGTATTAGAATAGAAAATGGATTAAATTGGCTACTTTTTCTTTAGAGAGAAAATGAGAGATAGAAAAAAAGAATAACCATCCCTTTGAAGTGAGGAGGTCACCTCAATTTATAGCTTTACATGACAAATCTTCCTATACCCCCACATGACCTTTCAAGTTCTTATTCCACTTATGACTTTTCATCTTCCTTAGAAGTGAGGAAATAAGTCCCCTTTTTATAAATCAAAATATAATTTTATAATACAAAATTAGAGAGTCAGTTAATTGAAAAAGAAAAAATCTATGATTACATACAATGAGCAATTAGAAAGGGGGGAGAAGAAAGAGAGAGAGAGAAAGAGAAGAGGAACGGAGTTACTTAACTTCCCGATGAAGAAGCCTCCTTTGATGAAGAATCAACTCCAACTGGATTCTCGTGGAATATATCCAATGATGAAGCTTTGACCCTTGATCATCTTACTAAACCTGGAAATTATAAATGAAACCTTCTCAACTTCCAGGATGTTCACATACTCCATTGTGTTGATCCGTCCCAAGGATGACATTGAGCTTTTTGCATTGATTGAACCATTTCTCATGATTCCTTACAGTATTAGAGATGGAACCTCTAATCTCGTGATGGATCCAGTGGTGGTACCAATGAAGGAAAGAGGATCACCAATATTTTCCTAAACCAATTCTTGAAATGAATTCTGAAGATCCTTCAAATAAGTATTCTCATTAAGGGAAGGAGTACTAAGCTCTTGCATGCTTGTGCCAAGATCCTCCAGAATTCTTGATGCATTTTCTTCACAAGAATCCAAATCAACAATGGATCCTTTTAGAGCATCAAACCTCTAGGTTATGGTATGGGACCAAATGAGAGACAAGTTTTTGAGGCAAATAAAAATACATTTGATCTTACTAAGGCATGATAATCAAGATTATTCATCTCCATCACCAATGGGAGAGTATTTCCTAAAGGACCTTCTCTTTCTTGATATCTACTCTAATTTTCTTAATATTTAACTTTATTTCCAAGATGAATGTGAACAAAGAGATAATCTTAGGGAAGAGAGAATTCCCTTTTTCTATGATCATTCTCACCCATTGGTCATTTTCCCTTCGTTGCACTATGAACACTTGAGCTTCCTTGATAGAGTGAGGATTGAAATTGCAAATGGGAGAGATTACTTCAATCAGAAACAAGGATGATGAACCTAGTTCAAGAAATGACTATACATATGAAGACAAAGTCTACACATTCTCCTCCAATTGATAAATTATTTATTTATATTCCTCATTCCATGCAATGATCTGAGTTGAGAAATATTTTTAAAAGTGGCATCACCTTCATGTGTGGCTTGTCTTAAAGATACTCTTGTCATTACATAGTCATCAAGTGTCATCTCCTCCACAGGTGTTATGACCTTCAAATGTGCAACCTCTACAAATTGAGCTCTAAAAGCCTCAGTGAAGAACCTAGAGGTTTTATGTGCCTTCCTATTTCTATTTTTCTTGATGTACTTTGATATGGCCTCAAATTTTGGTGTCATCGAATGTTGTACTCTTCTTAAATCCTCTCTAATAAATTAATTGACCCATGAGAAGGGCTTAGAAGGAGTGGAAAGGATATCAAACACCTTGGATGCTTGGTAGGAAACCAAATCATGACTAGGATGGGCTGATTAAACCACCTCCATAGAGATAATTGGATCCACTTTGGATGCTCAAGGGATTGTGAAGGACCTATCTCACCTTGTTCAAGATTCTCAACATGATCCTCTCTAACTTTGGACCTCTCATACACCTCCACTGAGGGAGATGTTTCATCAACCTCTATGAGTTTCCTCTTTCTGGAATGAGATGAGCCTATACCTCCATCGGATGCTTCATGAGATGGGGAGAGAGAAGATTTCCTATGCAAGGAAACTATTATACCATTTTCAATGAAATCTTCCCTCCTCTTCTTGTATCACTTTTTAGACCATTAGACCACGTGCATTGTTCTCTTCATGATATCAAATATCTATGTGATATGCCATGTGATGAGAGATAGATGAAGATTACACTGCTTCATACTTAGGATCCAAAGAGGTTTGAATCATCATTAGGAACACTTTGAAAAAACCAATAAAACTCAAAAGAGATCATTTGTTCAATTGAAATCCTCATATAGTCCCTTTTTTTGACTTTTAGGTCATAAACAAAATTAACCTAGAAGTATTTAATTTGAGGAATATGGTGTAAGACAGGTGGAATAAAGGAGTCACGATTTGTTCGTGATCCAAGTTATATCTAGAAACACATGAATACATATTGAAATATACCAAGTATGCTTGAATGTTTTTAGCATCACTCACATTCTTGCAAGAATATATACCCAATGAAAGCATAAATGAGACACCTTTATTTTTCACATCCTTACACATGGTATGAAGAAGATGAATATGTCTAATAAATTTCAATCAATATGATATTATTACTTGGGTATCTTGGAAATCTCAAAGGAGTGTGATCAAAACCACATACTTGAGGATAGGTGAAAGTCGAAAGCGTATGAAGAAGCTCTCATACTTATGGATCAACTCATCTTCCTTGGGTAAAGTCCTTTACTTCGGGTATCCTTCCATAATCTTGATGAGATACATTATCAATGCATCATTCAATATTGAGAAATGTGCATTTCTTTAATGGAATATGAGTTGTCAAGTACTTCTTGAATGCAAGTACCTTCTGCAGAACATTTTGGGCCAACTAAAGACCTCGAAGGGTCTTTTAAATGCAATAGCATACACCAAATAATAATTCACAGCGAACTTATTAGAGGTAAATAATTGCTCCAATTAGATGTGGATGTTATCACTAATGATCTACCCTCGGTCAATCATTTGCTCTCTTTCGATGAGAATCGGGATGAATTGGGAATCCAGTCTTGAAAGTATTTTATTCTCTCTTCACCCATCACTCTACTCAAAATAACAATTACATCTAAGTATGCTTCATGAAACTCATTTCGTAACAAGGTCTTGGGCATGCAAGAGGGTTTTCTTCCTTATTTGAGCCATGAACCCACTACCACTCCCTAAAGATAGGAATATGTCTTAGACCACTCCTGTGATGCATACTCCCTTAATATGATTACCATGTGATTCTATTTGGGAGTCAATAGACTTTGAGAAATCCCTTTTGGTGTCATGAATGCTAGGAGATAGTTGTCCTTCGTAGTGATAATTCTTGTGGAAATTTTATAGTATATCACATAGGCCAAGACAAGTGATTAATTGTAAAAGAGAGGGGTGTCCTACTTCTCTAAAGAGTCTTCCACTAAAAATATTTTCCTCAACATGCCCTCTCGGTTATCTCATCATCTATGCTCTCGGATCTTCTAGGTCCGGATGTACAACATATTTGTCACCCACATGTGGATAATCCATGATCATGGTGTAAAATGGCTCAAATAAAATGATTTTTATCTTCACGATGCTTGGAATGGTGTTATAATGCTATGAATATGGGTTGGTGAAAATTTCAATCCAATCCGATAATAATCTATTTTTAGCGAGGTTGCAAGATTAGGTCTATTTTTAGTAGTTTTCCAATTTTCAATTTCTCATATTTATTTTCCTTTGAACATTGGGAATTGAATTATGAAGTTTAAATTATTAGTTTTTATGACCCTTACAACTTTTAGAATGCTTATTTTTTATATTTACTATAAATATTAAGTTGAGTTATAGAGGTTGGATTGAAATTTTTCACTTCCACTAGCTTAGGAATTTGGCATTGAGGTGTTTTGCAAAATTTCAACTAATTTTGCTCAAGGAATGAATGGGAAATTAAAAAATCATATGGAGGTTTTGTATGATATAAATGGCTACTAAAATGATTCATATCATCAATGGTACTGGTTTTTGTTTCCTTCTCTTAGTTTTTAATAGCAAAAGGGGATGTACAATTTCTAGGTTCAAAAATGGAGGTTTTGAGAGGCATGCAAACTTTTTTGTCTTCTTAAATGGTGGATGCTAAAAAAATTAGTAGAATAAAATAAAGGGATAATGTAAGGGTGTTTTAAAAAGACAAAATATGGCTGAAAAATGGATAAGGATAAGCTTTATACCACCCCCTTCATTTCACGTCTTGAAACCTAGTTAACTCACACTAAACCCAACCCAGTCAACCCATCCCAAGTGAAACCACATACTTAGGTTTTTTACCTTTAAAATAGGAGAAAAAGGGACATGGGGACACTATCTCCACAAAAAGGCTCCATGGGTCTTCATATCACGAGGAATGGGCCAGGACTTGAAAGTGAGTTGATAACTTTTTCTTACAACCAAGGTTGTCACTTAAGTGACACAAGTTGTATTTATCATGTGGTGGCACACTTTTGTGTCCCCCATGTAACTTTTAAATTATTTAAAGGGGATAAATGGACATCGAGAGCTCTAAGATGCGCTTCTTCCTTTTTAGAACCTACTCTCACCATTGGACTACTCAAAATAACATGTCTGAGTGCCTTTTTTCTCTGAGATATTCCCTTGGTATTTCCTATGCCAAAATGAATCCAATTACACCATTTTAAGGACTTGAAACTTCCTTATCTTTGAATTTTAACCCCTTTTTCAATTCTAGTCACAGGTGATTCCTGGAAGGTCAACCTACCACTAAATAATAATCTACCCTTTTTCCAACTCAACCTATGGAACATGTAGAGGGTCCCATTTGATCCACTTTGGAATTTGAATCAAATTCTAACTCTCCTTGTAACTCCCAGAATCCTTAGTTGAATCTTCACTAGGATCGAAGGTCTTTATTTGCAATGTTGGGCTAATATCTATAAATATATTCCTCATTATCCCTTGAATTTTGTTCCTAAATGAAGTAGAAACTCTTAGATTTCTAGTTCTTGTATTCTGAGCTTGCAATACCTTTGGAGCTTCCCAAACCATCTGAAACTGAAAAGCTACTTTTTAGGAAAAACAATCCCCATCACCTGGCTAAAAATAACCCAGTTTTGGAGAAGATTTTCCCAAGGTTCCAAATATTTCCTAAACTTTCCTAAATCACTTTAGTGCATCTTGTAGTTACTCTCCACAAATACCATGTTGGTATTGCCTCAACATCCCGACTTCCAAGGGGCGTCCACCGGTCTAAGAAAGCCTAAAAATAGGTCTTTCGGGCATCTAAGAGCAATTCCTTTTGAATGGTTCTAGATGAATCCATGAAACACCTCCCTACACATAAAAAAAAATTGAAAATCACATTATCACATTCCTCCTATCCATTATGAGGGTAACACACTGACTGAGTTGGCTGGAGGACAAGTTTACATTGACTGGGAGAGGCCTTTTCAAATGTGGGTTAGGTTTTCATGACATTTTTAATTTTTCATGCTAAACATTTAGCATGACAGTTTTTTTTCAAATTTTCCATTTCATCTCAACCTTGGATCTTGTATGATTTACTTATAGTTTTAGGTTTAGTTGTAATTTGAGAAGTTTAGGTTAGTTTGTGTTGAGCTAGGAGAGAAGGAACTGAACTTCTCTGGAAGTTTGTCTCAAGGAGAAAAGTCCAACACTTTTAAGAAATCCCATGTTAGAAAAATTACTTAATCTTCCATGATCAATCCAAGGGTTCTTATTTTGTTCTCTAACAATAACTTGATATCTAAACATTTTAATATACACCTTGATTGTAAAATTGAATTAATATTTATAATAAATTTGTATAAGTAGAGTAGATGGATGTATTTATGTTCAAAATAATGGAGAAGCTATGCATGTTAATTAAGATAAATTGTGATATCATTAGTTTTATGGGTTAAAATATTATATTTGAAATCTTAGAGATTTAATTAAATAATATTTTACACGAGTTAAATTTTAAAAATTATGTTTAGAAACTAATAACAACAATAGTAGTTTTTAGTTACATAAAAATTTGGTGTGATCATATGATATAAATGATATGTTTTCGGTATGAGTTTGTATGTTTTCATAGGACTAGAAAATCATAAGCATTTTTACCATATTCAGTTGGAAGGATGATTGTAAAACTCTATAAAAGAAAAAAATATTCACACACTTTTACGGTCACCCACCGAAGTTTGTTAGATTTTTTTGTTTTCTTGTTATTTCAACATTTCAAAAGAAAAGTGTACGTGTTTTGTTATGAGGTTGTGATTTAACCTAAATGGTTAATTCTTTAAGGGGTAGTAAATGAATCAATATAATCTTAATAAAATAATTTCCAAAACTAATTGCAACAATATCAGGATAATACATGAAACAAGATAGATAATGATAGATAAATAAAATGAAGTATTGAAAATGGGAAGGAGAAGAGGAGCTAGTTGATATTCTTACTTTTGTACTCGATCAAGATTAGGTTGATGAAAATGGTCTGATTGACCTTTATCTCTAAAATTATACCATGAACAACTTCCTAGACCAAAGGGTATGGTACAATCCAAAGTGTCCCCCACTATGGCCCGTTCGTATGCCCTTGTCCCTCCATAATTTTATCTTTTATAACTTCTTGTGCCTATGCAATGCTTCATGTTCTACTCCTATATGGAATTTTGACCTTCGATATTGTATGATGCACATTGTGTAGTTATTTCAATCTTCATAACCCTATATGGTAAGAGAGTCATGTAAAATAAATCTTAGGTGGGTTTCGAGCACCTGTGTGCCCTGACATCGCCACTACTAAGGAGAGGGCCCAAATTACACATCATTCTCAACTATAATGTGATATATAATATGTATATAACTTGTAGACACAAGATTATGCACTTAATACTATTACATTATGACTCTAGTATTACATTATATACATGATTCCTAAGTGTGAAAATAAGACATTGGTGACATATCTCATATTCCTTATATTGATTTCGATTGATTTTTGTTGGATTGGAGAAATGGCTAAGTATTATCCATTCATGGAGGTTTAAGACCACACACAAGAGAGTATGCAAAAATAATAAGGAGATATTAAGAGACTAGAAGGAACACGCAGGAGCATGCACGTAAGAGGATAAATTCAATACATGACAACACATGGAAGATTACATGAGATTAGGAAATGAATACATGACATTACGTGAAGGTGTGTGCAACACAGAAAAGAATTCAGTGTGTAGGAAGTTTTCACATACACATGATTCTACGATTTATCCATTTTTCAAGAAGAGGCTAAAAATAGGAAAGAAATTAGAAGATGATGTGGTATATAAGTAATGACTAGAAATAGGAAAAGGATATGTGAAGAAGGTAAAACACATGTAGAAGAGACATTTATTTATAGGATTAGAGAATCAAAGATGTGGGGATATTTCTAGCTCGATCTAGGGTAAAGCAACAATGTAAAAATCATGCCACCTATAATTAGGAAAAACACATGTAAGTAGTGAATGGAAAGACCTCACCGAGGATAAATAGGTGTTGTACTCTTTATAAATGTTTGTTTTTAATGTATGAGATTCTGATGTATGTGAGTGTTAAGTACTATGTATGAGATCTCTAGAGGTGTGATTTTATGTTGTAAGTATTATGATAGTGCTCATGGATCATCACATGGATGTAATCAGTACCTTTATGGAATGGATTATGTTTGCAATGGAAATTTATGTATGGGTTGTAAGGGTTAATGTATCTTAGTATCGTGTAATGGAAATTTATATCTTGTTGATCATTGTTTATGTTGAATAATTTCTTATTATATGTGTTGCTTATCCTATGTTGTATCTTCATTCTTTTGTGTTGTAATGGTTATGATTGTGTATGCGTTAACCACATATTGATAAGTTAATAAAGGAGGCACTTTGTGGTTGTGCATGCTTTTGGTGAGCGTTTAGACCTTTGTTTGGATGAAGTGCCAACATGCCTAACTAAGCATTGGAAAATAAAAATACTAAAATTTGGTTATGTTTATGGGACCTCTTTTCATTCTTCTCATTAGGATTTGGTATGCACATGGTGTTCTAATTATCTTTGGAGAATATTGAGCTTTGGGTGCATGATAGTTAGGAAGAGTTTTCTAAGAGATACAACACTGGACCATCTTTTAATATGCATAATTGGGTGGAAGAAAACCTCTATGATTACTTATATGATACATTTTTTAGATTATTCCCACTGGATTTGTACAAGTGGTTAGCAACTTAAGTGGAAAATAGGGGTGTTCACTAGGTAGAAAAAAGTTTGGATCCAGGACCATTAACAAGCATTTTCTTATTTGGACATGCCATGGACAAAAATAGTAGATAAGCAAACCTTCCAGTCCATTATTCCTTTCAAACCTCAATGATAAGGTTGTAAGAATATTTTGAGCTTGTGTAACCTTATAAATTGTTTGATTATGGGTGCTCTTGAATGTGACCTCCAAATGGGGATTTGACAATGCTACGAGTAGAGAGTTGACTTAGAAATAGCTTCCAATATATAGCTATTGGAAAATAAATTTGACATAATAAGTGTATATGAATCTAAGAGGATTTGTAAAAAATGAAGGAAAAATAGGGAAGAAATTGTAAAATGAACATAACATCCATATTCTTTAGGCAAACACATCCACTTTGGTCTAGGAAGCTCTGTGGGACATAGTTTCAAAGGAATTTATAAATCATATCATTCTAACCTATTTTAGTTATAAGATTGGTCTAGATCATCTCATAAAGTAGGATAACATTTAATTAATTTTGTATCTTTCATTATAAGTGCTTCATCTATTGTTGTTTATCATTGTTTACCATTACTTAATGTTTATTCCTAATATTGTTACAATTAGCCTTGGAAACTGATTGATTAGGATAATCTACAATTGGATACTACCCCAGATTAATTTATCGGAGGAAATTTTGGGAATTTAAGAGCTCCATAAATCCCCCTAAACCATGACACTATGGTAGAGAAGTGAGAGAGATTTTCGTCGACTACAAGAATGTGAAAAAGCAGACACCATGGGTGTGAGATACCGCAAGTCAAATTTTGGTCAACACTAGTCAACAAAAAATGGATGCTTTTAAAATCATCCGAGTCATCACCATTGCATAGATCTCATCAATATATTTCTGATGCATTTTGAGCAGACCAAATTTGAGTTTGTATGTGAAAGATATGATTGGTCAAAGTTCGGTCAATTGGTGGTCAATAGGAGTCAACAAGCGAGAGGATGCACCAAGTGGAAAAATCACATGTTCACACGTGGAATATCTTCATTTGGGAACATTGCATAGCTGCATTTGGGCACATGGCATGAAAATTTGTTTTATATTTTCCCACATAAAAAAGGTCTTAGGATTTTTGAAAAATCAAATATAAGAAAAGTCCATGGTGGCACTTTTTAAATGGATGGTCAAAGCCTTAAAAATCCTAAAGAATATTTATCTCCCATGACTGTGGATAATATTCATACACACATATCCTAAGGACTCGGTGTGGAGGTGATAAGGCCCATGTGGAATGTGGGGGCAGTGGTTCAAACAATGTGGACCGATCAACACCCACATATAGGGGTTATGTGAATCATGAGCCTATTTATAGGATAAGTGGTTTATTTAAAATACTATGCAAGCCTATACAAATTCTATATTATCCCACTTTTTAATTGATCCCCGAACACATAAGTGAAGGAAATTATTTTGGGATAAATAATATCTCTAAACAAATGTAATTTGATTATCCCTTATACGGGATGTCGGGGAAAAATATAAAGGATAAATAAAATATCCTGTAAAATAGGGCCGAGCTAGCCTATATAAAGGCCCCCACATACTAAAAAAAAAAACAACAAGACCTCAATTAATCTAAGGTAATTGTGAGGCCTTTTAAAAAGGACAAAATTTAAGGGATTAAGTCTTAATTTGATATTAGGTAATATTGTAAAAATTTTAGGGAGTTAATTTAATTAACTCAAACACTTTTTTAAAGGCCCATAGAGCCATAGTATCTCTTGCGGAGTTCCTGGATATCCTATTTGGATCCATAGGGTGTTATCCAATTTTGCACACATGAGAAAAATGGACAAAAAGGTCCTATTATGATGAAATTATGACATTAGTCCTGTGGACCCACTTCCGGTCATCACAGAGATAACATGATTAAAGTAATTAATAAGTTGATAAGTGAGCTTACCTAGCCTTAAACAATGAAAAATTAGATCATCTTAGTGTCAACTCAAGCTCAACTTGGTGCAAGGCACAATGGGGAGCTTGGTTTATGGTCAGCTCGGAAGCAGGCTCGTAAGTGAGTTGCAATGGTAAACTCAAAACATAGCTCGGGAGAGTCGAGGTCTTAGCTCGGTTTGAAGTTCGGCTTATGTGGTGGAGATCTATGTCGATCTCACTCGACCAAGGTTCCAATGAATATGGTCACAAATATCCACTCAGATGGATATATTATTTCAAGATCTCGGTGCAAGTGACTTGGGGTCCAAGGACTTGATGATTCATAGTGGGGTTCAGTCCATGCATAAAGAGATCGGTTATAGAGCTAAGTCAAAAAGTGGAGATCCGTGGATAACTCTTTTACGAATATATTGTTTGTAACATTATTAATATTGTATTGTGTGTGAGTATTTAATATTATTTAAATGAGATGTCAAACTCATTTAATAGTAATATAGTGTGAGTGAATGTGAAGTTGTAATAAAAACTCACGTAGCTATTTGGGAGTTTATGAGAGATTGTTGGGTTTGAGAGTGATTATAGGAGAGATATGTGAGGATATTATGGGATTAAATATTGGATTTGAATCCTTGTTTTAAGGAGTTCATTCTCATATATATTGTAAGCTCTCTCATCATGTAATTTCTCAAGTTTTAATCTATCAATTATTTTTGATATTTTATTTGTCTCTGGATTTTTCCCTATTTTCATGTGCTAATCTCAAATTTTTGTTGCTAAATTTTATCATCAAATCTGGAGTTTTGTTATATTAGGAATTAATAATGTTAACAATAGGGGAGTGAATGTTACGAATATATTGTTTGTAACATTATTAATATTGTATTGTGTGTGAGTATTTAATATTATTATTTAAATGAGATGTCAAACTCATTTAATAATAATATAGTGTGAGTGAATGTGAAGTTGTAATAAACAACTCATGGGTAGTTTGATAGAGTTGAGTGAGAGAATAAAGGGATAAGGAGATAAAATAGAGATTTGTGGGATAGTAGGAGCTATAATGCTCTATATATGTAATCACTTCTCTATGTAATATATCCTGAATGATTTCAATATACATCATTATTCAAAGTGTTTTATGTAATTCTCTAGTGTTTAACAAACTCACCAAGTGGGGAGAACATAATGAAAAACCAATGCAATTCTTCCACTTTGTGGGGATAGGGAGAATCATCACCAAGCAGGATAATTACTTGGTGAACCAAGGGAAAAACTCGTGGATCAACGCGTCTTTATGTCAAAGTCAAGTCAATGCTTTGAGAAATTTTTGATTCACCGAGTTACTCTCCGGATTAACAGGACATTTGTGAATTTGAGTGAGTCATGGGGAACCACCATGAAAGTGGGATCCAAGGTTGGGCTCTTAGAATGCCAGGTCGGTTTGGATCTTGATAGAAAAGATCTCATGCTAGAATCCCAGATAGATAAATCACCAAAGTGTTACATTCAAAAGAGTCAGGTGATAGAATAAAGAGTCACTTGTTAGCTTGGTTCACCGCCATGAGGAATGGAATTGGCTCTGTATCTCATCGCAAGACCCAACTAGGTCGACACATTAATAGATAAGTCATCAAGGAGGATACAATGGCTTGTATGTAAAGAACTTGATAGGTGAGCATGGGAGATAGATGGGCAGGTGATTCCGAGAACTCGACACGATGCAAGGTGATACATTGGTGGTGAATTGGTCTAAGAGGCCAAGATGGTGGAAGGAGCTAGGAGGGAAGCTCTACAAAGAGTGGCTCAACCATGAAGACATCAAACAAATAGGTCGACACATTAATAGATAAGTCATCAAGGAGGATACAATGGCTTGTATGTAAAGAACTTGATAGGTGAGCATGGGAGATAGATGGGCAGGTGATTCTGAGAACTCGACTTGATGCAAGGTGATACATTGGTGGTGAACTAGTCTAAGAGGCCAAGATGGTGGAAGGAGCTAGGAGGGAAGCTCTACAAAGAGTGGCTCAACCATGAAGACATCAAAGAGATAGTTTGGCATGGCTTGACATTATAATGGAGCTCGGTTGCGACATGATAAGGAACTCATTCAGACGGTGGTTCGATGCGACATGATGAGGAGCTAGTTTTGGGCCTGTGAATATGAAACATGGTGAATTTAGTTCACTATACAGAGGAGGGAAATATTCATAGAGGTGGGAAAAAAAAATTCATCAAAGGCAGACCTTGGTGTTTCGTTGCCATGACTAGAACTTGTCAACCCACAAGAAGGAGCTCATCTCTCCCAGAGGGTGATTCAACAAACCAAGGAAGGAGTAAGTATTGTCGTTATCAAGGTGACCTCGATGTTATGATGGCTTGATCGTGCTTGTGGGAGTTACAAAAAACTTGTGCCAGAATCTTAGACATATAAGCAGTGAAAGGAAAGCACTTTGAGTTAGAGGAGCTTGTCGCATGATACGATGATTGGAGGTAGCTCAATGCCACAGAGGAGTTCTATTTCTAGAGGAGTGGCTCATTTTAGATGAGCCCATTACAATGGCTTGGTCTTGGAATTAGATTCACAGAAAGATGGCGAAGCTTGCTCGGCATCGAGTCTTGAGACGGAGAGCTCATGACAGAGTTGTCTTGGCTATGCGAGAAGCTAGATGATGATTGGGCTCAACATGCGAGAAGAGGTGAGCCATGATGGATAACGTGGCAAGCTAGATCATGTGAGACAATTTTCTCGGTGATGAGTAGTTAAAACAAAGCCTGTGGAGGAGAACCGTCAATCAATCTAATGGAAGATAATACCACAGAAGCTAGGTCATATTCATATCAATCTCATCATTTAAAAATTAATCCATGAGTTCATCATGGAGGTAAGTTTGCTTGAACAAGGGATAAGTTCAACTAAGTGAGTGGTCATTGAGATAAATTGATTGGCTGATTTGATTCAACCTCAAACTCAACATAGATAAGCATAGGTTTAGAGCTCACTTAATTGAACTGAGCCAAGCTACCAAACTCGGTAACATAGAACAAAGCCAGGTTAGGAGCTCAACATGGTATGACTCTTTCCAAGAAACAAATATGTTCGACATGGCGGAATAATATGGTGAAGAATGCTTGTGGGCTAAGTCAATTGAAGAGCTCATGGGGACATAGTTGGCGGTGAGATTGATGTGTGGCCAACTTAGTAGATTTCATGCGGAGCTCATCGAGTTAGAGAGAATGAAACATGGTAAGCATGGAGGATGTGTTGAGAAGAGTCATGGAGATAGAGCTCAGTGATGATCTCAAAGGAGCTTCATGGGAAATGTTCAAAGTGATGTTGAGCTCATTGAACAAGAATAGATATATTTTTACATGCAAGATCAGTTACACGTAAGGATAAAGGAGCTTGAGCACAACTCGGCGAGTTGGCTCAGTGAGCCAACCACTAAGTTGGGCTATGTGTGACCATATTTTCATAGCCTCCCACTTTCTTCAATTCAAACTAGTTAACGAGGGGTCCCACCATTATTTTTATTTTAAATATTTCTTTCATTAATTGAGAAGATTAGGTCAATAACAAATTTATGGCACATGATGGAACCTTCTCAAGTGGTCTAACTAACTGTAATAAATGAACAATCATGTGCCTTTAATTTAGGAAGGTAATTTATGAATCCTTCTCTCTATAAAAATTCTTCTATAAATGTAATGGAAGCTCATTCCAATAGGTTGTAAAAGTTAGACTTCTAAGACAAGTGTATAGTTTTCAAGAAACCTCCTTCTATAATTTTTTCTTGTATGTTGAGGGAACTTTAAATCCTCCTTTCAAGACTGTAATGGAAACTATTTACTTTTCTAAATGTAAGATACATTGTGTATGTTGTAGAAGTAATAAATTGTGTGTTTTGTGACCAATTTTGTCCTAACATCCTTCTATACTTCTATGTTCCTTTCTCATGCTTGCAGGTACACTGTGCAAGTTTAAGTTTCTATTGTAGGTTTTCAGAGTTTTGTGCTTAGAAAGTGGTGGAGTATTGCATGCGGTTGAGTTGTGGTGATTGTTCACCCTTCTCAAGTTCATCCTTCTTCACTAGAAGACTGATATGCCATTATTTTATTAAATTTCAACAAAGGCAACGCATGCTTCCTAGTTTGTGTTATGTTGTACCCTCTCTAAGTTATAGTAGGTGAATTTGACTTGTGGTGCACACACCCTCTTAAAATCAAACCTTCTTGAGTCTAGCAACACCCTTTATTTGGTGCATCACCATCCCTAGTTTAGTTTCATTTCTTGCAAATATTTTTCCTAAAACCCATGAAAATGTTAGTATAGTACTAGATAACCATTTTATTACACTATGAGTAATACAACACTTAGTTTAGGAAGATGAAGTTGGCCTTCTCTAGAGGTTCAGCTCAAGCCCAAGACCCACATCTTAAGAGGTGATCCCATGTTTCCCAGTCACACCAAATTTCATGTTCACATTCTTTCCATTCGAAGGGTGTAATGATTTGGCGACAACAATTTTTAGACGCCTAAATGGGACCGAGTTAGTACTTCTCTTCTCACTTGCACAAGTCAAAGTACCTAGTGACTCTATATCTTTAGATTTCAAATCTTAGTGCATTAACTTATGTGAAGAATTCAGACAATAGCTTCTTCAAAGAAATTAAACTATCAACATATCAAACAATCTATGTCTCTTCCAAAGAGAAGGAGAAGAGTCATTTCAAAATCACCAGTTGCATCTTTACCTCATAGGGGTCATTCAAATCCCCTTATAGATGGTTTCCTCTACCTACGAACAATAAACCTTTCATTTTTATGGTGAGGAAGCAATTTGTCCCCCTTTAATGCAAGCAATCCTCTCTTTTTTCTCAACGTGACCCTATACCTGTTGTGGCACTCAAAATTTTATGCTTCTACATAGGGGAAATGCACATTACTCCAGTGGAACATATTCATGATGTAGCCAGCATTTGTTGAGTACATAATATCATGGAGGAAAACATTGTGGTTAGAATTCTTTCTACCTCTTTCAAGGGAAAATCACTTCAATGGTTTTGAGGGTTAAGTGTTTGTACTATAACCACTTGGGAAGAGTTAGGAGAAAATATTTTGTAAATAATTTGAAGAAAAGAGTGATCACTTGTCACTCTTAGAACAACTCACTACCATAAAGAGATCTCCCCAAGAATACATGAGTGATTTCAACTTCCAATTCCACAGGACCTAAAATAGGATTCTGGCACTCATAAAGCCTTCTTCTAATACTGCATTCTTATACTATTTGTGAGCCTTGAATAGGGATGTAGTAGTTATGATCCAATCCATGGGAGGAAATACACTACCTGATACCTACAAATTTTCCATAAGAGTGGATAATTCCTTGATTCGTGATGGAAAGATATCTCCATAACCACCAATGTTGTTGTATCCAGATCTTACGAACAATCAGCCTACCATTTCTCCTATTATAGAAGCTTCTAAGCAACTAGTTCATTCTACCCCTACCTCTTCAAATGACCTATTTGAATTCAATTCACTGCTGCAAACTTTTGGGAATGATCTCGTTGCACTCAAGAGGCAAAAATTTCAATATAATTGTCCATATTAGCCACAAAATCAGCAGTATCAGGCTAACCATCCTCCTTTTCAAGGGAACAATCAGCCATAAAATTAAGCTACAAATTTTAGGTCTTTGAAATTTCAAAGCCCTCTTGTTGCTAACTCATATAGAGCCAGAATAATCTAGTTCAAGACTATGATTGGTGTTATCCTTGTTCTCAACCCCACAATGAAAATATTTGTCCCAATGGAGTTCTTAGCTAGGCCCTTATGGTTGAAAGTATATTTGCCCCTCCAGAGCTAATAGAAAATTTGTCTACGCAAGATATAGCAGATCATCAACCGTAGGCACATGGACAAACCACTTTGCTAAATTGGCAAGGAGAAACTGCACGGGTTGAATACAAATTCCTCATCAGTGGTAGAAAAAAATTGGTCTAAAAAGAGAGCAATGGAACCTTGACCTTCCAAAGCTAATCAAGCATCCCCTTCATAGCCTTAGCCATAAGTAGTGGTTGATAAAGATGTGGGAAAGAAGTCACTAGAAACACTGCTAGCCAAGCTATAAGGAAAGAAGGTTCTTTAGGCATCATGGTACCCAACAAGAAATTTCCAAAAGAGGATTCTAACACCCAAAGGAATGTCATCAAAGTAGGAGCAATTCCCTTCAATATTGTGGAACAAATGAAGAACACCAACTTGAGTGTTACTATTTGGGATGCACTCTCAATTCCTTCTCAAATAATTTTTTGTGAGATGCTCTGAACATTTTTGGTACAACCAACAAGTCATCAGGTCATGGAATATTGACTGCTATAAGTTTATGTCAACTAGAAGGGAAAATTATTCCTAAGGAAAACAAACCACCACCATTCTATATTTCCTTTATCATTGGCGACCACCTAGTACATAATTACATGATCAATTTTGGTGCCAGTAGCTTAGTCATGCCCAAGAAAATTGTAGACATGTTAGGCATACAGTATACACCAATATCTAGAGGATTTGTTCAGTTAGATGGTACAATAGTTCATACCATTGGAGTCATCAAAGGACTCTAGCTTACTATCCATGAATGTCCCAGTTTGTCATTCTCCCAAGACATATCAGTCATTGATCTCCCTCCTCTCTTTTCCATCTTCTTATCACGAGATTTCACTTACAAGATGGGTGGTTATCTATCAACCGGTTCGTCACATATGATTCTCAGGACTTGATATGGAACCAAAGTGACTATAAGGGTGGAACCAATCTTCCATAATCATATAAAACCGTACAATGTTAGTCCTATAAATAGGAATTATACCATTGGTGATCTAGAAGAAGAATATATTGATCATGAACTGACCACTCTTGTTAAAGAAGTCCTCTACATTGTGTTAGATGAAGTGAGTGGAGATCATCAGTATGATCCCTACGTTGTTGTGTTGCCAGAGGAAGAAGTTGGTTTGTTGTAATTGAAGAGATGGGATTGGGTGCATACTACATTCATGAAGAAGATATGATCATACCACAACTTTTGAAAACACCAAAAAATTCTTAAGGAAGGTGGAAATTATTCTTTGATGGCTCGAGAAGTAAGAATAGATATAGTGTTGGTGTTATGTTACTTTCTCAGAGGGAGGTAAGTACTTCTCATATTTCTGGTTGTAATTTAGTTGCACTAAAAATGTTGTTGAATACGATGCCCTAGTGAAAGGAATTTAGCTATCCCAAAATAAGGGAACAAATCCTGAATATTTTTGGAGATAGTGAGTTAGTTGTTCATCAAGTGACGGCATGTAGTGCATCCAAAAATGATCTTTTAAGATCATACAAGAACCAAATATGGGACTTGATTGAATATTTTGAAGCTTTTGGGATCCATGTAGTTCCTAGAAATAAAAATCAAGATGTTGATAGGCTTGATACAATTATATTGCAATAGAACATACCTGTTGATATCATGAAATAAGGGCAGAAATTTTTCAAAATGGTGGTTTGACCTATAGTCCCTAATAATGTGAGTAGCTAGCAAGTGTTTGATAATGAAAAACAAATTGTCTTTTTCCTACAAGAAGAGGAAGATTTTGATGCGAAAATTCAAGATAACTTATAAGAATCATATGGTGATCAAATTATACAATTGAAAAGAAAAAAACTAGCAAAAGGTTTATTTACTCCAGAATCCATTTTCAATTTATATGATCAAGCCAAAAGAAAAATCTCTAACATGGTGGTCAAAGAAGAATATTTTAAGGAAGTCAAGGTAGAAAATGAAAATTTTCTGAAGATTAGAAAAGTGTGTACTTCGAAGAGAAATAATCTTTCATCAAAAATTTTCAAGAGTATCATGACATTTTTGCGTGGAGCTATAAATACCTACGTGGTTTTGATCTAGGTCTAGCACAACATACCATCGAATTAGATCCTAATGCCAAGCTAGTTCACCAGAAACAAAGGCCAATTAATCTTGAAATTAAGCCACTAATGAGAAAGGAGCTAACCAAACTCATCGAGGCCTCTAGAATTTTTCCCATCAAGAACTCTTGGGTAGCCAATCTAGTCCCTATAAGGAAAAAGAACAAGGAAATTTAGTTGTGCGTGGATTTTAGGGATTTGAATTGTACCTCGTTGAAAGACCATTATCCTCTTCCATCAATGGAAAAAATTATTCAAATGGTGGCAAGAGACCAAATATTTTCTATTCTCGATGGATATTTGTGTTACAATCAAATTTTAGTCCAAGAATCCGATCAATTCAAAATGGATTTCACTACCGAGTGGGGAATGTATGCTTACAACAAAATGCCTTTCGGATTTTTCAATACCAGGGCTACTTTACAAAGAGACACATACATGGAATTTAAGGGACTAATCAATGATATCATCTTTTTTTACCTTGAAGATATAATTTTATATTCTAAGCTTGCGAAGACCACATCATGCATCTAAGGAAGTTTTTCCGAAGATGTAGATAATTTGGGGTTTCACTTAACCCCAAGAAATGTATTTTTGTAGTGCACGAGGGAAATTTGTTGGGGCATATTTTTTTAGTAGAAGGACTATCAATCGATCCATCTAGGATTCATTTAATTATGTCCTTATCTCTCCTAAGTCACAAGAAGGGTCTCTAGAGTTTTCTGGGAACCATAAATTTTGTGCGGAGATTCATCCCTCAATTCATGACATTGGCTAAACCAATGATAGCCATGCTAAAGAAAAATATTTCATTCTCATGGAAAAAGGAAGGAAGGGAGAGCTTTGAATCCATAAAAATGACCATTTCTCAAGCTCCCACGCTAGTGAACCCTAAGTTTGATAAAGACTTTATCCTTTATGCTTTTGCAGGTCAAGAGAGAATTTCAAGTATCCTCACCTAGAAAAATGACGACATGATGGAGAAACCAATTGCTTTCTTTAGTCAATCCCTCAAATACTATGAGCTCAAATATTCATTTTTGAAAAACAAGTCTTTGTGGTTATTCGAGCTTTGAAGAAATTCAAGCACATGTTTTCCAACAACAAAATTCATCTGATGGTGTCTCATCCAAGCATCAAGGACTTTTTGCTAAACAAATATATGAATGAAAAGTGTGTTGGATGGATCACGAAGGTGATGGAGTATGACATACATATCAAAGTTACCGAACTTGTCAGAGGTAAAGGTGTGTGTTAACAACTTGTTGTAGATGTGGAATCAAAAGGTGATGAGGACGTGATGCTCCTAAACACTGATGAGAGTGATGATCAAGTTGACTGGTTATCCAAAATGAAGAATTTCCTTTTCTCAGGAGTATATCCTATGAACATGGATAAAAATCAAAGATGGAATTTTTTTCTTTAGTCTATTCCATATGTTCTGGTAGATAACATTCTCTTTCGAAAGGATTTTAATGGTTTTTCCTTGGTGCGTGGGACCGAGAGCAGGTAAGTAAGATAATAGAAGAGTTTCACACGGTGGCCTATTGGGAGGACATTATTTTGCATAAACAACTACTACCAAGATCTTGAAGAGTTTCACAAAGGTGGCCCATCTCTAGGTAAGGAAGTGTAAGGAATGTGCCTTTTTCACAGAAAGCGAAGTTAGCATCTCTTCCGCTGCATCCAATTCAAGTGGATCAACCCTTTTTCAATGGGGTTGGAATTCATCGGAATGATTAATCCTCCATCTAGTGATGGACATAAATGGGTCCTTACTGCAATGGACTATTTTACAAGATGGAAAGAGGTGGTAGCATTGAAGGAGAGAAATCAAAAGGCGTTCTTGATTTCTTGGAAAGTATAATGACAAGGTTTGGTATTCCATTTCTATTCATTTCAGACAACACAATGTCTTTTCTTGGTATGAAGTTGAGTGAATGGAATGTTAAAAATGGGGTCTACCTCAAGAATTCACCCAATTACTATCTGAAATGAAATGGATTGGTTGAGTATAGCAAAAAAACCTCACAATGATTATCAAGCACATAATGGAGACTAACAAGAGGACTTGGCATACACAGCTTAAGAACGCCTTATGGGAAAATTGGATCACACCTAAAAGGGCCATCATAAATTCTCCTTTCATGCTTTTATACGGAAGGGAAGAAAAACTTCCACTCTCCTTGGAGTTACCTTCTTTGGATTTGTCTCATCAACTTGAAGTTATGGAGATTGATCCTCTAATAGTCAAGTTTGCTAAGCTCGTGGATTTAGAAGAAGTACGGAACAAGGCCATGAAGACTTTGTAGCAACATCATGCTCAGGTTAAGAAATATTTTGACAACAAGGAATCCAACGGGCATTTTCAAGAGGGATATATTGTTCTCAAATGGGATGAAGATAGGGCCAAACCAGGCAAGCACACCAAGTTTGACACTCTCTAGAGTGGGCCATACATCATCATGATTTACAAAGAGGAAAATTTATTTCATCTATCCAGGATCAATGGAGAAGAACTGCCCATTCATGTGAATGGGAGACATCTCAAAGCTTGTTTTTGAGAGGCATTTTGCCCGTGTATAGTTTAGTCGTGTTTTTTTCTCCAAGTGAATATGCACATTATTGTGTGTGGTTGTTTCTTTTATTTCCTTTTTATTGTGTTCTTTGTTGTTCTTGCACTTTGTATAATCCTCGGAATTTTCTCAAGGGAAGAAAGGTTCAAAGTTTCCATAAGAGTTTCATAATGCTTCTTCAGTAAAAATTATGTAGTATGCCATAGATGCAAAGTATTTATCAGATGTAGTATACTTCATGCTTAGCATTCTAGGGAGGTCCAGGATCAGAAATGCTCAAGGGGATTCCAAAATGTATGATAGAATATCAAATTAATTTCAAGATTCCAACATTGACTCCATGCCCAATGGATGACTTAAGGCTATTGGAATCATGCTTAGCAGGAAATCATCCCCAATATGTTGCCAAAAATGTTATCCAATTTTGCACACATGAAAAAATTGGACAACGGGGTCTTATTACGATCAAATTATGACATTGGTCCCAAGGACCCACTTTCGGTCATCACAAAGATAACATGATTAAAGTAATTAATAAGTTGATAAGTGAACTTCTTGTTATCCAAATATCTCTCCTAATGATTTGGATAACTTACATACACATCCTGCTCCCCTTCACATTCTTCTATCTCCCTCCATTTCCCCTTATGCACCTTCCTTCTGTGCACTCGCATTCTCTCCTATCCCATCGTGCACTCCTTGCCTGCACCTCTATAGACTTACCTTCTAATCAGCTAAGTCCTTGGCATTCCTCTTGAGTGTATTGTGTGCACCCCTCTTCACCTCTTTCTTCAATTTATCCTTTGCACCCACACTCCACGTTCACCTTCTTTCTATTCAGCTCGGTGCATCTCCAAAAGTTAAATCCTAGGGGCAAGCTCAAATGAGTGCCAAGATTCCACACGTCTAGAGCCCCAAAAGTTACACTAACCATTGAAAATTCTTCAACTCAGCAAAGGGTGCCAACTGTCTTAATGGTGCATATTCAAAAGTGGGATCTAGGCTAAAGACTCAAACTTGTGCCATCCCTCCACGTAGCAAATGGTCAACAGAGGTCAAAACCAAAAGTAAAAGTGGGCCTAAAAATTACTAAGTATAGAGAACTAGCGGAATCCTCCATATGGATCTACGGTGCAATATCAAAAGGAAATACTAGAGGCAGTCCCCAAAGAAGCACGGGCCTTCCACATGTCCCTAGTCCAAAAAAGGGATAGAGTCGGGGTTGAATAGTCAAATGAGAGGCAGGCCAATGGAGAGTGCCAAGTGTCAACACAACACTATTTCAAAGATAAAATTTGGGGTGGGTTTCCAAACAAGTGCCAAGCTACCACATGTCTAGGGTAAGACTTTTGGCCCGCCAAGTAAAGAGACTTAGGAAAATGCAAAGGAGCTCATGGAGGCCACCACATGTCAATCCGACATGATTTCAAGAGCATAAAGATGGGGCTGAATCTCCAAGAAGCGCAAGGCCACCACATGGACCTAGTATGGACATAAATCTTCCTCCTACACACCCAAATATTCAAATGAGCATATCTTTTGGCTCAGTGCTCGAAATCTAAAAAAATCTAGCACTGTTGGAAAGATCTTGACCTCATTACACCTTGGAGATATGAAACTTTAATTTTGGAGAGGTTAGGTAGGGAGAAAATGGGAAAATGTCTATCATACCATTAACACATAATCAGATTTCTTCAACCACCATATATCATATGATTTGATCTACCATTCATCCTCCTTCGAGGCATCGAATAAATAATTAATGCGAGACACTATAGACTTGGGGCGACATTGACGATGGTGGTTGAGCTTTGAATTAATTTTCCCAATTATCTCTCTCGTTCTTTCCTCCGAGCTAAATCTATAAAGATAGGGTCATGGCTCATTGTAATGGTTAGACACTCACGGATCCTTATGCATGTTGTTAAGGAATCCATATTTTTGTATTTTGAGTCACGAGACCTCCATGTTTGGCTCTTGCATGTGGATATCAGCCCCCTTATCATTATAACAATTTTGTACATTATTGGAAGTAATAGAAGCATCCTTTTGTGACTATTCTCTATCCTAACATGTTTTTATTCCTTATTCTTACCGCTTCTCTTGCATTGAGTATTGTTGTGCTACTTTAGGTCCCTAGGTTCCATATTTGGTTGTGTTCTATGAGAATGATTTGGTGAACGTATGTTTTGTTGTGCTACTCATTCCTAGCCTCCTTTCATGCATACCCTATCATTCTAACTCAAAACAAATAGTGTTCACCCCTCTTTTCTGGTTCTATCACATTTTAGTGTAGTTTGCTTCATGTTATCCTTCTTTCCTTGGTCCCTTGGAATTCTTATCTTAGTTTCCCCATTCAAAGCACTAGGAGTAAAGAGTAGTAGTAGAAATATATATATGAACCGGCCTTCTCCGAAGATATGTCCCAAGTGTGCAAGGTCCCACAACTTGAGGTTGGTTCCATTGTGGTCTTAAACACCTCAAACTTTTTGAGATCCGAGACGCAGTACACGTTTGAGTAACCAACACTTACCTAGCCTTAAACAAGGAAACATTGAGCTTAGCTCAGTGCCAACTTGATCTCAACTTGGTGTAGAGCTCAATGGGGATCTCATTCCATGGTCAGCTTGGAACAGAGCTCGTAAGTGAGTTGTAGTGGAAATCTCGAGAATAAAGCTCAAGATATTCAAGGTCTCACTCGGTTTGGAGTTTGGTCTATGTTGTGAAGCTCTATGTGGATCTTGCTTAACAAAGGGGATAATGTAGAAGTTTGAAACCATCCACTCAGATGGAGAGATTATTTCAAGAGCTTGGTGTGAGTGACTTGGGGTCCAAGGACTCAATGATTAATAGTGGGGCTCAATCCATGCATAGAAATATCGATTCAGAGTTAAGTCAAAAAATAGAGATCTTTGGATAACTCACCAAGTAGTGAGAACATAATTATAAACCAATGCAATCCTTCTACTTTGCAGGATCGGGTGAAACATCACCAAGTGGGGATAATCACTTAGCAAACAAAGGAAAAACTCCACAAACCAACGCACTATGTTGAAGTTGATTCAATGCCGAGAAATTTGTGTGTCGCCAAGTTACTCTCTAGATTAATAGGACAGTTGTGAATTTGAGTGAGTCGTGGGGAACCACCATGAAAGTGGGATCCAAGGTTGAGCTCATGGAATTCCAGGTTGGTTGGGGTCTTAATAGAAAATATCTTCTGCTAGAATCCTAGACAGATGAATCACCAAAGAGTCGCATTCAAAAGAGTTAAGTGATAACATGAAGATTCACTTGTTAGCTCGGTTCCCAACCATGAGGAATGGAATTGGATTTATATCTCATCGCAGGACCTAACCAAGTTGATGAATTAATGGCTTAGTCTTCAAGGAGGCTACGATGGCTCATGTGTGAAGAACTTGATGGGAAAGCATGGGAGCTTGATGGGTGGGAGATTTCAAGAAATCATCCTGATGTGAGGTGATGCATCATTGGTGAGCTAGTCTGAGAGGCCAAGATGGTGGAAGGATCTTAGAGGGAAGCTCTGCAAAGAGTGGCTTGACCATGAATACATCGAAGAGATAGTTTGGTGTGGCTTGACATTATAGTGGAGCTTGGTTGTGATGTCAAGAGGAACTTGTTTAGACAATGTTTCGATGTGATGTGATGAGGAGCTAGTTTCAGGCCCGTGAATACAAAGCATGGTGAAGTTATCTCATTGTACAAAAGAGGGAAATATTTGTAGAGGTGGGAAAAAAATTCATCTGAGGAAGAGCTTGGTGTTCCATTTCCATGACTAGAAATCATCGATCCCCAAGAAGGATCTCATCTCTCCCAGAGGGTGATTCAACAAACCAAGGAAGGAGTAAGTATGGCCATCATCAGGGTGAGCTCGATGCTATGATGGCTCAGTCATGCTCATAGGAGTTGTGACAAACTTGTGTAGGAATATTAGATAGATAAGTAGTGAAAGGAAATCACTTTGAGTTACATAGAGCTTGTCACATGATAACAATTAGAGGTAGCTCAATACCATAGAGGATTTCGGTTGCGATAGGCGTGGCTCATTTTAGGTGAACCTGTTACAATGGCTCAATCTTGGAATTAGATTCAATAAAAGATGGTGGAGCTCACTTGGCATTGAGTCTTGAGATGGAAAGCTCATGACAGAGTTATCTCGAGTATGTGAGAATATAGATGACAGTTGAGCTCGACACGTAAAAGAGGTGAGCTGTGATAGATAACGTGGTGAGCTAGGTCATGGGAGATAAGTTTCTCGGTGGTGAGCATGTAAAACAAATCCTATGGAGGAGAACCATCAATCAATCCAATGGAAGCTAATACCACGAGAAGCTAGGTCATATTCATATTGAGCTCATCATTTAAAAAATAATCCATGAGTTCATTGTGGAGGTAAGACGGCTTCAACGAGGGATAAGTCTAACTAGGTGAGTGGTCATGGAGATAACTCAACGAGATGATTCGATTCAACCTCAAACTTGTCACAGATAAGCGTAGCTTTAGAGATCACTTAATTGAATAGAGCCAAGCTATCAAACTTGGTAATATAGAACAAAGTCAAAGTTAGCAGCTCAACATGGTACGGCTCTTTCCAAGAAATAAAGATGTTTGACATGGTGGAATAATATGGTGAAGAATGCTTACGGGATGAGTCAATTGAAGAGCTCATAGGGGCATATTTGGCGGTGAGATTAATGCATGGCCAACTCAGTAGATTCTTTGTGGAGCTTTCGAGGTGGAGAGAATGAAATGTGGTAAGCATGGAGAATAGTTTGATCGAGCCGTGGAGATAGAACTCGGAAATGTGCTTAAAGGAGGTTTGTGAGCAATGTTCATAGTGATGGAAATCTAGTCAAATAAGAGGAGCTCAATTATTACATGTAATCTCGGTTTCACATAAAGATGGAGGAGCTGAGCCCAACTCGGTGAGTTGGCTTAGCAAGCCAACCACCGAGTTGGGCTATGTGTGACCCTATTTTCATGGCCCCCACTTTCTTCAAGTCAAACCAGTCAATGGGGGGTCCCACCATTATTTTTAATTAAATTAATATTTTTATTTTAAATATTTTATTAATAATATTTATTATTATTATTAAAATATTTTATTTAAATATTCCTTTAATTAATTGAGAGGATTAGGTCAACAAGAAATTGATGGCACATGATGGAACCTTCTCAAGTGGTTCAACCAACTGTAATAAATGAACAATCATGTGCCTTCAATTTAGGAAGGGATTTATGACTTCTTCTCTCTCACACATAAATTCTTCTATAAATGTAAGTTGGAAGCTCATTCCAACAGGTTGGACAAGTTAGACTTCTGAGACAAGTGTATAGTTTTCAAGAAACCTCCTTCTTCTGCAAGTTGTTCTTATATGTTGAGGGAAATTTCAAGCCTCCTTTCAAGATTGTAATGGAAACTATTGCCTCTTTTGAATGTATGATGCATTGTGCATGTTGTTGAAGAAATAAAGTGCGTGTTTTATGACCAATATTGATCCTTTCATCCTTCTATACTTATTTGTTCCTTTCTCATGCTTCGCAGTACTTTGTGTAAGTTTAAGTTTCTATTGCAAGTTCTTAGAGTTTTGTACTTAGAAATTGGTGGAGTATTCCATGCGGTTAAGTTGTGGTGTTTTTTCACCCTTCTCAAGTTCATCCTTCTTTACTAGAATTTTGATATGCCATTATCTCGATTGAAGTTTAACAAAGGGAACGCACTATTCCTAATTTGTGGTATTATGTACCCTCTCTAAGTTGCAGTAGGTGAAGTTTACTTGTGGTGCACACACCCTCTTCAAATCAACCCTTCCTATGTTTGGAAACACCCTTTATTTGGTGCATCACCATCCCTAGTATAGTTTCATTTCTTTCAAATCTATTTCCCTAAAACCGGTGAAAATGTTAGTATAGGACTAGATAACCATTTTATTACACTAGGAGTAGTACAACACTTAGTTTAGGAAGAGGAAGTTGGCCTTCTCCAAAGGTTCACCTCAAGCCCAAGTCCCATAGCTTGAGAGGTGATCCCATGTTACCCAATCACACCGAACGTCTTGTTCACATTCTAGCCATTCGAAGGGTGCAAAGTGATTTGGTGACAACATAGGTAGACACATTGGTAGACATTACGGGAGGTATAATCTTCTACATCGACATTAAATTATAGTAAATTACTACTTAGTGGTTGTTGAGAAGGTTATTGTTATTCTTAAGACCAGTTTAGATTCATACGAATCAACTAGCATCAGAGTTCATTGTTGTGCATTCATAGCTTCATTTGTAATTTTGTATTATTTTTACAAATAAGAAGTAATTAATGAACCGGTTCAACTTTGAACCTAGAGATGTAGGTGTTTTTAGTTGAACTCGTTAACAACCGCTTGAAGTGTTTTCCATTTTCTCATTTCATTCTTATCAAGTTGATAATATTTTGGAGTGAATTCAAAAATTAACAAACTAGCTACATGAGGGTCTATTGTTAGTGAAATTTTTGGACATAATTTACGGACCAATATTTATCCAATTTAGGTTAAATAAATATATAAATAAGCATAAGCTTGCAAATGTGTGACACAATCTAAAATGACCTGCAATAGATAAACAAGTTGAATACATGCTCTAAAAATTCATACAAACATTAGATAAAGAAAGGAGAATGATGTATGAGCTGAGGTTGGACTAACCTAGTGGTTAACCTCTAATAAAATTATCTAGGCATAGAACTACATCCCCTCAAGCTAGATTAAACCTCATGTAGTTATCCTAGTATAGGAGTAAGTATGAATGTGAATCTCAGCCAACCCCTAATGTACCCTTCAGCCTCTAGACCCAAATATAGTGGGTGTAACTATAGATAGACTAAAATTTACCCTTCACGATTGTATATACAATGCTAGTGTATGTAGACCTCGAATAAATTCCCATGACTTGTAGATATTTGACATTGTCGATCTTGGCTTGACCTTGACTATAGTTTGGCTCATAGATGATAAAGGTAGGTTATTTGACCTGGTTGAGTGATTCAAATCTAATATAGGGGCTAATACTTAAGATGTGTTAATATTTATATAGAGAGGATATCTTTAGAGTGATTTAGAGCAATATTTACAAGAATATTATTCAAAGTGTAATGTGAGTTCAAATGGTGAATTAGAATTCCTTATATAGTTATCTATAAATAAATTATTGAATTGAGGTCGAACCAAGGGAGAGGAAATTAACCATAAAAATATATCAAATTAAGTATAGATTCATTTAAGGAGAAAATACAAGACCATACATGTCATCCCAAATCATAGTATGTCATGGTCCTATCCTATATGGTTTTGGACAGGAAATTCATGCAATTAATCTAGAATTTCAAGTGAGATTACTAGGATTAATACATTATTATGGATGAATGCAACTGAGCATGTGAATTTTTGGTGAGAATGTATAATAGAGAAATTTATGTAAAGGAAAAAGAGTATGAATTTTAGGCTTATGATGAGTGCACAAGCCATAGTATAGGGATGAAGTCAAAATTATGATTTCAAAATTTATGTGTTTACAAGGAAAATAATAGGAATCCAATTCAAGTGCAAGAGGTTTGTGAAGTAATTGGTTATATTTCATAACCCTAGAAGAGGTCGATACACCCTATTGTAATGGTAATATTTGAGATTGCAAAATGTGAATAAGAGTTTCAAGAGCTTGTGTATTAGAAGGAGGATGATAACCACTATGGTTATAGATAGTATATGTTGGAATAATAGTAGCCATAGGTAAATATATATTAACACTATGAGGTGGGAATTACTTGTCCCAAAGGATATAGGAATTAAAGAGGGATAAATAGTGAATGTAGCCATATTATAAATGTAAAGGTAAACTTAATCCTTATATATAAGAGTATGGTGTATCTCATCTCTTGAAATGTATAAAAGAGCATAAATGTGTTGAGGATTTTACCATTAAAAGTGTGTAAATTTTTGTTCATCATCCTCATGAAGAGAAATAGTATTAGCATCAAAATCATGATGGGAGACTTCTTATTTAGACCATTCAATGGTGATAGTAGAGCTGGTATTAGTGAATACATAGGCAATAAGATATGTATGGGGATAAGTATTTGATTTAATAAAAACTTAATTGAATCTAATTACAAATTAATTGATGTAGAAATAGTAAAATACAAAAATTACAGAAGAAATAAAGAATGTAAAATTTAATACCCTAAGCATGATAGATAAATGAAGAAAATTAGATAATTTATGCTTAATATGGAACTAGTTTGAATTGGGGAAATTAATGAAAAAGTTTGGTGATTGTCTTAAATTCTCAAAGATTAATTATGAAACTCACGAATGAAGCCAAACATGAGCTCCCACACTAGGGAAAGGGATTCTAGGCATTGGATACTACTAATGGGCACACGTGATTGTGTAAATGTTTCATAATTACTTCATTTTGATCACTTGATGGTCACGCTATGATCGTCGATGATACATGTAACCTACAAAATAGAAAGTTAAGTCGCACATGCCCACAAACCACATCACATCCTTAAAATAAATATGTATAGTGGGGATTCAGATCGACCCTAGATGTCACCCTAAGAGTGAACTTACAACCGAGTGCTACACTACATCTTAGACTCCATGTAGTTCTTGTGTGTGTAGGAATTGTGCCCTAGGATGCCCTTGTGCAAGTTGCACTTGATAACGGGCTAGATCTAGAATGTAGAAATGTATAACATGTGTGGATGGAATAGAATGAACTTCCCCTTCCTATGCAAAGTGTATACAAATTTGATGTAACCCTTTTCCCTTGAATGGATGTTATATGGATGCCTTTAATGCTTTGTAATGCCTTTGGATGCAACCTTAGGTGATGATAGTATATGTTTAGTGCTTGGCCCATAATTTTAAACACATAACTATGTATTTATATGATTCCATTATTTAAATATCATAATTAAATATTGGAATTCCAGACCATAAGTGAAAAATATGCCCAAAAGATAAAAGATACTGAAAAGAAGCGAGTAAGATAAGAAAGGTTCAGGGCACCCAGAGAGGATAGAGGTTCCTAGGTGCTACTATCTTGGCTGGGTGTTTTTGTCTGGAGCCATAAAAGATAAAAAATAAAAGTTATGACCTAGCTATAGGGTATGTAAGACCAAGTATAAAACAAGAGACAGATAAAAGATGACAAATATAGTTGTCAACCACTAGTTTTCTTAGTTAGGAATCATGTAAATGCTAGTATGTTTTTAAGACCTAGAAATGTACCCAAGTGTATGCTTGTTTGTCTACATTTTCCCACACTTTATTTTGTTGAGTGAATAATTCATAACATAAATTAGATAAGAGATGTGTACCTTGTGATCTTGTAGAGCATGCGGCGAATAGTTTACCGAGTGGACAAGTGAAACGTGAAATGATTATGAAGTGAAGTGTTGAGACTAGGAAAGGAAAATGACCCTAGGGGTGAAGCATATGCATTATGTTATACATGTTGTTGTGCTTGTATTTTCTATTGTAGGCTACTATTATTGTGCATTAAGGATATACTTGCAAAATAAGAGTGAAAGAGTAGTCAAAGTCTTGTTTATGAAAAATCCTGAGTAAAGCATGTATAAATAAGTAAAAGTCTGTAAAATTAGTAGTAAAGGAAAGTGTGCACCTGATGTAAAAGAGTGTAAAGGATAGAAAAGTGTCATGTAACGCTATGAAGAGTGATATTTGTTGTTGCAGACTCACAGCACCCCTGGATGCAAATCAGGCTTCTAGGTTGATGTTCAGGCATCCAGTGTGATTGCACAACATGGAATCCTTTCTCCAAGCGTGGGACTTGTAAAGATGAGAAAAGATTCTCTAGAGAAGGCTGGTTCCTATTCCTCTATTCAGATGCACACAAAAAATGTAGAGGGTTTGCTAAAACCTAATCTAACTTGCCAAGGAGACAAGGTAAGAAAATGCATAGAATAAAACCTAAACTACAAAGGTGATGCACCGAGGAATGTTAGACACTCATTTTGTAAATTTAACACAGACCACATAGATGCAATACAAAAACCATGCACAGGTAACCAAACTACAATAAGAGATCAAAATGACAGTAATGAATACATGAGAGGGTCGAGATTCAATCACAACACATATATTATTGCTCAAGAGTCGATATAAGATACATTGTAGTGGCCTAGAGGCAAAAAAGACGGCATTACAACCCATATGTGAGGTTTGAAAGCTCCAAAATTTCTCTTGCAGGCGAGGGAAGAAGGGAGGATGCAAAACAAGAATGTCCGACCCCTTAAAAAGCTCCTCTTTACAATATATATCAAGAAATGAGAGAGGGAAGAGAGAGGAAATCCAGAATCTGCCCCAACCACTTCTTGGTAGCATTTAAAATCATCTCATTATGACAGAAGTGGCAGATCCTAGCAAAATGGTGGGCTGTCTAACAGGAGCGGCGAGCTGTCTGCTTCATTAAAGTTGGTTGTTGAAGCATTACTTCTGTCTATCACCACGCGTCAGAGACATTTTCTTAATTTTCTCCCTCCAAACTACACCAAAATGTGATATTGATCCCAGAATCATGTAGAGAATTTCAACAGCTTTCCGTTGATATAAAGAACGTGCAAATCGAGCTCTGGATCGAAAGATACGAAGGTCTGAAGATTTAGGGCACAAAACAGGCAAGAACAGGTTTTAAAATCTTTTCCTGTGCTCTGCCATCTGGATGACACGTGGCAGGCCCTGATTCACTGAGTAATTCTCTCTCTCCACCTTTCCGCGGGATTTTCTTATGGGCCCCTTAAACTTGGACACGTGGCACTATTTCATTGGTTCGGATCGGTGCTTGAAAACTCACCCTTTGACTTTTTGGACCTTTTTCCTTGGTGACACGTGTCATGCTGTGATTTGTCTACGGGCCTACCAGATTTTCACGTCCACCGTGTCCTTTTGTCCCAGATGTCCCAGTGCTTCATGGGACAGAATCCTCGATCCACCCGAAATGGGCTTCCATGTCCCTTTTCTACCGGTGACACGTGGCGTGATCTGATTGGCTTTCGGCTCCTTTGGCTATCCGCGTCCCGCGCGTCCCTTTGTCCCACTTGTCCTTGTGCTGAAGTTTCCTGTTTCGGCCGAACCGGCCGGTTCGCGTCCTCTGTGCACTCTTGTCCCACTTGCTCCCGGTAAAGGACTTGGACAAATTTTCTTTCTTTCGGCCGATTCGGGCATTTCACGTCCATTTGTCCCAGATGTCCCTTTTTCTGTTGGGGCACTGGAGGCTTTTCAACCGATCCGTGCCTTCCACGTATAATTGTTCCAACTGTCCCAAAGGCGGTCTTGAGCAGGACTTAGCCAATTTTATGATTTTCTCCTGAATCAATCTACTTGCTTGGAACTAAAAACTCTGATGCATGTTATCAAATTAACTCTGGGGGGTGAAATTTGGATAACAATTTGGTGACTTTTCGGGTCACCTGCCTGCTAGTAGAAGATCAATGCCCTTTTAGTGATCCATTGGGCATTGAGTCATAAGCAATAACCTGAAATGAGCCTGATGCTGCAACTCCCTCTACGAGAGCACGCTGAACTATAAAAAACTCAATCTAGGAGCGACAAAACCTGCGCCAAAGCACTTAGGGAAACTGAAACCTAACTACAACAAGACAATGTGCATATGCACTTAGAGGAATTGAAATCTAGGCTAATATTTACAAGGGTGAACCTATTATTTTTTTCATTAGCAATGTTTAAGATAGATTCCATTGACCGGAATCGGGAGTTCTTCTCCATCCAATGTAGACAATTGGAAGGCATTGCTATTCTTACATTCCATGACCATGTAGGGGCCGCTCCAAATGGCATCAAACTTGGAAATGACCATGTAGGGGCCGCTCCAAATGGCATCAAACTTGGAATGTCTTCCTGGTTTTTCCCAATATGCATCCCATTTCAGAACTAGGTCCCCTTCATGGAAGGTCTTTGCTCTTGCTTTCTTATCAAACCATCTTTTCACTAAGGCCTGATCTTTCTCAATTGTTTGAACTGCACGTTCTCTAATTTCTTCCAATTCCATCAACTCTGCATACCTGGCCTCCATTGGTTCGAACTCAGCCAACTCCAACTGCTTCATGAACTCCAATGCAGGTAGTTCTAATGACATGGGCAAGATTGCCTCTCTTCCATAGACAAGCCTGAATGGAGAGTTACCTGTGGATCTTTTGGGAGTGATCCTATCAGCCCATAAGGCTGATTTCAGCTTGGTATGCCAAGACCTCTGATTCTCGTCAAGAGTTCTCCTAATGATCCTCAACAAGTTTTTGTTCGTGGACTCTGCCTGTCCATTACCCTGTGGGTAATAATTGGAAGAGGTGCTCAAGTAGATTCCATTCTTGACAGCCCATTCTGTAATCTTGGAACCTACGAATGCCAATGCATTGTCTGATATGATAGTGGCCGGCACACCGAACCTGGTCACTATTCCTTCATAAAATTCTAGTATATTAGACTCGTTTGCCTCTTTGAGCGCTACTGCTTCAGTCCACTTGGTGAAGTAGTCTGTTGCCATGAGAATCCACTTGTGGCCTTGGCTTGAGTTTGGGTTGATGACCCCGATGAAGTCCAATCCCCATTGCAGAAATGGTTGGTCAACCAAGATTGGGTGCAATGGAAGCAGCTGCTAGTCTTTCTTTGCCTGTGAAGAGTGCACATTTCTTACACTTTCTTATCCATGTATAGCAGTCATTGAACACCGTGGGCCAATAATACCCTGCCTTTATTATCTTGAGAGCTGTTACTCATGGGGAAAAATGTCCTCCAGAATCTCCATCGTGAAAATCTCGTAACACCCTCTCAATTTGACCAGTCCCAATGCACCTCAATAGAACCCCATTGATGTCTTTCTTAAACAAAACACCATCAACAAGCACATATGGAATGGCTTGTAATCTGAAGTATCTCCTCTTTGCTTTGCTCATTTCCGGAGGGCATAGTCCTGTCTGTAGGAAGTGTATCATATTCTGAGTCCAACAAGGAGTAGGCACATCATCATTTTCATGTTCTTGGCCATCCTGTAGTACCAAGACAGTCTCTTTTTCATCACCTGCTTCAACCTGTTGACTCAAGGCTAGCTATTCACATAGTCCCTTTCCACGTACTAGTTTGGTGACCTTGATCTCGATGTCATATTCCATGACACGAGTTATCCACCCTGCACGCTTCTCATTCAGATCCTTGTTTAGAAGGAAGTCCTTGACTCCCGCATGAGAGACCAATAATTGGATCTTGTTGTTTGAGACTAGGTGCTTGAATTTCTTTAAACTCCTGATCACTGCAAGTACATGCTTTTCAATGAAAGAGTATCTAGTTTCGTATTCCTCCAAGCCTTGACTGAAGAAAGCAACTGGTTGTTCTAATCCTTCTTTGTTTTGTTGTGCCAGGATTGCAGAAATTGTGTCTCCACCACCGAAGGCATATAGCACAAAGTCCTTGGAGAAGTCTGGATTGACGAGAGTTGGGGCTTGAGATATAGCCTCTTTTATTGCCTCAAAACTTGCCTTGCCTTCAGATGTCCACTTAAATGCCATGCTCTTCTTTAACATCAGCGTTATTGGCTTTACGAGAGCTGCAAAGTTTGGAACAAACCTGCGGACAAAATTGATCCTTCCCAAGAAGCTTTGAAGAGCCTTCTTGTGACTTGGCAATGGCAATGCTTGAATTGCTTCAACCCGTTCTGGGTCAATCGTCAACCCTTCCTTTGAAACAATATGGCCTAGAAGTTTTCCCTCGTGAGCCAAGAATATGCACTTTTTGGGATTCAATGATACCCCAAATATTCTACATCTTTGAAATACTTGCCTCAAATGACAGAGGTGATCCGCTGCATTTTTTGAGAATATAGTGATGTCATCAAGATATATCAGAACTATTTTGTTGATCAACCCCTTAAATGCCATATCCATTTCCCTTTGGAAGGTGGCTCTAGCATTTGATAGTCCAAATGGCATCTTCTTGTAGGCATAGGTCCCCCATTTGGTGGTGAAAGCTGTCTTGAATTGGTCATCTTCTTTCACCATCACCTGATTATACCCTGAGTAGCCATCTAGGAGAGAGAATCTCTCTGAACCGGATACTACTTGCAATATTTGTTCCATTGAAGGAAGTGGGTAATGGTCTTTGAGAGATGCCCTATTGAGGTCCCGGAAATCTACACACAACCTGATTTCTCCACTCTTCTTCCTGACCGGAACCAAGTTTGCAACCCAGCTTGAGTGCTTGATTAGGAATATAATGCTTGCCTCTATTAGCTTGTTAAGCTCTTTCTTCATTAGAGGCTCAATGTGAGGGTTGTGACAGTCTCGTCGCCTGATGGGTTTAGCATCTAGATCCAATTCTATGGTATGTTGTGCCAACTTTAGATTGAATCCTCTTAAGTCTTCATAGCTCCAAGTGAAGACATCTGGAAATTCTTGGCAAAGCTGTATGAAATCTGATTTCTCTTGCTCAGTGGCCACTTTACCACTTTGAAGTATTTTGCCTTCCCAACGAGGAATTGGCTCTGAATCTTCTCTCTTAACTTGTATGTTAGCCTTTTCCTTACGGAACTGGTCGTTAGGGTTGAAGATAGAATCCAACGTTACTAAACCCTTAGGAAGCTTGTTTTTCCACAGCTGCACTACTTGATCCCCATACTGCTGCTCTAATCTATCCTGATTTCTAGCTGAGAATTCAGCCTCTTCCTATAGAAAATTGATGATCTGTTGATCGTTCTCAAACACCTGCCAGCTTGTGTTATTATCTGGAACTGCTGGCCTCACAATCACATGGATATGTGGCTGTGTTTTTTCCCTTTTGATGTTGTCAACCACATCAAACGTTGCTCCAACTGCTGCGAGCCTATCCGCGGCTTCATTTTTCTTCCTGGGTATGGACACAATGTTGAAAGCTTCGAAATCTTCAATGAGGTCCCATACCCTATTCTTGTAGCTCCTCAGCAAGTCGTTCTTCATAGCATGTTGTCCTCTAACTTGGTTGACGATTAGCTCGCTATCCCCGAACACCTGCAAGTTATTTATCCCCTTTTTCCTAGCCCAATGAAGTCCATGAATCAAGGCCTCATATTCAGCTATGTTGTTTGAACAAGAAAACTGGAAACAAAAAGCTGAATAATATTTGATGCCTTGAGGTGAAACAAGCATGGCTCCACCTCCTGCACCTTGCCTACTCCTTGATCCGTCAAAAAACAGCTGCCATACCTCATTTTCATCATTATGGCTTGGCTTGGTGATGCTAGGAACAGGTTGATTTTCTTCATGTATACAATAGACTCCCAGCTCAGATTCTTCTACTTCTTGATAGGGATCAAAAGCATGTATCTTGTTTTCCCATTCATCGAGAGTTAGGTCCGGGATACTTCCAACCTTGGTGTTAGCCTCATCAGTACTAGGGTGATCTTCTTGATCAAATGCTGAGCAATTGGCATTAATCTGACTAGGAGTGTAAGGCTCAATATGGAAGTTTGCAATAGGTTCAGACCTAATAGTAGCCTTAGTTCCATACCTTGTTCTAAAAAGCATGTGAGACCAATCAGCAGACAAATACCCCCCAATCTTGGCTGTGAAGTCCCTTGACAAGAAAACGGAAAAGAGTGGTGGAAGGTCTATGATTGATATATCTTGTAAGACGACAACATTTGGACATGCATGCAAGGTAAGACTCAAGTTTTTAATCACTCCAATTGTTGCTATTGTTGTCTCATCCAATTGCACTACCCCTTTAGACATTACTTCATATTGGAGACCCAGCTGATCAACTATTTGCTTGGGCATCACTAAGCTACTTGCCCCGGAATCAATCATGTAATTGTGTACTAGTTTATCCCCAATGATTAATGAAACATAGAAATGAGGGGATTCAACATTTTACCTTGTTGCCCTCCATGGCTTCCTTCAGGCTGGCAGCATTTATAAGCACTTTGTCTTGCATCCGAACTTTCTTTGATTCGAAGTTGTCCAATCCTTCATGGCAGCTTGCAGCAAATCTCTTTGTCCTGGGATGGATAGGGATTCCCACATTGATATATTGACATTAGTCTTCTTCATCTGTTCAATGATACTGAACGGGGATGAAGTATCCTTTTGTTGTCCCTTGGTTTGTACACTTACTCCTTGTACGTGGGCAGCAACAGCTGGCATTTGAGTTGGCCTAGGGGCTGTTCTTGGCTGCCCTTGTGTATTTGAAACTGGACTCTGCTTGCCAATCATTTGTGGAGCCGTGGAAGGTGGTGGATTGGCTGGGGCTAATGGCTGTTCTTCACCCAAATTTCTCCTCTTTGACCTTGTGTTGGCTGTGACACCTTGAGAAACTACTTGATTCATGCCACATAAATCTTCTGCTTGCCAGTTCACCAACGTGGTGTCATTTGGGGCTGATTGTTGTTGGAATGTTTCTTGTTGTTGACTGTTTCCTTGACTGCCCTCGCCCTCCACACCAGTAGTTGTCACCATCAGTGCTTGATTGAGAGCACCATTAAAACACATGGATTGGTTATGAGGCTTGTTGCATGGAAAGCACCAGTCATATTCCTGAGCAATGTTGTTCTATGTTGGCACTAATGCCTTAGAGGCAGATATAGCATTTGGATTATAGGGCTGGAATGGTCTATTAGAGGGAGGCCTTGTTTGATTCACATTTGCAACTGGATTAGGTGGTCTTTTTGGTTGGTATGACTGCCTATTAGGCTGAGCTTGAGGTTAATAGGAAGGTCTGAAACCTTGGGCTTGTTGCCTCTTAATAGTAACCAGCTCATTTCCCAAATTTTGCAACTGTTTCATGACCTCTTGGAGTTCATTCGAAGCACTTGGAGATGAAGTGGAAGCTTCACTTGAACTCTGATTTCTAGGAGTGGGAACAGGAGCCAAAGTGGGTGCTTGACTAGTGCTTGGATTTTCTAAGTTTGGATACAAGGGCATGGGAGGCCTAGGAGCCAGTTTACCAACTTGAATAAGATAGTTTTCAGCTCTAATGGAAATGCTATAAGCCATAGGGATTGTTGTGCCTCCCATGGACTGAATTAACATAGAAATATCAGAATTCAAAGCTTTAAGGTAATATAGAAAAGCACCTTCTGCTATTGGCCTGACTGCCACTGGAATCCTATCCCAAGACCTTTGAAATCTGAAGTTGAAGTCAGTCAGTTGCTCATTGGGGGCTCTCTTGATAGTTGTCAGCTGCTCCAAAAGAGACAAGTTGTCTCCCTTCTCTCCAAATTACTCGTGAAGTGCAATACACAGCTGATTCCAGTTTGTGATAGAACCAGCTCCAAGGCTCCTAAACCATTGTAATGCTTTACCCTTGAAGGAAGATGCCAGTAACTTGATAGCCACTTGCATTTCATTGATTTCATGGATTGCGCAAAGGTTAGCAATATCTTTAACATGATCACCTGGAGTAGTCTGATTTTCTCCGATGAAGTAGGGAATGTTCTTCAAGGCTGCAATAGGAACTGGATGTTGTGCATTGAGAGCAAGTGGGTTGCTACCTGTGAAGTTGACGTAGGGATTGTTCTGAGCCATTCTAATCGGTCTTAAAACCCTTGTATACTAAATGAAAGGCCTATCAGGTGGAGGAGTTGAGAGAGTTCTGTTTGGTGGAGATGGAGACCTTTGAATCCTTCTTCCTCTTTGCCTTCTTCTTGGAGATAACTGCAGGTATTCAAACAACGCTTCCTCTTCTCCAACTCTTGACCTTGTGGTGATTCTTCTCATGAGTTTTCAGGCCTGCACTGCTGAAACCAGTTGATTCTTCCCCAGTGGAGTCGCCAGATATGTAAATAATAGCTCTTATAAGCAAGAAAACTGCAGCAGATGCATATCAACTTTGCTGCAATAAAAATGAGACCTCTAGGTCCACCGGGTGTGCCAAAACTGTTGTTGCAGACTCACAGCACCCCTGGATGCAAATCAGGCTTCTAGGTTGATGTTCAGGCATCTAGTGTGATTGCACAACATGGAATCCTTTCTCCAAGTGTGGGACTTGTAAAGATGAGAAAAGATTCTCCAGAGAAGGCTGGTTCCTATTCCTCTGTTCAGATGCACACAAAAAATGCAGAGGGTTTGCTAAAACCTAATCTAACTTGCCAAGGAGACAAGGTAAGAAAATGCATAGAATAAAACCTAAACTACAAAGGTGATGCACCGAGGAATGTTAGACACTCATTTTGCAAATTTAACATAGACCACATAGATGTAATACAAAAACCATGCACAGGTAACCAAACTGCAATAAGAGATCAAAATGACAGCAATGAATACATGAGAGGGTCGAGAGTCAATCACAACACATATATTATTGCTCAAGAGTCGATACAGTACATTGCAGTGGCCAAGAGGCAAAAAATACTGGCATTACAACCCATATGGGAGGTTTGAAAGCTCCACAATTTCTCTTGCAAGCGAGGGAAGAAGGGAGGATGCAAAACAAGAATGTCTGACCCCTTAAAAAGCTCCTCTTTACAATATATATCAAGAAATGAGAGGGAAGAGAGAGGAAATCTAGAATCTACCCCAACCACTTCTTGGTAGCATTTAAAATCATCTCATTATGATAGAAGCGGCGGATCCTAGCAAAACGGTGGGCTATCTAACAGGAGCAGCGAGCTGTCTGCTTCATTAAAGTTGGTTGTTGAAGCATTACTTTTGTCTATCACCACGCGTCAGAGATGTTTTCTTAATTTTATCCCTCCAAAATATAGCAAAATGTGAGATTGATCCTAAAATCATGTAGAGAATTTCAACAGCTTTCCGTTGATATAAAGAACATGCAAATCTGAGCTCTGGATCGAAAGATACGAAGGTCTGAAGATTTAGGGCACAAAACAGGCAAGAACAGGTTTTAAAATCTTTTCCTGTGCTCTGCCATCTGGATGACACGTGGCAGGCCCTGATTCGCTGAGTAATTCTCTCTCTCCACCTTTTCGCGGGCTTTTCTTGTGGGCCCCTTAAACTTGGACACGTGGCACTATTTCATTGGTTCGGATCAGTGCTCGAAAACTCGCCCCTTTGACTTTTTGGACCTTTTTCCTTGGCGACACGTGTCATGCTGTGATTTGTCTATGGGCCTGCCGGATTTTTGCATCCACCGCATCCTTTTGTCCCAGATGTCCCAGTGCTTCGTGGGATAGAATCCTCCGATCCACCCGAAATGGGCTTCCATGTCCCTTTTCTGCCGGTGACACGTGGCGTGATCTGATTGGCTTTCGGCTCCTTCGGCTATCCATGTCCCACACGTCCCTTTGTCCCACTTGTCCTTGTCTGAAGTTTCCTATTTCAGCCAAACCATCAGTTCGTGTCCTCCGTGCACTCTTGTCCCGCTTGCTCCCGGTAAAGGACTTGGAAAAATTTTTTCTTTCTTTGGTGATTCGGGCATTTCGCGCCCATTTGTCCCAGATGTCCCTTTTCTGTTTGGGCCACCTGGAGGCTTTTCAGCTGATCCGTGCCTTCCACGTATAATTGTTCCAACTATCCCAAAGGCGGTCTTGAGCAGGACTTAGCCAATTTTACGATTTTCTCCTAAATCAATCTACTTGCTTGGAACTAAAAACTCTGATGCATGTTATCAAATTAACTCTGGGGGGTGAAATTTGGATAACAATATTTTTGGGTGATATCATGCCAAGAGTGAGTTTTTTAGGAGATCTCATGCCAAGTACAAGTTTTTGGGCTATCTCATGCCAAAAAACAAGTGTTGGGGAGAAAGGTTTAGTGTTAATATCCTTCCATGACTATGCCCAATAAGCACCACTATATATGGTACATCCCTAATTTTTTCTGCTCTACCGATTTTTCTAAATTAGTTCCAAGTTGTATTGATTGAAGGAGATTACATGCATTCTGTAGACTTCTGTATGTGCTTGCAATTATAAAATTGTTCTAAAGTCTTCTATGATTTTTGTTTATCAAATAAGCTAACTATATGTTCTCCCAAGACATAGGTTCCCAAGGGAGGACACAGGAACCTAGGTGCTTCTATCTAATGCTTTCGGGAGCTGGTATTTGGGTTTTGATTCGACCTAATTTTGTTTCGATCTAGTTCTATAACTCTTACCTCTATCATTTTTGTATTGTACAAATTTTTAATTTATCTATGAGATGTTATAGGGGTGATTTTTTCACCCAATGTATTCCCCCCTCATTTGGGGTACATGAGGACGACTATAAGAGTTTTTGGCCCAAAAGAGATGATCCAATAATGATCTCAAGCGATACACCTGTAAGGGTTGGGGGATGTGTATGGTAGAAACCAAGACACATGCAAAAAAAGTGGATAGGGACATGTGTTAGTATAAAAAGTAGCAATCAAGGCATGTAATAGAAGAAAATGTAATCAATCAAATGTGCAAACAAAGTAGACCGTGAAAATTGGGTTGCATACATAAGACATCACTTACAATGTTACAATACAATCAGGGCCAAAGCAACCAAAATTAGATAATAAGCATACAACACATAGGGCATAGCCTGTAAACAATAGCATATAATGGAAAATAATGTTAACCAAAGTGTATCGAATAACCATGGCGTCATATAGCCTTGTAAAGAAAATGCTACATATGAAGCACCTGTTAGCATGTTAGAAAGATAAAGAGTATGTCAAAGCATGTATGTATCAATGGAAAGTAATGTGCTAGAAATTATAAGTAGTAAATGATGAAACAATAACACCTATAATGTGTGAGAGTATGAAATTTATGTGACCCAGAGCCTTGGTGGGTTTGGTAAAAGGTATAGTTCCAAACATCTTTGCGATCTGTGAAATTTGTAAGGAATTTGCATTCACAACTAGAGACCAAGTGAACATGCATGTGTATATGATAAATATAATGACATATTGATTATTTGACTAGCATAGTAAGTAAAGTGCAACATGTAAGTATAATAAGCTAGAAAAATTAGATACAACCAAGATATGACAATGTAATGGATGAGTGGGATAGAATGGTATGCAAAGTGTTAATGTGGTTAGAGTAGTGTGCCCCAATGGATGTGCACAAGATGAGGTTCATTTTTAAATACCCATCAATGATCAATAATGAACCATAAAACAAGAGTGCGTCATCAGGAAATGGTTTGAGAATGTGTGCTAGAAAGATAGATCATGAAGTATAGAGCATGAAAATTGAATGTGGTGAGATTCATTTCAGATTTATACCCTCAATAGTTGAGTATAAAAATGGAACTAGAGTGCATCATAGGGTAATGGTTTGATAATAGATGTTATAAAGATAGATCGTGAAGCATAGTGTGTGAAGACTGAAATATGTGAGGTTCATTTCAAGTTTATATCCTCAACGATCGATTATGAATTGTGGAAATAGAGTTCACCATAGGGTAATGATGAAACAATATGTGTATCAATGTGTGTAAGAGTTCTTACAAATAGGAAGTATGAATCATGGATCGTAATAGTAGAAATGATAAAAACTAATGATAATAGGAGGGGGAAATCTTGATGCCCCCAAGTGTGATTATAGACAAATCAAGTTAATTAATCTAAGATATCATTAGTGTCATGATCATATCCTATTGGATTTTGGGTTAGAAACTTGGTAAGAAATAGTGTGGTTCTAATCATAGAAGGATACTTTGCAGTTGTAAAATGTACATGCACATAACATATTCATCATCAATGAAATGTGGTTGTGGAAAATCGTGTGCATACCAATAGGTGATATTTTGAGAATAGCCAAGGAATGAATCATTGCACATAGAGATACATCCAAAAGGCATAAGAAATGTGATATCAGTATGATTAGAATCCAAAGTTCCCCAATGTAATCAAGCCAAGTCTACTTAAGTGTGATTGGATAAGAATGAGGAGTACGTGCAAAGAAGGCGATAAGTGGAAGATGTGGAGGCCATAAGCAACAATATCAAATACACATCCATGATAATCGTGAGGAGAGTGAGGTAGTGGGAGGAGATCATCAAGTGTGAATCCTATCCTAGCTAAGACATCATGCACACAAAAAGTGTCGATCAAGTGGAACTGAATGGAATGTGAGTCCAATAATATTCATGTATGAAAAGAGTGCATGTGAAAGAAAGAAGCATCAACGTGAGAGAACCCTTTGATAGATGAAGTAGGTGGCATGATATCCAATGTATAAATAGTTCCCTAGAGAGGAAGCATGTTGGTGGTAGAGGAAGGATGTTTCTTGAGTTGGTAGTCATCAGTGATATGTGTAGGGGTAGTAGAGGTAGGTATAAGGGTGGCAGAAGTAAGAGGAGTATGGGAATGACCAAAATTTTGGTATAGAATTGGAGTGGGAAGTGCAGTGATTGGGTCTAGGTAGAAATACTTGAATGGGTCAAGGTCAACAACAATGGTATGTTCATAGCCATAATGTAGGAATTTAACACACCAATGAACTCTGTATAAGGAATAACTTGCATGGCGTGAAGCCATGGTATACCAAGTAAGCAATTGAACTTAAAAAGTGGCATCAATAAAAATAATACAATAGGAACAATTTGGTGCCCAATGTTAGAGGTAAGGTGATAGTGCCCATGCACGGATGTGTAGTAGAATCATAGCCATGGAGAGAAATGGATGAGGGGCTGACATCGGTTGAGGAAAGGCCAAGTTGTTAGATAAATGTTAAATTACAAATATTGAGCACAGATATATTATCAGCTAGTGCTTGCTTAACTCAATGTTATATATGTAAGCCAAGATACAAAGGGGAGGATCATTGTCAAAAAAGAAAGAGGGATGATTGCATCAGATGTTATAGTAATATGCTCTTGATGGGTAGAAAATGCTACTACAAACTTCTGATATACATAATCAAGAGTAGTATTCATAGGAATGTGATTATTAGTCAACAAATATTTGATTTTAGTCTCACTATCAAGATTATCCTCGCAAAATGCATGCATGGAGACATCCATGGTGAGAAAATGCTAGGATGTTGAGGCTATGAAGAAGTAAGGATCCAAACATGTTCAAATGAGCGTATGGGTTAAACAAATGATTTAATAAAAACTTAATTAAATCTAATTGTGGAGTAATGATGTAAAAATAGTAAAATAAAAAAAATGACAAAAGTAATAAAGCATGTAAAATATGAAACCCTAAGCATAATAAATAGATGAAGAAACTTAGTTGATTTATGCTTAATATGGAACTGGTTTGAACTAGGGAAATTGATGAACATGTTGGGAAGAGTGTCATAAATGCTCAATATTAATGTAACTTACGAAGAGAGCCACACATTCCTACCCACACCGAGGAAAGGGCACTGGGTAATAGAGAATGATTCTAGGTTCCCATGACTTCCCAAATTGCAAGAATCTAGTTTTGATGTGTCACAAGGGTGTCACAATTAATTCTTGTTGATCACCTAATTTTCACAAGATGATTGTTGATGATACTTGTAACCTAAAGAATAGAAATTTCACCTGTACAAGCCCATAAACCACATCAAATACTAAAATAATATGTAGAATGGGGTGTCGGACTAGCCCCTATGGTCACCTCAAGAGTGAACTTACAACCGAGCACTGTAATACATGTCATACTCCATGTATTTCTTGTGTGTGTAGGAATTGTGCCCTAGGATTCCCTTGTGCAAGTCACACTTCATAACAAACTAGATATAGAATGTAGAAATGTATAACATGTGTCGATGTAAGAGAATGAATTTCCACTTCCTATGTATTTTATGCAAAGTTGATGTAACCCTTGTCCCTTGAATGGAATCTAGATGGATTCCTTTAGCTCTCTGTAGTGCCTTTGGATACAAGCTTAGGTGATGATAGTATATGCTTAATGATTTTTCCTTCATTTTAAACACATAACTATGTATTTATATTATTACCTAATTTGAATTTTGTAATTGATAACTAGAAGGCCGGCCCATAAGTGTAAAAGATGCCCAATAGATACAATAGACCTAAAAGAAGTGAGTAAGATAAGAAAGGGTCATTGGTGCCCAGATTGAATAGGAGCACCTAAGAACTACTTTGTCTTGAATGGGTCAGGTGTTTTAGGTCATTAAAGATAAAGAAATAAAGTTTCGACTTGGATGTAGCATGTGTAGAACAAAATAGAAAATAAGAGACAAAGAAAAGAGGCCAAAGATAGTTGTCAACCACTAATTTTCTTGCTTAGGAATCATGTAAATTCTATTATGCTTTTAGGATCTAAAAATGTACCCAAGTGCATGATTTTGTGTCTGCAGTATTATGAAGCATCTCATTATAAGCCTCATATGTGTCATCACACTCATATTGATAAAAATTAACAAAATCATCATACAAGACAACATATATTAGATACTTAGATGTATTGGGTTTATTTGGTATATAAATAAGATAAAGGAATTACATTATTTACACCCTAATTAAATTTATGTTACGAAATAACACAACAATAAAGAGGATTTACGGGTTTGTAATAGGGGATTAATATGATCTAATCAATTTATAATTAATCATTCAAAACTAGAATAATGCATTAATATTTGTAATGGTTGATCAATGATAAGTGATGGCTCAAACATACAAGAGGAAAATAATAATTAGTTGTTCATTTTATAACCAAGGAGATGTGAATGTGTAAATAGGTGGAAAAGGTATATCAAAAATTGGATATGTTTCACTATGAGTTATAGAACTAGAAACTAATCAAGGGCAAGGCCATATAACTTCTACATGGTCTAGACTAGAACCGCATGATGTTGACCTAAATTGTATGCTATTGGACCCTTTGGAAATTAGGATATGAAAATTCCTAAGTGCTTAGATTATCTATTAATTCCCTTCATTGTATGTCATTCTTTCTTACACTAATTTAGAATGACTTGTGATCGCCTACAAAAATGTGGAAATCGTAAAACCACGTAGTAGCCTTCATCATACCATAAGTAAACCAAGAAGAAAAATCATGTTTGTGGTGAGGATGGAATACCCTTAGCAATAAACTTCAACTACTAAACCAATACAAATGTTGCATTGCATTCTCTCATGTGATATCAAACCTCATGTAGTTTTCCTATATGTGTGTGCAAGTGTGAGTTTGATCTAAGAGAACCCCATAGGGGTGACCTCGTGTATATTGAAACATATATTATGGCCTAAGTATTTAGTATATAATGTACCTAATGCAGAAGTAATGTGATGTGGTGTGCCTTAATTGTGTGACCTAACCCTTTGACAATGCTTAGAGTGACTTTTCTCTTACTAAGATGTGGATCAATTAACCTTTACATTCTTATAAATTGATAAATTTTTGCTCTTTGACCTTGTTAAGTGCTTCATACCTATAGTAGGGACTTCTTTAATTGATGTGAAGATAATTTATGAAAATTAAGGAGACCCTTGAGTGCCTTTGGGATGATATTTGCAATATGAGCTTATAAGAGTGTCAAATGACTTATAAATTGATTACTTATATAACCTTCCATAGGTGAAATATTCTAATAAGGCCGACCCTAGGAAGGTGAAATGATGCAATAAAAATAGTCAAATTCAAAAAAAAAAAAAAAACTCAAGGAATGTAAAATTTCATGATTGTACACGCTAACTACGAATGGTTTCCACATCCAAACCATTTGTACATATATGAATAAGAGGACCATGGTGTAAAATAGAAATTTGTGTCATGATCAATAGGGCTAGTTTACTACCTTGATTAAATAATATTTCTTGAATTGATGATAAAGAAGAATGTAAAATAATAATTTGATGAAAGAGCTAGAATGATGTTGATTGGATTCTGAATGTGAGCATTTTTTTAGCTAGGAGCATAGAAAAACTTGGCATTGCAAAAGGAAAAGTTGCCAAATTTTAATGGCTACATGTAGAGTAATCCATGAAATAAAAAAATATGACAACACTTAGGGTAATAAGATGGTCATTTACCAAATAAGGAGAAGAATCCTTAGGGCCACCTAGGGTTTGAACATCATGTTAACAAAATTTTTATACCCTAAATAAATAAATAATGGTTGATATTAGTTTCTTTACTTATTTATTTAAATTTATATGGTTTTTATATGTAGAGGATTCTGATTAATTAATAAACATTGAAATGTAAAATAGAATATATATTATTAATACACCATGTGATATAAAAATTATGATTTTTTTCTTAAAATAAAAGGAGTGAAGAATAATTAGATAAAAAAGAGGTAGAGAGGTGATATGGGAATGCATGTTGGATAAGATCTAGAAATACTTTGTCTTTCAAATTATGACCTCAAATTGGTTTGGTATAGAATCATACCAATTCTAATAAATAATAGTATAGTATGATCATGGGTCATATGATTTTGGACTAGGGGATTCTATGGTTATGTAATGTATAGTGATTATAAGTGTCTTATAAATATGCTTGATTTTCTATCTCTAGGGATCACAACTTGTGACACCTTCCTATAGTGATATGCAATAAATAAAACCATAAAACACTTGCACTAGCACTTGATGAACATGATTATATAGAAAAATGATAAATCCATATATGGGTAGATTTTGACTGACCTTGGTGGTCAATCCCTAATGAACCAATCTAGGAATTTCACTACAACCCCTTACAAGTGAGAAAAAAATCCATGTAGTTATTATAGTGTAGGTGTAATAGTGTTTACAAATCTAAGCTAACCCTTTATATTTCCCTTATGTCTCTTAACACAAAGAGTATCAAGCATAACTATATCTAGAACATATATGTATCATGTGTAATAGTGATATAGTGTGATCTACTTTAGATACTAAACTAATCCCCTGCATCCATTAAATACATTGATAATTCTATGTGATGTGGCTCTAGGAACTTTTAAGCCTTGATAATGGAGGAAGATATCATATTAAACCTAGTTTGAGTGCTTTAGACCTGAGTGGTGGTTTCTTTAAAATATGTGCTACTACTTTGGGAAAATTTAAGAGAGGCTTATGTGTTTTATGAGTGTAATTTATAATATATGCTTTTGATAATGTTAGGTAAGTATCAGACGAGTTCTTAAGTGCATTTTTATTTCTTATATAGGATATGGTAGATTAATTAGTGCTTTAAGGATGACCTAGAGGATAATAAAAGACCCAAAGAAAGATATAAAATTGAGAAGAGAGCCATTAAATAATGGGAAATAGGATTGTAACAAGTAATACCATACCATGTATGACGGCTTGGTCCTAGTCGTAGAGGTTTGGGTAAGTAATTCATGATGACAAAGTGTTGGGAGTGTACATGTATTAAAAATATAACTTGAATACATTTTTGATATTATTATATATTGCACAATTCCTAATGTTTTTTTCTATTATAGATAAGACTATATAATATATAATTCTCTTTGAGCATATATAGATAATGTGAAGACCCTATTTTGTCAAGGAATGGAAGAAGAAAGGTTTGATAAATCAACATTGACCTAGAATTGTATAAAAATGTGTAAGCACATTGTGCAAAAGGTTGATCTTGGATATTTGATACTTATATAGATTTACACTCCAAACTCATGTCTAAGTTCTTTATCCAATAATATAATTCTAGTCTATTATTGCATTTTCAAGTCTCTTATTTATGTCCCTTCTTGAGTTGTTCCTATTATGTAGTTATTATGTTGTTGTTTATTATTTTTATATCTATTACACATTATTTTAAGAGTAATAAATGGAATAGTCTGAATTTCCCCTAGACTACAATTTTTGGCATGTCTTGATGATTGATTCTAAGGACCCATCTTAACAATGGTTCTATTGTCAATACATGAAAATTTTAAGATGAATACCAATATGATGGATGTGTAAAGATGGATACAAGATAAGATAAAACATAATCCTAAATATGAAGAGGCCATAATAGGAATTCATGTATAAATAATTGGCCACATGGTCATCTCAAGTGGAATATTATTACATTAGGTATGAAGACAAAGAATAATATGAATGGATGGATTAGAATATAGAAAAACTATGAAAACTAGATACTAAATATACCTAATTTATAGACCATTGGATGCAAACTACTATTGTGGTGTGTAATTAAAATGATTGTTTAATTTTTTTATCATTTGATTTTTTAGAAGCATGTTTTATTTATGGATTACAAGATAAAGTTGTCAAATATGTCCACTTCTAGTAAATATACTAGCTATAGAAAAGGCAATGGTATCGATTCTACATGACATGGAATAGTCAAACATATACTAAAGGGATATAATCCTAGAAGAAGGGGGTGAATGGGAAGGGAAATAATAAAAATGGGCCCTTAAAGGGTCCAAGAAGGATCAGAAAGGGAAAAGATAAGAATATAAATACTACAAAGAGAAGTGAGGCATCGTAATAAATGGGGATGTCCATGTTCCATAGTGGGGAAGGTGAAACCAACTGCAAGTAGGAGTAGATTAAGAAGAGTGGTTAATGAAGGAGGAAAGGAACCTCCTAAAGAGATAGAGGAGAAGAGAGAAATAGAATACTAAAGTGATTGAGTGAGTACGTAGCAAGACATTGACCCTTATAGCAATGACCGAGAGGGTATGCAGAGAGGCATGTACCTTTATTGTGGAACTAGGAAGAGGATAGAAGGAAACAAGGAAAATAGGGATAAGATATAGTTAGGAGTAGATTTATGGTGTTTAGAACTCAATTCAGATAATCCATCTTGGAGAATATGGTATTGTGCGCAGGCAGAGGAGAAGAATTTTGTAAGGAGGAAATCATACAAGATACACATAGGCCAGTAGAAGATGATAATACCCATCTTCTAGGATATATTTCCCTTGATCCAGATAGAGAATTAATAACTTGGAATTTTTTAAATGATTAGGATTATATAGGAATTTGGTAAGATTTGTGGGATAATTTGAGTCATCCATACACAATACAACCAACAATATCTATATTTTTTGTGGAGTTAGGTGTGGAAGAAATTACAAGGAAAGTAGACATTCCTTGAGCATAAACCATTTTCACATATTTTATCCCAGTAGGAGTAAGGAAAAGAGTGTGGATGGTAGTTAAAATATTTCTATGATTCATATATATAGAGTTAATATTTTCAAAATCCATAGAATCCACCAATTATTTTTCATATTCTAAAAAATTAAATCATGAATCTATAAGGGAAAGTGTGAGTACATGTTCAAGTAATGACTAACAAAGTGAACAACCCAATCTAAGATTTAGTAGCTGTTCAATGAAAACCAATTCACAAAAAACTTGAGATTTCAGTTTGGTGTAGAAGGAATTATGGCATATATTTCTAATCTTCACCCAAGCCTACAACCTTATAAAGTGTCCTCTAATCAAGAATATTATTTGTTAACCTGTGAAATGTGATGGGTATGAAGGGAGAGGCGTATGAGAATACCAATATTTTGAACTCATAAGATAATTACATGGAAGAGCCTTGGAATTTATAATCTCTATGAACTTGAGCGGGAAGACATAAAAAAGAAGTGCACGATACACTTACCTAGTAATTCAAAAGAAAGAAGTATGTAGGGAAAACTATTCAAGGTTTAAAAAAAAAAAAAAATCTTTAATAATATGTAATGGAGTATGACATGAAGTTTTTTATCTAATAAATAAAACCACTTTTATTTTTGATGAACCTAGTAAGGTTGCCTAGTTTTTAGAAGGATTGTACATAAGGATCCATTTTGCGATTACGTAGACCAAAATTTTCCACCAAGGAAGAATAAATTGAGGCATCTATAAGAGTAGATGAGATAAAATATTATGGATATATTGGGGTATTGATTCAAAATATAGAAGCTAAGTTGGATTTGGTTATGTGAATACTAGAGGAGTTACAAGAAGGAAAGAAACCAATATTGAGCATATAAAGTACAAAATGGAGAGATGAAGGAAACCATAAGAATGATTGAAAATAACCCATAGAAGTAAACCATTATTTATATTATATTGGAGAGGATAACACTATGAAATGTTTAGCATATGGTTACAACCAACCATAGAACATAGTATGTAATTTCCATAGATCAACTAGACATTAGACTAAGGAATTTTCGGTGTTAATGGATTTAAAAGAGGAAGTAATAAGGAATATATTTTCATTTCAAACTAAATTAGTTACAAAGGCATATCTAGTTATTCTAGAGGTATAAATGGCCACATCTCCTTGACCAAATATGTATTAAGCCCATCCATCACCTTAATTTAATACACAATAGACTTTTCAATATCCACAAAAAAATTGAGTTGGGTTTCATGTTAGAAGCATAGAGATTGAGAAGAGGGGGGTGAATCAGTCTTACAAAAAGTTTAAATCATTTTCCATATTTTACAACTTCATTTAAAGCAACCATTTAACATACATATTCAACATGAGCTTATTAGGTGTGCAATATCCATTCACAAGTGCATGAAATAAGATATAGAACACATTAACACCATATGTAAAGTGGGAAACCCTCAAAGGAAGAAAAACCACTAATTTTTTTAATATATTACTCAATTGAAAAGAATCATGTGGATATTATACATTGCACAATATTTTTTAGTGAAGATATAACCCATAAGGAACACTAACCCTATTTTAGTAGGACACCAATCCAACAAGGAGGATAAAACCCTCTAAGGTGATCAAACACAAAATAAAACACATGAAGATGAAGATAACTGATGTATTGTTTCTCTAATAACTTATTGTGATCACAAGTTCAACTCCATGCACTCAAAACCTATCATACAATCTCTTTTCCTACATCACTAAAACTTGCATCATATCATGCTCGTTAAGTATAATGACCTTGAAAACTCTCTTAAAATAGTATGATCTCTTCATGTCTATTTTTAGTTATGTTCTTAACCCCCTAACCTCTTTTTCACCTTCTCTAGTTTTCTTAAACCCTCATCATCTCAACTACTCCTAATGAAAAAATATAACATTAATTATATACATGAGTCTAGCTTCTAACACTTGTTGGTACCCAAATTTGTTCTCCTTTTAAATATGATCAGCATCAGAGATATGACATGAAGCTTAAAGACAGATAGATCATGATGTATGTTGTTTTGTAGCCGGGATGTGATCTAACTGACACTCAGATTTGTGGAGAGATGGATAGCACTCAAATAGGACTTGATCTTGTCCTAACTATTTTAGGTTGTGCCTTTCAACCAAGGTAAGAGAACCTATATTGTAGCCTTTATTTTGTGAAGGAGGTGAAGATATCCTTACAATGTGTAGGTTGTATGGAGATGGCCTTGAGAAAACATGATCAATTTTCCATTATTCAAACTCAACAAAGTTGTCACTACTAAATGATGGAAATGATTTCAAGACAAGGCTGAGGCTACTAGAGACATGGTATGATCCTGATTTGCTTTGTGCATTTTTGTAGATGGATTGTATTCTTTTGTTGACACACAATGAAATGCAGGGGTAGTATGGGGTAGGATTAGTTTGTTTGAATGAATTTTGGTGGGAGATTTTTAGACAAGATTAACCAGAATTTGCCAAATTCTTTGAGGACCTTTGCAAGAAATTTGTAAGACCTAAATAGTAGAATTATTCAAAGGGATTAAGGTACTCCTTCAACCAGGATATGTGTAAAAATGGAGGCCCAAATTTACACTCTTCCACACAATCTTTTATAAATTTCCACAAAATATTGAAGTAGATGAACCAACAAAGCATCCAGAAACCTCTATTTTATCATGACCTAAGGTGCACCCAAAATTTTATAACAATCTCTAAATTCAAGGAAGGTAAAGTGTTTTTAAATCTATTTGTCTCTATTAGATGAAAGCTCTTCGAATGTGAGATTGTAGATGCCACTAAAATATCAACAAGAAATGAGACCATGTATGATCAAGAGATTTTTAAACACAAGAATGAAACAGAGAAAGAAACACAAATTGAAAACATTCTCAAAACATAAGTGCATGCAAAATTTTCCAAGAGACAACGCAAAATAATCTAGAACTAATCAAATATATCAGCGAGGGAATGTTATAAGAACAATATCAAATATCGTTGATGGATTTACAACTGAAACAAGCTCAACATGATACAAATATGATGCAAAAAGAATTAGAAATGGTTCTCAGGTGGTCTCTCGAGAGAATGGGCTTCTTCCCATATTTTCCTGTGAATTTCTAAATTTCTCTGACCTTTTGCATGTCTCAAAAAATGAATTATATAACTTTCAATTATATTTGATCCTTATTTCCCAAGAAAAGAATATGCCTAGCATCAAGTTTGTTACAAAATTCTAACATGATTCACGAGATAGGAAATTTAACCAATTTGCAACAAAAGTTGCCACGTGTTTCAAAAAAGGTGAATCATTACAAATCCTTCATCATTATCCATTGTGGAGTCATGTTTTCATTCTCCAAGAATGCATACCCCTTTCATTTCAATATTTCATCCTTATCATTTCAAAATTTGATTCTGTAACATTTTAATTTGATATTTCACGTTTTACATGGTCTGGGCAAAAATTATTTCAAAAACACCTCAAATCTGCAAATTAGTCCTTAAAACCAATTGCATTGGTCCTTACAGGCACAAATAACACAAATTTGCCAAAAATTTGATCAAAATTGATGCAAAATTTGCATCTCCAAGCTTCTTGGAGAAAAAATGGCGGCCAAATTGAAGAATGTATAGTTACCATTGATTTTCCCTTTTCCCTTCAATATGGGCCCTCCACGTGTCAAAATATGATTGGGGACGGATTTGGGATCACTTTTTGACTTTTTAACATTTTTGGAAAAATGGAAAAAATTGAATTTTTCTTCGCCCCTCCGCCTTTGAATTTTGGTGCTGACACGTGGCATATGGTGGGTCCCATTGAAGTCGCGGCTCAATTCTACACATTTCCACCTTTTTGGGAATTTGGAAAATTTTAACTTTTTCCCCACTGAGTCCACACCTTTGCCTTTTCCTTTGACACATGTCCACCTCTCTATCGCTAAGAATCCACAGGCTAATTTCATGTTTTAACCCCTTTTTCACCGACGGAAAATTTTCCACTTTGCCTCCATGGGCCCGTGCCTCCGATTTCTTCCCTGCCACATGTCTCCTTTTAATTTGTCACAGAGCCACGCCTCAAATTTTTACTTTAACTCATTTTTGCAAAAAGGGAAAAAATTTACTTTTGTCCCCGATGGCCCGCACTGTCCTCTACGGCTACCACGTGTCTCCCTTTGCTCCACTACGGACCCGTGCTTCAAATTTTCACTCTAAGTCCTTTTCACCAAAAGGGAAAAATTTCTATTTTTCCTCCATAGCCTACACTCCCTTCTACATCCACCACGTGTCTCCCTACCATACTTGGTGGACCTACACCCCCTTTCACAACTTTCATCCCTTTCGAGAAAAAAGGTAAAAATGCCTAAGTCCTCATGCCATCCGCACTCCCTTCGACCCCCCCCGCCACGTGTCCACCCGAATGGCACGGTGGATGAGTGGGCCTTTCCTTACATTTTTCCCCTCTTCATCAAAATGAAAAAAACTTCCAAGTCCCCCACCAGCCTTCCATCTCACCTTTGCATGAGAATGTGACACGTGTCCTCCTCGGGACTACGGAGTGCAAGGGAAAAATTTACAAATTTTTCCAAAAATAAAAAACACTAATTTTTTATAGAAATCCCACCAAATCTCGTCCAACCAGAAGTGGCCATGTATGAGGGGAGGCATGAGCTTAATTTTGATGGGAAAATGATACCCATATGACCTTCAAAAAGCGTAGAATTTACCCGCGACCTCTAAAATCAATTTTTCTTCGTGGATGAAGGATTTTTTGATCAAAAGGAAAATGGAAGGTGTTTTAAAGCAATTTTTGACCATGGGGATAGATTTTTAGGGAAAACAAGTACAAAATGAGCAACCATGAACTCCAAAGGCCGGGAAAGATGGAAAAAATGATAGAGGCCCATGGATTTGGAAATTTAGGGCACAAAATAGGGCATGCATGTATTTTCTTTCAAAATGGGGAAAAATAATAAGTTTGTGAGCTTTTGAAAGCATTCAATCTAGAGAACAAAGTTTGCAGACCACCAAATTTGAAGAAAATGTGTTAGAACATGCAAAACAAAAGGGAATGATGGAAAATAGAATATAGGATTAAAATGGGCACCAACATCGGCTCCTACTCAGGGATGGGAACTCCTAGTGAGTGCCAAAAGAACAATAAGTAGACCAAGTGCCAAAATAATCCATTGGGTAAACAAATTTATGAGCCAAAACCACCAAAAACAAGCTAAGAAACCAACAAAAATGGATGTCACACACCAAGGCAAACCAAGAACCATTAAAACACCAAAAACAGAGCAAAAACAAACACTATACATTGTACAAGCTAGTGCATACCTCAGATTTGGGAATGAATCCAAGAAATGCTTCATATGCCTACCAATAATAGGTATTTCAAGAAATTCCCCATCTAAGTCTTTGAGAAAAAAGGTATTCTCACTAATTTTGATATCAATAGAGTAAGGGCCCATCCACAATGCATCAAATTTACCATGTTTGCCCTTATCTTCATTTCGATATCCCACAACAAAACCAGATCTCCAATATTGAAGGCCCTAGGAGTAACCTTCTTGTCAAACAACCTCTTCAACTTTTCTCTAAATTTGACATGCCTTTGGTGGGATTCTTTTCTCTCTTCATCTATCTCTACAATCGATTAATCATTGCTTCATATGGTGACCTCCGATCTTCAAGTTGTTCAACAAACTAAAATGAAGATAATTGTAGATGTAAGGAAGAAGAGCTTGAGTTCCATACACCAACTCAAATGACCTCTTACCAAAGTAGCTATCTTGGCAGTGATTCTATCATCCCAAACTACAAATTTTAGTTGTTCACCCCATTTTCTCTTGTTCAACTCCAAGGTTCTCCTAATGATCTTCAATAAGTTCTTATTGTTGGACTCAGCTTGTCCATTCCCTTAGGGGTTATAGTTTGAAGAATAAGTCAGATTGGTTCCATACTCCTTACACATTTCCATCAAAGGTTTAGCTCTAAAACACATGGCATTATCAGCCATAATCTTGATTGGCACACCAAATCTACATATGATATTATTCAACAAGAAATCCATAACAACTTGGTGTGTTGCTTTCTTGGTGGGGATTTCTTCTACCCACTTAGTGAAGTAATCTATGGCTACAAGGATCCACTTATGTCCAGCACTAGAAGGGTCTGAGATCTCACCAATGAAGTCCATCCCCCATTGTTTGAAAGGATCTTCAATTGATACATGCTGCAAAGGAAGGGAGCATGAAGCTTTCATTCTTCCAGAGAAACGCTGGCAGCTCTCACATTTTCTAATCAACATGGTTACATCTTTAAAGAGAGTAGGCCACTAATAACCAGCTCTCAAAACTTTTTGTGTTATAACCCTTCCAACAAAGTGTCCTCCACAAACTCCCCCATGGAAATTAGCAACTACTTTGGGAGCTTCATCTTCAGTTACACATTTTAAGAGGACACCTTCAGGTTCTTCCAAGCCAACCCAAATTCAGTGATGATGTACTTTTGAGAAGCCAACTTAAGGGATATTTTCTAATTTTTATTTAAATGATCAGGACAGCATAGGTGTCTGAGGTAAAAGATTATATCCTTGTACCACTCAGAACTTACCAATTTCCCAAGAACATCTTCCCTTTCTTCCTCTACCTCATTCACTTCCACAGTCTACAAGTTGCTCTCAGCCATGAGCTTAGCAAGACCCAAACCTCTTACCAACTTTGTGGTTTGGATGTCCATATCATACTCCTGCAATTTTTTCACCCATCTACATATTTTACTTGAGATCTCCATCTCTGATAAGATGTCTTTTACCATGGTGTGGGGAACATAAGAAACAACTTTTGAACTTAAGATATAAGGCACAGGAAACTTTTGTTGTTTTCACTAAGGCAAATGCTTATTTTTCCATGATTGTGTACTTTAACTCAACAACTTGTAAAGCCTTGCTAAAGAAGGAAATAGGCCTCTCAACCCCATCTTCATCCTTTTGGAGCAAAACAGATGCAATAGTATTTTTAGAAGCAAAGGAGAAGATTTGGAAAGGCTTCTTGTAATTCGGAGCTGCCAAGATAGGTGCATGTTTAAGTGCCTCTTTGATTCCTTCAAAATCTTGAATAGCATCCTCCTCCCATTTGATAACTTGATCTTTCTTTAACATGCATGTGATAAGAAGAGTCAACTCAGCAAAATTGGACACAAACCTTCTAATGAAATTGATCTGCCCAAAGAAATATTGGATGCCCTTCTTCATTCTTAGAATTGGCACCTTGTTGATTGCTTCTATTCTCTTAGGGTCAATCATGACACTAACCTTTGAAATAATATGACCAAGTAGCTTGGCCTTTTGCACCCCAAAGTGACACTTCTTTTGATTGAGAGAGATTCCAAATTCTCTACATTTGATCAACATCCTTTCAAAATGTTGCAAGTGATATTTTCTGCTCCTTAAAAATATAGTCACATCATCCTGATAAACTACAATGAAGTCATTTATATAACCAGCAATATCAACATCCATTGTTCTTTGGAAGGTAGCTCCAACATTCATGAGACCAAAAGGAATTCTCACATAAACATATGTTCCCCAAGGAGTGGTAAAGGCAATTTTAAATCTTTTTGACTCCTTGACAACAACCTGATTATAGCCAGAGAAACCATCCAAGGTGGACAACAATTCAAATCCACTCACTAGCTACAACATGTTCTCCATGTTTTGCAAAGGATAATTGTCTTTTAACAAATCTCTATTCAAATTTGTGAAGTCTACACAAAGTCTGATATCTCCATTCTTCTTTCGACTAGCACAAGGTTTGCAACCCAATATGAATACCTTGCCTCCCTCCTTTAGTTTCTTCAATTAATCTTGCATTTTCATGGAGATGAGTGGATTAATTATCCTTTGCTTCTATCTAAATGGTTTGGAATTTTTCTCAAGAGGGATCTCATGTTAGAACAAGTCCTCTTTATATGCTTTCAGCTCTGAATATGACCAGGCAAGGTAGTCTTGATATTGTTTCAACAATTTAAGATAGGACTATTTTTCTTCCTTGCTTAAATTGCTGCCCAACCAAACTTTTCTTGGTTTTCCTTTGTTCCCAAGTCATGCTCTTCCACATCCCTTGATTCATATATGTTTCTATTAATGATGCAATCAACATTGTTAAAATTTGACTCAAGAGCAACAAAACCTCTAGGAATGGTGTTAGTTTTCAATTGGATAATATATTTTCCAAACAAAGTTTTTCTTCCTTCATTCATACATACCATTGGTTCCCAATCAATATTCTAATCTATAAACTCACCTTGATTTTGTAAGAACCTTTGCACTTGAGCATCATCGTTAAACACTTGCCAATACTTGATGTTGTTAGGGACAGACTCTCCTAGTTAACACTTCAACATTGTACTCATAAAAAGGTGAAATGGTGCAAACTCCAAATCTTTACCCCAACATTGCCAACTTGTTAGTAGCAACATTGAAACTTATGCCATGGTGCACAATATTGAAGGAATCAAACATCTAAATTAGATCCCAAACTACATGTTTATACTGTTTCATCCGCTGATTTTTTGTAGCATATAGTTTTCTTATTTGTTTGACAACCAGCTCTAAATCTCCTTTTGTAATGATGTGCTTAACACCATACTTCCATGTAATTCTTAGACCCAATAACAAAGCTTCATACTCAGCAATTTTGTTAGTACATTCAAAATTAAGCTTGAAAGAAAAAACAAACTCTTCCAAGCTAAGAGAAATCAGAATTATACCAGCACCATTTCCAAATTTGGAGCAAGCTCCATCAAATATCAAGGTCCAAGGAGAACATACCTATTCAAGGAACTTTAACGGATCCATTTTGTGTTCTTTTCCATAAGCAAAATCAATAAAATTATCAGCATCAACATCAGCAAACAACACCTCATAGGAAGCATTGTTTGGATCCTCAATTAGATGCAACATCTTCTTTTCTCCATAGAGCTTGACAAGGCTACCCTCAATGGGAATGGTGGCAAAAGACATATCCATTTGGACACTCCCTCCAACACTTTTAGCCCACTTTCTTGAAAATAACATACCCCATTTGGCAGGGCAATCAACAATCACAACATCTAATTTTAAATTCCTCCTGGAATAAGATGCAAGCTACACCACCAAACCCTTCACACAACCAACTACCGACACTTATCTTGAGTCCATGGTAGTACACTTTCCATAGGTTGTTATCACTTTGATATCCAACTCATTCATGACTTCTAGAGGCATGACATTACATGATGCACTAGAATCATACATACAATTGTGAAGTAGCCTATCTTTTATGATCAAAGTTGTGATGAATGGATTAACATTCAATTGGGAATAAACCAAGGATGTCCCCAAATATACCTCAGGTGTCTCTCCAAGATATTCTACTACTGGTGATGTTTTAAGGTCAGGAATGATCTCGGGAAGAGTTTAATAACATCTACATTTCTACTGGATTAATCTTCTCCTCCTTCAATCTCAAGTACTAAAATGTTCTCTTCTTATGCTCAGGAATCCTAAGCAACTCAATGATTGAAAAATCACTTTGATTTGGCTCAATACTTGGGCTATATCATAGGGAACACTCTTTGGCAACGTAAAATTGGAAGGGAGACAAAAATATTTATCAGATGGCAAGGGATTCTTGGTAGCTTGGGCATGAGAAGGACTGAGATTTTTATTTGGGACAACAAAAATTTTGGCAGGTGTTTCTCTTCTAGGATATTCTTTGGGAATGTTTGTGAGAAAGGGTGTTTTAGTTTTCGCTTGAGGCCCAACTCCCTTAACAACTTTTATTCTTGTGTTATAGTCTTTCTCTTGAGCTATAACAACATTCATCAACAATTTTCTATCTTCCTCCGAAGGGATACCACCATCATACTTCTTAATCATCAAAGCTCTTAAGTATTCAAAGTCATTGTTAGGAATTTCAAAAGCTTGCACTACATCAACTTCAAGAGTATGAGGAGGAAGAAAAATTTTACTCATTTGATACAATCCCAAAAGGTAGCGGCAGTCCTAGCACTTATCACTTCAGTAGATGTTGCTCCTCCTTGTGGACTTGAAGAACAACCCATCATGTAGATATCATCATCAGTACCATCATCATTATTAACTTCACCATCTTGCTGGTCCACTTCACATGGAGGATGGGGTAAAAAACACCTATCACACCAATCAATATCAGCAAATTCCTCAATAAAAACAACCCTAGAAGTTAGGGTATCAGGTAAAACTCTTCCTTCACGTGCTTGAGGATGTCTATTTGTAGACCCCATGGGTCCTTTCCTCTATCATCTGCCCTTTGATCACCTCTAGGATGATTGGAAAATATGTCATGGTTTTGTGCTCTTGGCTGACCTTGTGAAGTCTGACAATTCCCTTCTCATCTCTTGCCAACTTGCATGAGATTTCTTTGACAACCACTACCAAAGTTTTCACAACCTCCTCTAAATCAACACCCTTGCTAGCTTGAGGTTTTTCAGGTTTATCAACTTTACACCACCTCTCTTGATAGGTTTCCCAATTGTTTTGATATTGTTTTCAATTTGAAGTGCCATGCTGAAATCTTTCCTTAGATTGGTAGGGTTCTTGTCTCTTAGGTAATAGGATGCATTTTTATCAAATGCATCTGCTTATTTGATTAAACAAGATTCATCACAAGGCCTTAGAATAACTGGAAGCCTTCTTAAAGTTTTGTTAAACCTTGTGTTGAAGTCATAAACTGATTCATTGGGGTTCTTCTTGATATTCTCAAATTAGACAAGAGAAATCTAGGATCAATCTTGTCACCAGATTGCAACCTAAATGCATTCTTCATCTCAGTCCAAGAATCAATTGAATTATCAAGCAAAGCCTTGTAAATAATCCATAGCATCCTCTTCTAGTGTATGAATGAAAAATTTAATATACACATCTTCAAACTCTATTTCAAAATCCTCCATCATGTTAACAAAAAGTTTGAGATGTTGATCACTAGTTATAGCATTATTACCTTGGAAATTTGGTAACCTATTTCGGCATCTTGTGGGACAACATTTAGGTAACCATTCATTCCTCTAAATTCTATAGGACCAAAGGTGTTAAAAAAATGGAGGTCTAGGCTAAGCCATATTGTTTGGTGGAGGTGATCTTAGGGGTGACACAAGCTGCTTTGAGGAGTGCTAGGTCTTTAGGGCTCAAGAATGTGGTTCACAAGATTGGTATCCTTTAAGTGTTGATTTTCGTGGAAATTTTTATTTGAATTGAAACACAGAGGTGCAAATTGGAGAAGGAACTTACGGTTCAAAGTAGAAGGACCTTCACAAGTGAGGCAAACAAGTTTATGAGAGGATTTCTTGAATCGAAACACTTGAAGAAGAGTGATAATCCTCTATCAAAGACTGATCTCTCTCGCCAATTGATATATCTTTACCGGATGTTTGACCTTTAACAAGTTTCCAAAATATTCTCCCTTCTAACTTTGAGTTCCTTGAATCGAGAAAACTTCTTAGTAGATTCCCTAACAAAGAGATATCTTCTTCCTTCTAGTTTTGTAGAGATTAACAAACACAAAATAAATGACAGAAAGCTTAAGACACTGGTATTTATCAAGATTAGAACAACATGGAGTCACCACTAAGGACTTTCACCCTAGTTGTGTAAATGCACTAAAATACTTTCAAATACCTATCAGCACTGAAAATCTTGCCAAACTTTATATATCAGACCTTCCTTTTCTTGAAATTATCAACCACAAAATGCAAATGAAGTGCAACAAATGCTGGAAATTGATAAAATTGCACGCAAAAATTATATCTTCACTTAATCCTTAAAAATATGATTATAAAATGATGCTTCAACAATGTATTTGCATGTAGAATTTTCAAAGGATATCACTAGGGTTTGATATGCATTCAAATATCTCAAACGTGTATGTACATAGATCAGATTGAACTAAGAGAATATCAAACTCAGAACTCTACTCTTCATTCCAGCCTTATAAATCGATCGAGAAGATGATACTCAAATTTTTAATTACACATAAATCAAGAAAGAAGTATTACCAGGGATCTGAAATACTAAAATACTAAATAATGTCCCCAGTAATGACACCACTAGTGTTGGTGTTGTTAATGGGATAAATAGATATGGACTAGCAAATGAAGTCAAGCAAATCAATCTCAAAGAATGCAAATTATTTCCAAGAATTCAAAACAGGTCCCAGGAAATGGTGGCACCTTGGTGTTGGTGACGGGCTAAATAGACATGGATTGACAAATGAATCAGCAAATCAAATGAAACAAGAGATTAATAACTCCCCAGCGGTGGTGCCACATGGTGTTGGTACAAAAATTTGTTCTCCTTTTTAGTGTGAGAAGCATCAGAAATATGGCATGAAGCTTGAAGATAGATAAATCATGATGTATGTCATTTTGTAGCTGGGGATGTGATCTAACTGGCACTCAGATTTGTGGAGAGATGGATAGCACTCAAATAGGACTTGATCTTGTCCTAACTATTTTAGATTGTGCCTTTCAACCAAGGTAAGAGAACCTATATTATAGCCTCTATTTTGTGAAGGAGGTGACGATATCCTTGCAATGTGTAGGTTATATAAAGATGGCCTTGAGAAAACATGATTAGTTTTCCATTATTCAAACTCAACAGAGATGTCACTACTAAATGATGGAAATGCTTTCAAGACAAGGTTGAGGCTGCTAGAGACATGGTATGATCCTGATTTGATTTGTGCATTTTTGTAAATGGATTGTATTCTTTTTTGACATGCAATGCAATGTAAGGGTAGTATGGGATAGGATTAGTTTGTGTGAATGAATTTTTGTGGGATAATTTGAGACAAGACTAACCAAAATTTGTCAAATTCTTTGAGGACTTTTGTAAGAAATTTGTAAGACCTAAATAGTAGAATGCTTCAAAGGGATTAACGTACTCCTTCAACCAGGATATGTGCAACAAACAGAGGCCCATATCTACACTCTTCCACACAATATTTGATAACCTACCACAAAATATTGAATTAGAAGAACCAATAAAGCATCTAGAAACCTCTATTTTATCATGACCTAAGGTGCACCCAAAGTTTTACAACAATCTCTAAATTCAAGGAAGGTAAAGTGATTTTAAATTTGTTTGTCTCTTTATTAGATGAAAGATCTTCTGAATGTGAGATTGCAGATGCCACTAAACTATCAAAAAGAAATGAAACCATGTATGATCAAGAGATTTTTCAAACACAAGACTGCAACATGAGCAAGAAACACAAATTGAAAACATTCTCGAAACATAAGTGCATGCAAACTTTTCCAATAGACAACACAAAAAATCTATAAATCGATCAAATATATTAGCAAGGGAATGTTATAAGAACAATCTCGAGCTTTTTGATGGATTTATAGCTGAAACCACTCAACATGATACAAATTTGACGCAAAAAGGAATTAGAAATGGTTCTCGGGTGGTTTCTCGGATAATGTGCTTCTTCCCAAATTTTCCTATGAATTTCTAAATTTCTCTCGACATTTTACATGTCTCAAAACATGCAATATATAACTTTCAATTACATTTGATCCTTCTTTCCCAAGAAAAGAATATGCCCAACATCAATTTTTTTACAAAATTCCAACATGATCCTGAGATAGGGACATTTAACAAATTTGGAACAAAAGTTACCAGGTGTTTCAAAAAAGGTGAATCATTACAAATCCTTCATCATTATCCATTGTGGAGGCACATTTTTCATTCTCCAAGCATGCAGACCCCTTTCATTGCATTATTTCAACCTTATCATTTCAAAATTTGATTCTGTAACTTTTTAATTTGATATTTCACGCGTTTTACACGGGCCGGGAAAAATTATTTCAAAAACACCTCAAATCTATAAATTAGTCCTTAAAACCAATTGCATTGGTTTTTATAGGTACAAATAACACAAATTTGCTAAAAAATTGACCAAAATTAATGCAAAATTTACATCTCCAAGCTTCCGGAGAAATAATGGCGCCAAATTGAAGAATGTATTGTTACCTTTGATTTTCCTTTTCCCTTCAATATGGGCCCTACACGTGTCAAAATATGATTGGGGATGATTTGGGATCAATTTTTACTTTTTAACATTTTTAGAAAAATGGAAAAAATTGAATTTTTCCTCCGCCCCTCCGTTTTCAAATTTTGGTGCTAACATGTGGCATATGGTGGGTCCTATTGAAGTCACGGCTCAATTCTACACATTTCATCTTTTTGGGAATTTGGAAAATTTTCACTTTTTCCTCGCAAGCCCGCACCTTTGCCTTTGCCTTAGACACGTGTCCACCTCTCTATCGCTAAGAATCCATGGGCTTATTTCATGTTTTAACCCCTTTTTTCACAGAGGGAAAATTTTCAACTTTGCCTCCATGGACCCGCGCCTCCAATTTCTTGCCTGCCACATGTCTCCTTTTAATTTGTTGCGGAGCCATGCCTCAAATTTTTACTTTAACTCATTTTTGCAAAAAGGGAAAAAAATTACTTTTGTCCCCTGACAGCCCGCACTGTCTCTGTGTAGCTACCACGTGTCTCCCTTTGCTCCACCTGTAGACCCGTGCTTCAAATTTTCACTCTAAGTCCTTTTTACCAAAAGGGAAAATTTCCCTTTTCCTCCACAACCTGAACTCCCTTCTACATCTGCCACATGTCTCCCTACCATACTTGGTGAACCCGCACCCCATTTTGCAACTTTCATCCCTTTGTCAAAAAAGGAAAAAAATGCCTAAGTCCTCCACCAGTCCACACTCCCTTCTGACCCCACCCTGCCACGTGTCCACCCCTGAATGGCCTGGTGGATGTGTGGGCCTTTCCTTACCTTTTTCCCTCTTCACCAAAAGGAAAAAAACTTCCAAGTCCCCCACTAGCCTTCCATCCTGCCTTTGCATGAGAATGTGACACGTGTCCTCCTCTGGGACCTGCGGAGCTACGGGAAAAATTTGTAAATTTTTCCAAAAACAAAAACACTATTTTTTATAGAAAACCCATTGAATCTTGTTCAACCAAAGTAGCCACGTATGAGGGGAGGCCTGAGCTTAATTTTGATGGGAAAATGACACACGTATGACCGTAAAAAAGCACAAAATTTTCCCATGACCTCCAAAATCAATTTTTTCTTCGTGGATAAAGGATTTTTTTAACAAAAGGAAAATGGAAGGTGTTTTAAAGAAATTTTCGACCATGGGGATAGATTTTTTAGGGAAAATAAGTACAAAACGAGTAACCATGAACTCCAAAGGTGGGAAAGATGGAAAAAAACAATAGAGGCCTGTGGATTTGGAAATTTAGGGAACAAAATAAGGCATGCATGTATTTTTCTTTCAAAATGGGGCAAAATAATAAGTTTGTGAGCTTTTGAAAGCATTCAATCTGGAGAAAAAAGTTTGTAGACCACCAAATTTGAAGAAAAACGCCTTAGAGCATGCAAAACAAAAGGGAATGATGGCAAATAGAACAGAGGATTAAAATGGGCACCAACAACACCCTTAGGTTAGACAATACCAATATGGTCATTCATATAAACATGAAATCACATTTACAACATCTTATTATGAAAGGAACATAGTAGGTTGACATTATCTCAAACAATTCGGACTTGTAAAAGGCACCTCAATTAGGCCTAAATGAATATCTTCATCTCTAACGAATGCACCATGAATTCCAAGGCCACACTATATCTTCTCCAAGACTCCAACATATCCACACATATTAGGGACATCCTCTCACAACCTTCATAAATCCCAATAAAATTTGAATCATCCATCATCACCATGAATCACACCAAGAAGCAAGCACTTCCAGTTAAGTCTTAAGCACCTAAAAATAAATCCTAAAAAGTGAATGACTTCACATACCAAAACTCATCACCATGACACAAATGACATATCAAAAAGAAGGTATTGATGTCATATCACCCATGAAACTAATTATAACCATCATCTCAAGACATAAGGCACCAAAAAACTCCTCTAACACTACTCAAACTGGTATACAGGTCTCAAAACTAGGTCTTCAGAATCAAGATGGTTTAGACCTCTAGAATCTCCACTAAGGCACAATTAGAATATGGATGGAAATATATCAGTGTATACTAATTGAAATAACTCACTTAAACCTCCAAAATAAGACACAAGGCATTCAAACAAGCTCATTTCCAAAACTTCTCAAACTTGTCAAACTGACTTAAGAATCATTATTAAGGTATCAAGCTCCAATAATCTTAAATACAACTTCCAATCTCTACCAATGCATATAACACATCACCAACATCCCTTCCAGCATGGTTAAGCACTCAATTACCTATGTCATATGGAGAAAACTCACTTTGCATACTTATTCCATCATAACTTCTTGGCAAGCCTAATAGGCCCATCAGGACCAATAGGACTTAGGCACAAAAATACTTCACCAGATAAAACCAAGAGATCACATACTTCACATTATACCTCTTCATGTTTTTCATACGAAAAAACAACTTCTACATCATGTATTTCATCAAACTCACCTTTGGATCACGGGACTATTTTTACACCTTTAAGCCCTTAAGCAAGAAGGCACAATAGAGGACATATTACTCAAAATTTATCCCCTGAAACTATATAATTATTTGCATGACCATATCACATGTCCTAATATTCCTATAAAAATTCATTTCTTTTCATGAAACCTCTATCTCAGCTATGAAACAACAAATCTCCACAAAACTAGGGTTTTTCTCCATCTTATCAAATGACATGGATCATGAAATCACCACCAAAGTTACATATGAGGATTACTCTACATGTATGAATCATGATACCAGCTTGTATAATCCATTTCATGGATATACTAAGAATTTCTTCTCTATCGCTTTGCTGATTGGGTTTTAGGATGGTTTTGACCTATCTAACTTCTTAATGATGGTTCATAAATATTTGACATCCAAATTGATTCATAATTTTTTTAAAAATATCTTAATTGAATTTCTTAACAACCCCCAAAGCATCAGGTTCCCATGTAAAGTTCAAACATGTGGGTAAACATTCAAATTTCACCATCGATCTAGTTTTTGCCTTCTTAAGAACTCAATATGAACAAAAATCAAATTTCTTACTTTTTCATTACTACATTAGCCTGAAATTTTTTTCAAATCAACATAGAAACCTCTAATCTTTATAACTCTCATTCATGCCTTGAAACCTCAAAATCTATCTAGAAACTAAGACTTGCCCATGATTTTTGACCTTGTGTTCATTGTATTTCTTGAAAATGATCTTGTACATGCACTTACCATCTGAAATATGACTTAATGTTCTTCCTATACATGTTTTACAACCTCAACATTCTCCTTACATTCTCAAACAAGTCTTCCCTACTCCATTGATCATGTTACCAACTCATCATACTTTCCTGGGTCTAGAATTAGGCCTGGTTAGGCTTGTACCAGCATATAACTCATAATATGTGACCTTGAAAATCTCTTACAGACCTACTAACACCTCTACAATATCTTGATAACCATGTTAGATCTCATAAATACCTCATACATCCTCTAGAGAACATACACAACACTCACTTTCTTGACAATGCACCAAGAACATGCCTAGACACCATGATATTTCATCACACCACCAATCAACCTTAAACCTTGAACACGGAAGACACATCATGAAGACATGTAAACCAATATTGACACTCTTTGAGATCAATGTAACACTTGACATCAATGACAACAACTAGACACAATGTCCAACTACCTCCCCCTTTCAGAATCGATGGAAACCACCTTCGAAATATTGATGGCAACCACAAATGTAAACACTTATTCTACTCTCCCCCTTTGACATATAAGGACAAAGGCTACATGAAAACATAGACATGAAAAATAACTTGACAAGACACAATATAAACAATGCACTCAAAAAATTACTTGCAAACACCTTGATGTGTACAATCCTTAACTTCAACTAATGTAATAGATCCATGAACCTGATATGAATGTGCACAATAGAATCATATCATCTTCTTCAGACCATGCATGCTATTGAGAAACAAGTTTGTTCCCCTTAGCATGTACATATATCAATTAGGCTACATATAGACTTGCAACAATCTTTCTTCATCCGTGGACAAGCATCCCTAGAAATATACTCTTTGAATTTATTTCAGACCTTCTAACTTTTACACTTTCCTTAGAACACAAAATTATGGTTCATAGACATCATCTTATACCTACTCATTTATTATTATACTTTCATGTCACTCCATAGATTCCTTGGGATGATAAACCTACTTCAAGATTCTTCAAGGTACATCACATCTTCATGGCACATATTCCTTCAAATAATCATCTTGTCACTTTTCAAACTCTTTTAGACCATCAAATATTCATTATAGCTTGATACTTTTCTCATTGTTGAAGAAACAAAACTCCCCTAGGCAGAGAGATACTTCAAAAATTATTCATGATGGAAACTCCCCTGGATCATACTACAACACTTAAACTCCTCATGTATGTTATTTTAGACTGATTAAATCCTAGTCATAAATACCATCATGCTTCTCTACAAGGCCTACTAGAAACATATGACTGTATTAGACCTCTTACCTTTAACTACCTTTATGAGAATTAAAACATGTGTCATTGTTCAAGTATTCAAAGCTTATTAAAATCGACTATCTCATTTTCACAATACTTTCAACATGGCTTCATACTCAGAGAAAACTTCTTTACAAAGTGTCTCATTCTTCTTAGCTTCTTCAAATGCAATAACAAACCAATGAGGAGATGATAATTCAAGCCAATATAGCATACCTTTTATTTAGAGTATCATATCATGTTATAGACCTTTGAAACCTTCTCTTCATGATCCACAGATAATGAATTATTTCCAAAACATGAAGTTCATATAGCTTTGAGCATAATCATTAGCACAATAAGTCTTGAAGGCATACTTTTCTCAAAAACACAGACCCAAATCAAACCAAACACCTCACAAAAGAAACATACTTTCTTAAACAAATACCTTAAAATTACTCAACTTACCTTGGGGAACATATTTATCAATAATATACAATACTTGGAGCAATCTTTTGCATCTTATAAGCCTAAATTTCACTTGTAATGTACTTCCACCTGAATATTCATGATAAAGACTATTGAAAGACCCTACAACCTAAGTATAAGCATCATATCTTGTCCTTCTTAAGCTTACTCTTATGATGTCATAATGAATGATCAATTTAGAAATTCCCTGCTCATAACAAACTTACATAGTATTTAAATCACCTTCATGAATTTTTCATGTATATGACATCTCCAAGTTTCAACGCTAGTGAACTTTTTATGAATATGGAGCCTTCAATCCTTTCAATACTTATATAAAAAGACTAATGCTCAGTTATACCTTCAATTACAAATCATCATGATTGGTGGAAAACAAATCATACCTTAAGGATTTATTTAATCTTCATGCACCATGAAAGTTGTAATGATAGTATGTGTAGTTATTTTTCAGCATATTTTTGAGCCGAACAAAAGATCAATCACTGCTTCAAGGTCAACAAAGATATCACCAATACACACATATTGCATTCACATTTTTGAGTTATTAAATCATGACCAAATAAAAACTCTAATTTTCTTCTTCATTAGAGTCACATAAGAATGATACAGATCTTCCCCAACACTATATGGTGTTCTAGTTGTCATGTTCATAACTTTAGAACCTTTAAAATTTTCTAGGTGAACAAGATATATCAAAATCCCAAATTACTTTTATAGACATACCTTCAACATGGTTTCTCTCTAAAAACTATATTTTTCTAATTGCAAACCACCTTGATACACACACACACACACACACCTACTAACTCTTATGATGTTGATATTTCCTTTTGACCTTATAACACACTTTCATACTTTATGACATGAAAAACTAGGTGTTTACACACTCAACTCTAATTGAATCAGCTTCTGAAACCTCATATACTTCTTAGGAGCTATATATACGAATGATAGAACAAAATAAGATCTCATACCTTATCATTTTTCCTACCCAAAAACCAGCCTTCAATACTTCTCACGAGTGAGGAATATATTCGAGTGGCCTAATGAATAAAAACTATCTCTTATGGCACTAGAATATTATAAAATCATCAAAAGAGCACAAGGATGCCACCCCTTTTTATCTCTCTTGTAGTTAGCTTTTGAGGTCTTCTTGGATGTATTTTTGGGCATGATAAAATCCTCATTATTTTCTTCTTTTATAGATTGGATACCTGTAAAATATGTATGGTTTACTTCAACCACATATTTATTCTCAAATAGATCTAATAATATCTTTTTCTCATATCACACTTAGGCTTGAAAGTCATGATTTCCTCCTTATCTTTATCAACAACATTTGGCTTCTTGATTGATCTTGATCCTTATTTGAAAAAATTTATAGGTTTAGATTTCATGCTTTACACTACTTCCTTTGAATCAACCTTATTATCTTGATCTCCATGATCATATACTTTGAGTGTCTTAACTTTTTTAGGCTTTTCTTTAGCTTTATTTGTATGATCACTCTTTTTATTACTTTGATTGTCTCTCTATATGATCATACTTCTTGATTTCCTTGGATTAGTTTTGTTCCTCTTTGGAAGATCTCCTGATAAACACCTTATTGTATTGAACATTTTCCCTTTTCATATGCATCAAACTTTTTTTTTTTTGGAAGACTCAAAATGACAAAATCTTGTTATATGACCTAGTTTATGGCAGCTATAACAAAAACATTCTTCATACCTTTTGACTGATATGAGATGAAATTACAACTAAAATCCATAACCTCACGACCATATTTATTACATTCATAATAGTATCCATTGAAGGATCTTCCATGACCCCACGAATATTCATTCCTTGAGAATCTTATTTCACATGCCCTTGCTCTATAACCAAATTCATTACAAGCATAATAATAGTCATTGAAAGAATTATCATACCTTGATGCATTAGGTTGTCTGATGGACCTTGATTTCATGTTTTTCTTCATAAGATTTTCATTTTAACTTGAACCATAAAATTCCTTGCTTGGAACATTTTCTTGCCTTTCTTTTAAACTGCTAGATACCTACTTTAATTCAGCCTTCAACGGCCTCATTTCAAATTCAATCTCGTTGATGATAAATTATAATATGATACTTTTCCTTCTATGAAACTTATCATTTATGCTTTTAGGTTAACCTTAGCTTCTCCATTTTCATTATCTTCATAAACAAAACTTTTACCATCTTCACATGGCTTTTCAGGACCTTTTCCCATATTGTGCTTCAAGGATCTCCTCCAAGTGGTTAAACTTGATTCAAAAGGACCTTTATTTGATACCAATTGTTAGAAACATCGATACTAAGAGGTGAGGGTGAATCAATCTTTAAATAAATTTAAATTATTTTTCATAGTTTATAACTTCATTTAAAACAATCATTCAAAATACATATTCAACATGAGCTTATTAGGTGTTCAATATCCATTCATAAGCACATGAAATAATATATAGAACACATTAACACCAGATGTAAAGTGGGAAATTCTCAAAGGGAAGAAAAACAATTGAAAATTTTTACTATATTACTCAATTGAAAAGAATCATGTGAATATTACACATCGCACAAGATTTATTTGGTGAGGTACAAACCCCACAAGGAGCACCAAACCTTAATTTAGTTGGAAACCAATCATACAAGGAGGATACAAACCCATAATTTGATCAAGAACCAACTCATTCACATGAATATGAAGACCAATGATGTATTTTTCTCTAACAACTAATTATGACCACAAGTTTATATCCATGCACTCAAAACTCTCTCAAACAATCTATTATCCTACTTCATTCAAACTTACATCATATCATGATGGTTAGGTTTAATGAAATTGAAAACCTGATCCTTAAATATTATCAAATATTAATGCCTCTTTTCAGCTCTACCCTTTACCCCTCTAACCTCCTCTTTCACCTTCTCTAGCTTTCTCAAACCCTCATCATCTCAACTACTCCTAATGAGAAAATATAACATGCCTTATATACATGACTCTAGCTTATAACACCCTTATATATTGGCCAAGACCAATAATTTCGTTCATAAAAACATGAAATAAAATATACAATATCATATAAATCTCATGAAACGACCATAGTAGGTCATAATTTCTCAAACAATTCAAACTTGCACAAGGCATCTCAATTAGGCCTAAAACAAGTTCTTCATCTCCAATGAATGCACAATTAATTCCAAGGGAAAACTAAATATTCACCAATGCTCTAATATATCCAAATATGTTAGGTAAATCCTCTCAAAACATTAAACAATCCTAAAAACATCTACATCATCCATCATGACTATGAAGCACACCAAGAAGCATGTACATCTAACTAGGTCTTAAGAACCTAATAATAAATTCTTAAAAGTGAATGAATTCACATAGAAAAACTCATCACCATGACATAAATGATGTATAAAAATTAATTTATTGATGTCATCTCACTCATGAAACTCATTAGTATAGACATCTTAAGACATAAGGCACCAAAACAGCTCCTTTAACATTGCTCAAACTAGTAGATAGGTCTAAAAACTAGGTCTTCATAATCAAGATAGTTAACACCTATAAAATATTTAAAAAGGAACAAGTATCATATGGATGGAAATATATAAGTGTATAATAACTGAAACAACTCACTTAAACCTGTAAAATATGGTATAATTCATTCAAACAAGTTCATCTCCAAAACTGCTCAAACTAGCCAAACTAACTCAAGAACTAGTCTTGAGGAATCAAGATCCAATCACCTCAAATGTAACTTCCAAGCTATAACAATTCATTTAACACATCACCATAATCCCTGAAAACATTCAAAAGTAATCAAAACCCTATGTCATATGGATAAAACTCACTTTGCATACTTGTTCCATCATACCTTCTTGGCAAGCCTAATAGGTCTAGTTAGGACAATAGGAATTAGGCACAAAATAATTATTGAGATAAAACCAAGGGATAAAATACTTCATATCATACCTATTCATGTTTTTCATATGCAAAAAAAGTGCTACATCATGTATTTCATCAAAATCACCTTTGAATCAAAAGACCATTTTTGTACCTTTAATCCCTCAAGCGATAGTGCACATTGGAGGACCTATTACTAAAAATTTCTCCACTAAAATTATTTTATTATTTTCATGACCATATATCACACCTCCTAATATTCTTGGAAAAATTCATTTCTTTTCATGAAACCTCCATATCATCTTTGAAACAACAAATCTCCACAAAACTAGGGTTTTTTTCCACCTCTCCGGATGACTGGATCATGAAATCACCACAAAAATGACCTTCGAGGAGTCCTATAAATTTTTGAGTCATCATACCCTCTTTTCAAATCCATTTCATGGATATACCAATCATTTATTCTCAATCACTTTGGTGCTAGGGTTTTAGGAGGGCTTTGACCTATCTAACTTCCTAACGATGGTACATAAATATTTGACAACTAAATTGATTCATCATTTTTGAAATATTATGTTAACTAAATATATGAACATCCTTCAAATCCTCAAGTTCTCATGTATATATCACACGTGTGGGTGAGCATTCAAATTTCACCATGGAGCTGGTGTTTACCTTCTTAAGAACTTGATATGACCAAAAATCAATTTTCTTGTTTTTTATTTACTTCCTTGACCTAAATTTTTTCTTAAAGAACCGTAAAACCCCTCAAATATTTTCAACTCTCATACATACCTTTCAACCTTTGAATCTCTCCAAACACTAAGACTTATCCATGATTTCTGACCTTGTCTTCATTATCTTGCTTCAAAATGACCTTGTACATATACTTACCAACTGAAATATGACCTAATTCACTTCTTATATATGTTGTAAAAACTCAACATATTCATTAAATGCATAAAAAGGTTGGATGTGTTGCATGTTATATGTTACCAACTCATCCTACTTGACCTAAGTCTATAATTAGGAATGGTTAGGCTTGTACCAACACATGACTCATAAGATCGATCTTGAAAACCTCTTACAAACCTATTAACATGTCTTACATATTTTAATAACCATGTTAGATCTCATGAATACCTCTTACATCCTCTGGAGAACATACACAAAACTCTCTTTACATTACACCAAAAACATACCTCGACACCATGGTATTTCATCACACTACCAATAAACTTTTAAGATTTAACATGGATGACACCTCATGAAGACACCTAAACTAATATTTACACATTTGACATCAATGTGACACTTGAAAAAAAAAAAAGAAAACAACTAGAAACAATTTTCAACACTCCACCTTCTCTAAAAATAGTATAGATTAGGAACCTCCTTCACCCTAGAAATCACCTATCTAGAGAACCCTCCATCGTAAGGTCCTTATAGGGGATAATAGAACCAGAATCAAGGATAGAATTCTCTACAAATACTATATGGTGTCAAACAAGGAGGATATCATGGTGGTTATCAAAAAATGAGGACAGGAATTTGAACCTAGAGACATAGAGTGATATGTTATCTTTATGAAGAACTGAATCATAATGTGTGGAATTATCATTCAGATATAGAGTGGGAAGTAAACTATGAATATTATAGAGTACATACACAAGATAGCATAAAAATTTATCCCACATTGGAGAAGCGGTGAAAATAAAAATAATTACACAATGTAAAAATGAATAATCCAATGCCCAAAGAAACTCGTAAGGCTCCAATTTTTACCAAATCATAGAGGAATGAGCAAGGCTTATGACCTATGGAGATGCCTAGTGAACCCTAAGTATAAAATAACATGTATCCTAATCATAAAAAGAGAAAGAATTATTAGAAGAGGTTTAAGGATTGTTGAATTAAATTATAAATAGAGACACAACTAATATAAACATATGGTAATATGAAGTACACATATATGGGTAGTGATGAGAAATATGAAGAAAGTAGTGGTTTTCACACTATAGGATAATCTAAAATTAGTAAATTTATTGTGTAATGAACATATCTCAAAGAATATTTCCAACTTGTTGAATACTTTATGTAGTAAAGTGTAACTAATGAATTTTTATTCTAAGAAATCCATGTGCTACTTAAAACCCAAGAAATGTGTTTATGTGGATACTAGGCATAATATAATTCTAAGAGAATATGAAATAAGGGATGTGTTTTTTTATTTTGGAAATACTATGAACATGATGCCAAGGTCTATGTGGGAAACTATGGGTGATCTACAATTAGCCTACATTCATTTCACTATAAGTCTTATAGATTATGGAAGGTTTGATCCAATTGGTTAGTTGGAAGATGTGGAAACTCAGGTAATGGACTTAACCTTGAAATTAGATTTTGGTCTCATTGATATGAAGAATAATGAAATACATTATCTTGTCCTGATTAGAAAGAAAGGGTCCTATGATGGGAACAATACAATCACTAGACAAATAGAGGGACATTTGCAGGACTCTATTACATTCGTATTTCAATGAAAATGAATTAATAGAATCCCTATACCATTTACAAATATCCATTGTCTCCCTATGCACAATACACTAAAATTTAGTTAAAATTGGAACATCAAGAGATAGTAGAGGACACAAAATCAAGAGAAGAAAAGAATAAGGAGAATAATAGTAGTTGGGATATTCCTATCAATGCATACTCAAAGAATGCATTCTTAAAAGAGGACTTGTATTACACAATTAGATCTGCCATAAAATTTAAGATTGAAAAATAATATTCATCTCTGTGCATACAGAGTAGGATTATGTTGAGCCTAATGGATAAAGTTATATTCTATGGGAAATAGTGTCATCAATTATTGGGGATTCAGATCCAAACTTAAACCATTGGATGTAAATAGAACATGAGATTAGACCCATAAGGATGGTCCACATTGAGGAAAATAAAACTCCATAATATTTTGGTACTTCTAATCTAGATACATTTTTGTTAACTTTCAGAACATATGCTCGAGAAGATATGAGAGTTGGAACACTAGATTTCCCATTGAATGGGATAATGATATCTTGGTTGAAATTACATAGAATAAATAACTTAGGATTGAGTGAAGAAACATGCATGATGTGTGCAAGATTTTCATTACCATATAGAATGACTAAAGCATAGCTAAGATATTGCACAAATAAATTTACAAAGATACAAATTCAAGGATGCATTGATGTATGGGAGACACAAAAATAGATTTAAAATAGTGGGTCCATATCCTCCTATAAATACTCATCCCATTTCCCAAGACATGGTACTTTTACCAGGAATAGATAATAAAAATTTGCACTTGGATATAGGAGACACGTATAATAAAATTTTATTTAGACATTCACATTTGAAGACAATAATCCTATGGTGAATGTGGAATTACAAAATATCAAAACATTCCTTGACTATGCAACTATATATGTGGAAGGAGGAGGTTAGATTAGAGACCTAAAAGAAGAAAAGTAAGGGAATTACATAACTGCAATTAACATGAACGAAAAAAACTAGAAAGGAATTATTCACATGATATAAATATGCCACAAATTTAGGGATAATAAGGAAGAAGGAAATGACTCAAATAATCTAGAAGATATAGAACTTATAAGCATGTTCAAACTAGGATGTATTGAGCCACTTCTCGTGAAAAATAATTGCATAAGGAAGAACAAGAGCATTTATGAAGTTTAAACATAAAAGAAAAACAAAGTTTAAGGACATTTAAAGACACCAAGGATAAAGGTAAAGTTAAATTATATGATCAACCACTATGAAAAGGGTGGAAGACATCACCTTAATGAATAGTTAAGTTAGCCATTGTTGGATATTATTTGACATAGAAAGAAATGTTTAAAAATTATAACTATTGTGGGATTATGAGGATGTTGTACACACTGAAAATCATCAATGCATTTTTTGTGCACTCGACTCCTCATGATTCTATGCCAAGTTAGTCAACATAAGGGATGATGGAGTGGTAGTGGGTGAGAGATAGGGATAATGTGAGGATAGTGTGAGTTGTTATGTGGGAACATAATTGAGCTAGAAGGAGATTCCTATATCTATGTTCTCAAGAGAGATTAAAACCTTCTCATCAAGGTAAATGAAGCTTCTATAGACTTTATCGTGATGGATATTATGGTCAATAATGATGGCAACATGGAGCCCTAGATCTATGCCCGATCTCGTGAAGGGAGGAATGTTAGTTTGTTATATTACGATGAAGCAATTGTTTAAAGAAAGTTGGTCCTAATTTGGCAAGTTTTTATGGAAGGGAGTGATGGAGGATGTTAAAAAAGCTAACTGTAGACACAAAAATTAGGTCACACTCCCCTTTGGTCCCTCGACAAATAAACACCTTCATCACATTCACCTAGCGATGCCCCCTTCACCTCATTATAGTATTAATTTAATTATTTAAATTAAATTAATTCATTATCCTAACCATATTTATTATTTAAATATCATTTTATCAAACCACCCATCTCACCTAGACACCTCATCAAGCCACCTCACCCTAAGACCTATTCTTAGTAAGTTGTCATAACTAACTAAGACTTACCCAAACCCTAAAAATCAATGCCTACATTCCCTCTAACCACATTCCCACATGCTTAAAATAAGCTTCCATCCTAATCCATGGGGCCAACACACGAGATCCCAGAAAATCAAGGGGATCTACCTAGTTTAGTAAACCTAGAAAATCCCACCCTAACTAATGTCGGTTACCCTTAACCACCACCGGTTAAGCTGGAACCACCGTCAATCACCTTTTAATTCCCAAAACAACCTTATTTTTTAGGTTGGAAGATTCCTAAGAGATATCACATCTTTTGAGAACAAGTTTAAGAGAGAACACACATGCAAAGAAGGAGATCAAGTATTCATCTCTTGCATGACATTCAACATTCACCCGAAAACCATCCAAAGACTCACCCCAAAGATAGATTTGATCCAATCAAGAAGGAAGGAGAGCTGATGCAGCCCATACAATAGCTCCCCAATGTTTGGTGATCCTCTCGTAGCATTAAACCTCTTATCAACACCTTCATTCCTCACTCACGACATCCGAACTAGAGTACAAGTAAGTAGAACATTTTACTCCTCTGGTTCACTCATTTCATCATAGTATTTTCATCATTTGTTCTCCTAGCCACCCACTAACCTCCATTAATACTCACCCCTCCATATCCCTATTAAAACCTCACCAAATCCCATCCAAATAACTTAATACCTCATTTCCACCAACCTATTCCTTTGTGCAATCATAAGGGAGATCTAAAGTTCATTCTGTGACATTCCCAGTATTCCACAATAACCAGCACCGGTTCTCCCCAACCGGCATTGGTCACCCTTAACCGGCATCGGTCTCTGTATCTACCAATACAGCCTAAAAAGTAACCTACTTACCTATTCCCGCATCACCCTTACTCACCTGTGACTTTCCTAAGACCTCTGTTAGACTTATAGAGACACAGAACTAGTTAACCTTTGGATCTTATTTTAACCTAGCATGTTAGATTATATCTTTCTTATTGTGTTTTAAATGAGATACCTAAATCATTTTAACTATAATAGGATTTACTTTATTACCAACATTAAATTGTTTTAAATGGATTGACAACCGTATAGGAAGTATCACACTTCTTGGATCTAGCACATGCTAGGAAGTCCACTACATATATTGTTTAACTTTTATTTGGTGGTCTTGTGTTCCATTTCAAGTAGTTCCTCTCAGCAAAAAGGAATCTCTCATGATCAATTGTGGATTCAAAAGTCATACGCGTGCAACAACCTATCAACCAACATTTCAATAGGTATTCCTCCTACACCCATTACCCTATCTATTTCTTCATTTTCAAAGAAACATCCAAGAATCAGGTGAAACATTTTGGCATGCCCAGTGGGACCCATCTGGGGTTCCTTGCATTTTATTCATTCCTAGGAAAGGTTGTGTGTTTTTTCCCTTTTGAAAAGGATACACATTAATTTTCTTCCTTGGTAACCTTCCTTTTCTTTCTATTTGCTCTAAAAGAAACCTTTCTTTTGGTATACTTAAAAAGAACCATTTCTTCTTGTTTTCTACATTTTAGTGAAAGAGCATCCCTCTCCCTCTTCATCTATTTGTGTCATCGAATTCCATATTTCAATTTGGGCTTAAAATCATTGCATTTCATTTTAATTTTTTGCATTAGCTCACATTAATTGAGGGAAACCTATATGCTGGAAGTCATGCCCAGCTGATGGTTGAAAAATGAATCATAGAAAAGCACTTCTTCCCTTTTCTCCTTCTTCGAGTCTTACCAAACCTCACAAAAATTAAAATTCACACATTCTTAAACAACATCTTTCTGGAAGAAGTTGTAGGTGATCACACGATCACGACACAGTGGGCACCCAACTCACTACTCTGTCAAGTCATACTTTAGAGTGAGGCCCGTCCCCACCATAACATACCTAAAACCTCACCTTTTAGATCTCCTTCTTCATAGGAATCCATCCTCACCAAAAAAATATATTCTACAGTTCATGAGTCAGTCCTTAAATAGCATAAGCTAAACAAACATAATAGAAAAAGCACTCTTAGGATCATATTTTTCTTAGTGTTTCTGCTTGGCTTGCATTTTGAGGTGAGAGGTCACACTCTTCATTTTTTCCTTTTTGTCCTTACATGCTCCTCATCATAGTTGGTGTATTCCAGCTTCATCTGAGTGTGCCTGGACCATATTCTCATCATTCTCAGAATTCTGGGTCTGATTCCACATCAAATTTTAAATCACAACCATATTTTATTCATCACTGTTTCAATTTCACAGTAACTCAGTGTCGGTCCAGTTGACCATCATCATTTACCCCTAACCATCATCGGTTATACCCAACCAATGTCGGTTCACTGTCATTTTGGTTAACCTACCCAAAAGGACCCCTATTCACCTTCTTCGACTATTCAGAGTTCCTGTCACTCTTATCATATACATTGACCTTGTAAATCTCATCAGTATTCGACATACCTGTGATTTGTCCTTATACCTTGTTTTTGACCCACTGTCCACTTTCTACAGTGACCGACCTTGGTTACTTGTGACCGGTGTCGTTTACCTAACCAAAGATCGGTTAGCCTATGTCATTTTCATAGCTTCCATTTTGCCCCAATTCACATGCCACCACCTATTTACCCTACCTGTGTTGTATTTCTATGTCACTTATAGAAATTATTATTGCTACACGTTAGTACCTATTCACATGGTATCGACACGTCAATAAGCTAGCACCCTCGTATTCCACACCAATTGTTAACCACTCCCACCTAGCCCTTCACCACCATCCATTTTATCACCAACCATGGACCCTACACAACCTATCACTATCGCTACGAGAGATGAGGAGTTTGCATGACTCCTTGACCAAAACCCTACCTCCTTGCATTTTTATCTTTCCCACTCATCCCCTCAAGATTCCTCAAAGTTAGTTGATATACGACATGCATGTATCTATCCCCCGACTCTTTTCCCACTCCTGTGTCAGCCCCATCTGGCTCCATGTTTCCCACATCTACCTTACCCCCAGTCATTTCGTAGCTAGGTCCTATACCCGCTATGACACGTATTTTCTACATCTATTGCACCCGCCACATCCACCATACCTTCGACAACCACCCAAAACACAACCTCATCCACCCCTATTGTCTCGCATATACCCGTAGCTACACAACCACCCCGATGTCGATGACCCCTACCCCTTTTCAAAATGTCATCCTTTCTATTCTACAATCTTTAGCCCCCATTGCCACTAGGGTTACCATGACCCTTCCACCTCCATATACGTATTTATCGGTAGCATCTTGTTTTATATGTTATTCACTCGGGTACGTACCCCTATTTCACTACCTTCTTCTCAATCTACCTACATGGAACAACCATATACTTGAATGTCACCCTTGTTACATGTCAAACACCAACCCTCTTACACTACAGGAGGCACCCAACCATCACAACCTACCAACAACCTAATCAAATTAGTGATGGATAATATGTAGACATTGGAGGCATCAGTTTCCGGCTCTGCAATGCTCTCACCTACGATGAGATTTGTAATGAGCCTATCCACCCATCCATTCCTATTCGTCCATACCACATGCATTGGGAAATGCCTAACTTTAACCATTTCAATGGCAAGGAATACCTACAACATAATTTGTTGTCTTTCAAACATGGGTGCTACCTAATCGCCCACGATGATGCTTTGCTTTTAAGGACCTTTCCCATGTCTCTGACTGGACCTGCATTAGATTGGTATATTGGGTTACCTAGACACTCTATATTTTCATTTAATTAGGTGGCCCAAGCTTTCTTGGATCACTTCTCCATCTATATCGTTAAGAAGGTTACCATGACTTACCTATACTCCACGTGTTAGTATGATAATGAATCTATTACATATTTTGTTGCTCACTGGTGTAGCTTGATCAATCAACTCACATTCTAATTACCACAAACAGAACTCATTGAGCTCTTCATGTGGGCTTATGTTAGACATATCTTGTTGACCCTACACATCAAAAAAATTTGAACATTTTACGAAGCATTCACCATGGTAAAGTTAGAGATTCGGGACATCGAAGAGAACAAAATCCAATTATGTGGTAAGAACTCGACTTTCAAGTTAAATGATACCTCTTCTTATTCCAAACCATAAAACAATTATTCAAATTCCAAGGGCACCGCTAACGTAGTGGTACTCAAATCTGGCCCGGATCATCTCACAAATCAAAGCTAGCCCGTATCTACTCTCTCACGCATTCGGACTTTTCAATTTAGACAAGAACAATAGAAATATACCCCAATTAAGGAACCTTATTCTTCTATATTAGAAAAGCTCATCAAAGCTGGGGCCATCACCCTTCCTCTTAGAAAACCACACATTGGTTTTTACCCTTCTCACCCCACACCCGTATGGTATAAAGAACACAACTTCAGAACTATCATCGATTAAAGGGTCATAGTGACGACAATTGCATCACTTTCAAAAACATTGTCCAAGAAATGCTTGAGAAAGGTGAGTTAACCGTGGATAATCCCAACGCACTTGCCAATCAAAACCTACACATCTTCAAGAAACCATTTCCTAATCATTCCCCTTCATCTGATCAAACCGGTGAGATCTCAACTCATGATATCCATACCTGCCGAAGTCCATGCTATTTTTAGTGACATACCAATTGTTTCCTAATTACCTCATATTCCTTCCATAGAGGAAATTCTAGACTGAATTACTCCTACATTGGAACCCACTTCACCTATTCCTCCCCCCATAGAGGAACACCTTTCACCTCCTTCCTCACCCATGTAGGAGCCCTCTGCTAATATCGATACTATTTCACCTTTGGCTTATCCACCTAGGGAACCGTCACCCACATTACTTCTTGGTCCATGGAGGATACTTTTTTATCTCCTCCACGTATAGAGGAGCACCCATCATCTCCCCCACCCATAGAGGAACACCCATTTTCTCCTCCACCTATCACGGATCCAATAGAGATACCTTTGCCTCTAGGCAAACATTCTCCATCAGCTACCCAAGATCCTGCAAACCTACTTTCAACTCTCTTACCCACGGAAGCTGAAGCTAACAAATTCCCTGTCTCTAAGACACATTTTACGGGAATTACCATTAGGTCCTCATCAACCTCACCTATAGATGTGACATTCTCACACTTATCCGATCACTTAGATTATGTGGATAGATCCTTATTATGGTGGCATCTTCTGCTTCCTACCTTAATGCAAATGTAGATGTCACTTGTTGATACCTCCACTATCTACCCAAAAATATTTCATCCAGTTGAACCGAGCACAACCACTTCTATCACAAATTCTTCCATGACACCCATCATAGCTCAACATACACCTTTACCCATAACCCAACATGCATTTAAGTCCAAACCCACACCTACATCGTCCTCCTCACCTAAACCTATTACTACCTTAGGGGTCAACCCAACCACCATCCTTACTCATCCACCTATCAAACTAGATATAGCTACATCCTCCAAAGTCAACACCCAACCTACTTTGGCACCCAAACAAAAGAACCAAACCCATATAACACATACCCCAGCTACGCTAATCACACCCGCATCACATCACCCTTTTCGTCCGTCTTAGGACCTCAACCTTCTAGCATTGTTAAGAAACCTCCACCCATTAATAAATAAAAAAAAACACAACAGCTCAATCCTTCCTCACAAACCTCTTACATACCTAGGCACCCGACATGACTTGCACCCACACCTATAACATATTTACCACCCATACCTCTAATACCCTCAAAGCAACTTCTTCACTACCCCTACACTTCGTTTCTATCCCTCACACCCCCTTATGACTTGCCACATATCTACCTTCATAACACCTCGTTATCCCTTGGCTAACTTTCCCTCTTCCCTATCTACTTTTCCCTCTAAATATCATACACCCATATCACCCTTACCCAAGAAGGTGCAACCCAAAGACAAAATCCGCTACCTTCCCATACGGTAGTCAAAACGACTACACACCCTCCTTCCCATTCATCTACCATACCCCTACCCAAACAAACATGACCAACACCCAAGACCATGCCAGCACCCAAAACCATAGCTCGACCCACTCCCCCTCCTACAAGGACCATTCCTCAATAATCATCCACACCTACGCCCAAAACCACTTTCACTTCCCATTACGACCCACTAGCAAGGTCCTATGCCAAAATCTTAACCAACCTCCTTGAGACTTCTGTCATCACATTACCACTACTCAAACCTTATGACCCCCTCAAACCCAAGCCAAAAGGGTTTGATGACACTAAAATTTGTGCCTACCATTGCATTCCAGGGCACGATGTGGAGAACTGCAAGGCTTTGAAAACCGTCCTTATCCAATTGTGTCCTCTTGAAGCCAACTTTGACGATAACAACCTTCTTGATGAGGACCCTGCTTCACTAACACCCATTCCCATAGTCCTTCACTCACTTCCTACTCAACAACCATGACCTCCACCCTCTCGGCTCCTCGAACCACCCCCAATATTTGAAGTTAACATGGTTTCGCATAAGGGAACTTGCCATACCATTACCTAAATGCCATTGCGCCTAGCTCACTTCACAAGGCTTTTCTCCCGGTAGGTTTTTTCCCATCATGTCATTATACCACTCACCCTACACCTTCTCCATTTTCCAACTCCCCTCAAATCAACATGATCCATGTTACTACCCATACTCAGAAGGACAAAGGCAAGGAAAAGGTAACTGACCCACCAACCAATCCTATACCCAACATACCATCTGTACCCACACCTAAGATTACTATCTGTGGCCCCACATACCTTATTTCTAATGGGGCCACATCAGACACCATGCTTAAACAATTACACCAATCTCCCCTCAAAATTTCCCTATATGACCTCATCTAAATCTCAGAATCCCATTGTCAAGCTCTCATGGAGGTTCTTCAATCTATTTAGTTTTTACCTAATGACCCTACACCCGTAGCCTCCATTATCACACCCCATCATGTATCCTCTCTCACCAAATTTCCACCTTTATCCACACCTCACCCTACTCACCAAGTAGCCTCCCTTAGCTTCTCAGAGGAAGAGATCGCACCGCACCAAACCAATGACCCTGACCCAACCCTCTTCATCTCTATCCACATTGATGATATATGTGTACGACATGTAATGATTGATGGGGGTGCTAGCATTAATATCATTTCATCCCATGCATTTTCTCAAATGTGCATACCTCGACAATGTAAGCATAAAATGCCATCATGTTGCGTTCATTCAATGACGCTATCATCTCTACATTAGGAACCTGTCATCCTCCACATTTGCGTGGGCCCCGCACTATTCTAGAGTTATTTTACATCTTGGAGGGGGAATTTCAATATAACTTGTTACTTGGTAGACCCTAGATTCATGTCATGGGTTGTGTTCCTTCCACTTTACATCACTGTGTAAAGTTTGAGCATGAAGGACATACCTACACTATCCTAGCTGATCCATCACCTTTTAAAACATGCAACATGCTTTATCGACCCAATGACATGCTTATACCCATTAAGGCGTCTACCTCCACGACCACTACCACTTCACCTACACCTCTATTTACCAGTATAGTCACTACCTCAACCACACATGCCTCCTCCCTTCCTACCACAACCACAACCTCCACGGCTGACCCATCAGCCTCCCAATCTATTAGCTCTACCTCCATGTCAACTACCAACACATCATCTATTCCAGCTACCCACATACTAACCACCACGATCCTTGTGAAGGTAGTTTTCAATGCCTCACTGGGAGAGTATCACCTATATAGTGTCAAACATTCCTTACTCCACAAGAGTATGGAAGTCTTCACCAACACCCTCACTATGATCACTACATAGGAGAATGCTTCCTTTATGGTCCTCCTTATCTTCATACCAGACTCACCTATGGGGACTTGACACTACTACTTACACACCCAAACCACCGTTACAAACTCACCCATTTTCCGCCGACTTCAGGTCACTCACCAATCACCATTTTTCCCACACCTTCCGCACCAATGTGTGTGGAAGGGTTTTGGTTTTGGATTTTATGAGCAAGGCCACCATACTGTCATTCCATGTACCACCCACAAACATAACGACCGTAGTGGTATCGGCTTTCCTGAACCACCTACCAAATAGTCCCACATTGAACTCATTGAGGACATCAACCCTTCTCCACCCTCTTCACCCGCTCCACCTTCATCACCGCCTTCGCCGATAGAGTCGATGGATCCAGAATCTATCCCTCCTAACTTTTTTTTTTTTTTTTTTCATAAACACCATTTCCTTGGGGCCTCTAACTTATCAACGTGAGGGCAAGGCTCCTTCCTCTCTTCCCTTCTTATATCCTAAAATGATCGATGATGATACACCTTCAATTAACATCATTTAATGTTAGGATGATGAATCTATACTCACCTACCTTGGTGCAGAAGACTCATATATTCATCGGTCGTTACCCTCTGAGATGCAAACCATGTTAAATGAATCGACTATCAAGATCAACATTTATACTCAGGATGACCCGCACATCCTAAAGATCGGTCAATCTTTAGATGTTGTTGAACAAGAATCCATCACTTCTTTTCTCAAAGATCATAACCACGCTTTCACTTGGTCTTATGCAGACATGCCTGGGATTTACCCCACCATAGTGGTCCACAATATCGTAATCATTCCCGATGCCAAACCCATCAAACAAAAAGCTGAGGAAAATTCACCCTCACATTGCCCTTCTCATCAAAGAAGAACTTTAGTGCCTTCTTTATGTTTCCTTCATATTACACATTACCCTCATTGATTTCTAACATTGTCCCTATCACTAAGGTGACAGGGGACTCACATTTGCATGGACTTCCGTGACCTCAACCTTGCATGCCCAAAAGATGACTTCCTCTACCCTAGTATTGACTAACTAGTTGACCTTACCGCTAGTCATGAGATGCTATCACTCATGGATGGCTTCTCGGGTTATAACCAAATCTTTCTCACCCTGGAGGATTAACAAAAACTACATTCATTACCCCTTGGGGACCTTTTTGCTATGAGTCATGCCTTTTGGCCTTAAAAATGTCGGGTGCCACATATCAGCGGGCTATGACTTATACATATTCCATGACAACATGCATCGTATTTGGAATATTACGTGGACGATCTCTGGAAAAATCTAAATGCCGCTCTAAGCACCTTTGCCATCCTCAAACCCATCTTTGACCGCCTCATTAAATATTGTGTTTGCCTTTAGCCCAAGAAGTGTGTCTTTGCGATTCTCTTAGAAAGCTTCGGGATTTATCATTTCCTACGTGGTATAGAATTTGACCCTCGCTAAAGTCAAGGCCATTCTAGAAATTCCTCCACCCACTAATATTAGTTACCTCCGTAGCTTGCAATGTAAGTTACAGTCTATTCACATTTCATTTCACAATTATCGATCGGTGTCAACCATTTCATCATCTTCTCAAGAAGGATGTTTCCTTTAAATGGGATGATGACTACCACAATGCTTTTGAGACCTTAAAATAATACCTTCTCCAACCATCCATACTCATTCCACCTAAAGACGATCAACCTTTCTACCTATACATCTCAGCTACTAATCACTCCTTGGGAGCCATGCTCACTCATCGTGATGAACAACACAGGAGTAGGCGGTTTATTACATAATCCATACTCTTTTGGACTATGAAACCCGATACACCCATCTCGAAAAGCATTGCTTAGCCTTAGTTTTCATTGCCACAAAACTCTTCCATTACCTACTCAACCACAAAACCTATGTTGTGACCAACACTGACCCCCTACACTTCATGTATGCCAAACCTTACCAAAATCAACATGCCACATGATGGATTATGCTTTTAGCTAACCTCGACCTCAAATTCATTCATCAAAATTCCATCAAGGGCCAAGCTATCACTGACCAATTGGCCAATGCACCTATTCTAGGATCAACCCTCTAATTTTGACTTTCCAAATGCATCAATTGCTACCCATTCCTTGGATGAACCCACTTATCAAATGACACTCTTCTTCGATGGTTCCAAGTGTCAGCGTGGGGTGGGGCTGGTGTTATCCTCATTCCACTCAATGGTGAACCCATGCCTTTGTCTTTCAAACTATATTTTGATTGTACAAACAATATTTCAAATACGAAGAACTCGTATTAGGTCTCCAAGCCGCCTACGCCCTAGATGTCAAATCAATCAACATTTTGTGATCCCAATTAGTCATAAACCAAGTCAATGGTATATACCAATGTCGTAATGAGATACTTCAAAAGTATAAACATCATGTCGACATACTTTTGACCACCTTTGACCGTTACGCCCTTCAAACCATCCCCCATTCAACCAACAAATTTATAGATACCATGGCTTGCTTGGCTTCTCAAATACCCGCTTCACCCGCCGACTCTAAAATATTTGTCACCATACAATGACTCCAATCACCTTCTTATTTACCTCATGATGTTTACTCCATCGGAACCATTGCCCCTAACCGAGAGGGCTTTGGTATAAACAATATTCCAACTATCTTTCTCTCTCCATCTTACCTCCTGATCTCACCTGTAATGAAAACGCGCCTTCCTAAAAAGGTATCTCTTTATGTCATTATGGGGACCTTCTCTATAAGCATAGATTTGATGATATTCTCTTACGATGCCTCACGAATTCTAAAATTCCTTATACCATTAAGGAAGTTCATGATGGCATATGTGGAGGTCACTTCAGTGGCCTTGTTGTTGCTAAGCATATTCTTTGCCTAGGCTATTACTAGCTGACCCTCAACCATGATTATTGTGACTATGTCAAACATTGTGTAAAATGTCAACAACATGCCAACCTTCATCATACACCCATTCACACCTTTAAGTTGCCCATGACCTTTGGTCCTTCTCTCAATGGGGTTTGGATCTTGTGGTGAGATCAACCCCATTCTTCCCAACGCCATCAATGGATTATCACCGCTACCCAATACTACACAAAATGGGTTGAGGCCATACCACTCATCTCCACAAAATCTGAGAAAATATGTGAGTTCATCAATCATCACATCATTTGTCACTTTGGTTTTCCTCATCACCTCATCACTGATAATGGCAAACAATTCAAAAACAAAACATTACGAAAACTTTGTTACGCCTTTGGTATTCAGCTCAGTTTCGTTCACCTTATTACCCACAAACCAATCGCCAAGCTGAATCTACCAACAAAACCTTAAACAAAATTCTCATGAAAGTGGTTAACGATAGTGGGAAGGATTGGCATACGCACATTCCTTTTTCCCTATGGGCATACTACACTAGTATCCATACTTCCACTACTACCACACCATTTTCTTTGGTCTATGATACAGAGGTTGTTCTACCTCTCAAAATCCAAATCCACTCACTCCACATTTCTCTCCATGACATGCTTAATGAGGATGACTTTCATCAAGACCGTTTAGCATAACTTGAGTTATTAGATGAATGCCATCTACATGCCATTGATCACCTTCAAGTTTACCAAAATGTATCGAACATGCCTATGACAAATGTGTCCAAGAACAAACCTTCCAAGTCAGTGACCTTGTCCTGAAAGAAAACCAACATGTAACCAAAGCATAAAAAAGTAAACGGGGGGAATTTGCTCCTAATTGGCTTGGACCATACATCGTGACTCATACCTATGGATCAGGTGCTTATCATTTATCTTCCCTCGATGGTAAACCTAAGCCTAAGCCCCTTAATGCCTTGCATCTTCAACCATTCTACTGTTGACTTTTAGTCCTACATTACTTTTTACCTCTTTCTATGCTCGTCCCTTGATCACTCTCCAATTCTTACACCTCACCAACTATCAAACAAGAATTATGTGAGTACCCATCACTTGTTCTCTTCTCTTGAATATGTGTACCATGGCACTACACATAGCATGATTCTTGTGGATACTTTTCATCTACCTTTAGATGAGATCCCATGGTTGTTTCACCTCGCTATATCGAACATGAATCATATTCCTCACCTTGGTCTTGTCCAAGAATTCAAAGCCCTCACTTAGGACACAACTCCTTGAGTCAAACTTCTAATAAAATGATGACTCCCTCAAAAGGACATCTTCCTCTCGCAATCGCTGCTATAAATAGAATGCTCCCTCGAAGGACAACTATGTAAAGCATTTCAAAAAAAAGTGAGAGAATCTGAAGCTTCCCGCATCGATCAGCTTCATGAAGACCTCAAGGAGTTAATTTCCTCATCCCATATAGACTTCCCACATCGATCATTCTATCTCAAATAAAAGTCAAAACAGAAGACCTTTTATTTATAGACCTGCCCATTGTGATCTTGGATCTCTTTCCCAAAGATCTTACTACCTCATACCATATAAAAACTAAACCACCTTTCACCCTTCTACCATTCCCACTCCCATTTCCTACCGCCTTAAGGGACCTCTTAGAAACCAAGACATTTTCTAATCATGTGACTACTTTTCACCTTAGAAAAATCAATCATGCAATGTATCTAGGGTCTTACGTTCATCACCTCCTCCAAGGTATGATCTACTCGGTATGATCCTAACCAATCAGGTGGCTTTATTCCCCTCTTATCTTTTAACCGTATTTATTTATGTTTTGATTACCTTATACAGGACTTGGTCCTCGATGCGTACCTTTGGGGTAACCTTCTTCTTCTACCACAATCAACATCACCTATACCAAATTTTTCTAAATCCCACCCACACCTAACAGACCTAAACCCAAATTAGACCTAAAACCTATCAACTCATTCTCATACCTCCTCATATTCTTCCCTAGCTTATGGGAGAACTACATCGGCCTGAGGTCCCTTTTTTCTAGGACTATGTAGGTAGCACTTTGAGGGCATGGGGTCCTTGGACGTTAGCTTAGCCACTCTCTACCCTAACAATTCATCTTTCATCTTCCTAAAAAATTTAATTCTACACAACTTGGTTTCCTTTTTATGTCAAAAATTAGATATTAAACCAAACAAACAACGTGTTGCTTAACATTTTGTCCTCATCACAACATACATTTATTATGACTACCATTTCTCTACCATCATCATACATATATTATAAGGTATCTTAAACATGACCCATATCCTCATTCATTGCATAAATTAATGAATCACAACTTCAACCCATTTAAACTCAACCATGCCTAGCCTAAGACCATGCCTAAACCAACATCTAACTCAACCATGCCTAAACCAACTTGACTTGATCCATGCCTAAGACCTGAATTGATCCATGCCTAAACCAACCTGACTCCATCATGCCTAACTCACCTAGTTTCCATCCATATCACAACAAAAAATTAAAATTCTCATAAAACACCAACAAATCAAGAATCTCATGTATCTCATCATATAAATAAATATGTGTGTCTCAATACAATATACATGAATATCCAATCATGTCCATCTCTCAAAATCATCAACACGTAGGCCAATCTCATATACAATAAAATAATAAAACAATACAAAATCTCTTCAAGGCATGCAGGCCGGTATATGCTAAAAATATACAAAAACTCTCATACATCCTCACTCTCTTGGCACGCAGGCCAATATGTGATCAAAAATATATCCTCTATAACAATCTCTTAGCACGCAAGCTGGTATATATCAAAAATCAAAACTATGTCAAAAATTAGGAGCCATATATCAGGCACCCTCTCGGCGGACATCCTCCATATCGGTATCACCTATCCCCTCAACCTCCTCACCCCTGTCTAGTGACCTGCTAACATCTCCCCACCCATCATAGGTGGTGGTTGGGTCCCTACTAGCACATCACCTGGAGCTAGTCTCTGTGAGCTGGTGGCCTCTCCCTAATCCTATCTCAGAGCTTGATGGCCCCCTGTGCTCTCTACACTATGAGTACGGGATCTCATCCTCTCACTCGAGGCTTGATGTGCCTTGTACTCTCCATAGGATAGAAAGTCTATCCCAGCCGCCATCAACTGATCCTGGTAGTATCTGGCCTCACCTAGGGCATCCCATAACCTAGATATGGGCATGGTCTATGGTGGCCCCAGGCCTCGGCCCCTACTGCACTGCCTGCGGGACCTTATCCCCCCTCGCACCGTGAATCGGGACCTGCCCCGGTGCTATGGTGGTGAAACCATTGACCCATGCCCTGCTGTAGTATCTAGGCCTGTAAAGCCCCAATTTGTGCCTTTGCTATGGCCAATTGGCCCTACAACCCTATCACCTGTGCCTGTAGGGCAGCCACCCAACCATCATCTCCATCTCCATCCCCACCCTCGGCCATCTAGGCCTGAAGACTAGCCACCTATACATGTAACTCAGCCACCTCCACCTCTAAGCTAGCAAGTTGTGTCTACACCATACCCAACTAGGTAATCAGAGTCACCACTTACCCTTGTAGGGCATCCCTCTGCACCGTGATGGTGGCTAGATCTAGCTGCCCTGGCCTAGGTGGTACTTCCCATAAATGAACCGCCCACCATTATCTATATCTGTCTGTGACCCCGCATCATCAATCTATTGGTCTACTACCTGCTCCTCCTACCTTGTGGGCACTATCAACTATGGTAGAGGTAAGGGCCTCTCCACATCATCTCTCCTGTACTATGGGAAGGGCAGAGGTATGTCCTGTAGCAGCCCAAACTTTCACCTAACTCTATTAACCGGGATCATCTCGTGCTCCCCAACATGGTGACCCTATATCCATCTCAGTAGTTGCAACCCATCTAGCTCATCACGCATATGCCTATATGATGGGAAGCCCACATATGGCCTCCAAATGATATCCACCCTGACAACCCCTCCAATAGTTACCTAAAGTATGCTACATCATGTGTAGCCTTGTCTAATCTCCACTCTCCAATAGCATGCACCCATCACCTATACCCCACTCATATAAAGCCGGACAGAAAGCCATCATCCCGAGGCATACCCACTGGATGCACATAGACAATGTGCTCATATGCCCAGTAGTGAAGTAAAAGGTACAACACAGATGAACCTGCGTAGATGTCCATATGCCCATAACTCCCTATATAACTGCACCAGGAATGCTGGTGCCCAGGAAAAGCGAGTTTGATCTATCATCATGTCGTGTAATACCCCCATCAATGATCGGGGAAACCACCCACCCTCTACATATGGCAGTGTAAAGTAGCACACTACCTCCATCAATAGAACTACTAGCCTTATCTCCTTCGGATGGGCTAGGTACATCTCTCCATAGCTCAAGTTGGGCTACTATGGAATGTCACTGGGCATCCCCTCTCAAACAAACTCGTCGCATCAACTCCCCGAGGCCTCAAGGAGATCAAATAGACTGTGAACCCAATATGGGTAGATGCAATATCCTAAACACGTCCTCCAGGGTGACTATAATCTCACTCATCGGTAGGTGGAATGTGTTAGTTGTGGAATCCCATCTATCGATGAGAGTAACCATCGACTTGGCTGCTAGAATACATGTCGGTGCAGCATCGCACCCCACTTAGGCCCACCTCCTCCACATACCGCAACTCCTCGGGGGTTCCGCACCGTGAACTATCATGAGTAAGGGTGGAATCCGTCCCACATGTAGCTGATCTCTCCCCGCATCTAATACAAACAAAATATTAATCTACATTTATCATACCCATACTCACCCACTATCATTTTCTCACACCCCGTTTTATCCCTACACATCTCAACCACCCAACCTATGGCACTTTTGGCCCCTTGCTCTCCAAAACCCGACCAAAGTGTGGGTTCTCTCTAACCAACCCCGGTCACCTCTAAACTGGCATTGGTCACCTATTTCATGACCGATACCAGTTTAATCCTACCGACACCGGCTAAACCTAACGATCGACACCACTCAATGTCACGGTGAAAACCCGTGACCCCAAACCATCCCTTCTCAAACACTTACCTCTTCTAACACTTCTACCCACCCAATCTCACCTATAATTCCCCCTACACCTCATCCCCTCTTTTCTCTAGCTTATCTCTCGCCCCGTGCCTATTCTACCCAATTTACCCTCCCATCTTCCAAATTTCACTTTCCCCCACCTAAAACAAAACATAAAAACCCAATTTGTCAAATCACCTACTCTACCTAACAAAATACAAGAGTGTGACACTTACCTCATCATTTGCCATTGTTGTGGTGGCATGTTGGGCCACTACACCGGTGGCCCACCCAATCCCTCTTTGGACTTTGCCATTACCTAATCACTACCCATGACTCCAACCAATCAAATCACACACACCGATCCCATGGACCCGCCTCTCAACAACTAATCACCCACCTGTTTGGCTCACCAACTCAACTCTTCATTCCATCTGGACACTTTTCCCTTTTTCTCTCTCTTGTGTCATTTTCTCAATTCACTAGATGACAAATGAATAACAAAAACATGGATTTTTTGTTTTTATAATAAACCTGACCTAACCGACGCCAGTTTTACCTTCACCGGCATTGGTCTTGTGCCCTACCTTACCATGGATGGTTAGCCTATACCGGCGTTGGTTACCCTTGACCAGCATCGGTCACATACTTTTCCACATTGCCCTAAATTTTACCCTATTACCCTTCCCATCACTCTTTTTTCCACACCCAATCTTTACCCTGACCATTCCCCTCACCCTCTTGCCCTCATCATTTATTACCTACATGTTTCCTCCTTTGGGGACTCGTTATTTTACCCATACCTCGGCCCTACTCATGTCGTGACCTAGATTTTTGGACCTAGAACATCGCTAGTGACCTTTGACCTCATGTGTTTGCTATACCTTGTGGCACTGTTACTGTGTTGATTGACCTAATGACCTTACCTTGCCTCTTGCCATGACCATTTATCCTAACCCAACCTTGATGTACCAGAACACACCTAAACATTCTTGCACCTGACCTGTGTCATGTTTCCTGACCATATCCTATACCTTGGATACCAAAATCACTTCAACCTTATTTGGATAAACCTATCGACCTTAGAAAATGTAGAGTTTTCCTGCTCTTCAACCTGGTACTGTGCTGCAATTTATACGTGTGCGTGTGTTTGAATGTTGCTACCTTTGACCCTGACCCATTACCTAGATTACCCGAGTATACTTTTCTCCTTTTTCCCCTATTACCCACCTTCCTTTTCATCACATTTACCTTTTATCAAACCACTCACCGATTCTACCTTCTACCTCGTCAGTTCCTAGTTTGAGGGGGATCACCTCCACCCACACATGGGGCAACCACATCTTATTTTTTTCAGCATTGCTTACCAATACAAGCTACGCAACAAAAAGGGGCAAAATGTAGACACCAAAATTAGGTCACACTCCCCTTTGGTCCCTCGACAAATAAACACCTTCATCACATTCACCTAGCCATGGCCCCCTTCACCTCACTATAATATTAATTTAATTATTTAAATTAAATTAATTCATTATCCTCACCATATTTATTATTTAAATATCCTTTTATCAAACCACCCATCTCACCTAGACACCTCATCAAACTACCTCACCCTAAGACCTATTCTTAGTAAGTTGTCATAACTAACTAAGACTTACCCAAACCCTAAAAAATCAATGCCTACATTCCCTTTAACCACAATCCTGCATGCTTAAAATGAGTTTCCATCCTAATCCGTTGGGCTAACACACGAGATCCTAGAAAATCAAGGGGATCTACCTAGTTTAGTAAACCTATAAAATCCCACCCTAACCGACACCGGTTACCCTTAACCACCACCGGTTAAGCCAAAACCATCATCGGTCATATTTTAATTCCCAAAACAACCTTATTTTCAAGATTGGAAGATTCTTAAGAGATATCACATCTTTTGAGAACAAGTTTCAGAAAGAACACGCATGCAAAGAAGGAGATCAAGTATTTTCTCTTACAGACATCCAGCATTCCCCCAAAGAACCATCCAAAGCAGTCACCCTTGCATGATTTGATCCAATCAGGCAAGAAGGAGAGCACATGCATCCCATGCAAGAGCTCCCCAACATTTGGTGATCCTCTATAGCATTCAACCTCTTATCAACACCTTCATTCCTCACTCACAGACGTCCAAAACCAGATTCCAAGTAAGTAGAACATTTTACTCCTCTGGTTCACTCATTTCATCATTGTATTTTCATCCTTTGTTCTCCTAGCCACCCACTGACCTCCATTAATACTCACCCCTCCATATCCCTATTAAAACCTCACCAAATCCCATCCAAACAACTTAATACCTCATTTTGACTAGCCTAGTCCTTTGTGCAATCATAAGGGAGATCTAAAGCTCATTCTGTGACATTCCCAGTATCCCATAGTAATCGGCACCGGTTCTCCCAAACCAGCGTCGGTCACCCTTAACCGGCATCGGTCTTTGTATCTACCAATACAACCTAGAATAATAACCTACCTACCTATTCCCACATCACCCTTACTCATTTGTGACTTGCCTAAGACCTCTGTCAGACCTACAGAGACCCAGAACAAGTTACTTGACCTTCAAATCTTATTTTAACCTAGCCTGTTAGATTAGATCTTTCTTATTGTGTTTTAAATGAGATACCTAAATCATTTTAACTACAATAGGATTTACTTTATTTCTAGCATTAATTTTTTTAAACATCGGATGATGACCTTTCTAGGAAGTATCACACTTCTCGAGATCTAACACGTGCTAGGTAGTCCACCGCATATATTGTTTAACTTTTATTTGGTGGTCTTGTGTTCCATTTGAGGTAATTCCTCCTAGTAAAATGGAATCTCTCATGATCAGTGTGGATTCGAGAATTCATACGTGCACAACAACCTATCAACCAAAGCATTTCAATAGGTATTCCTCCTATGCCCATTACCCTATCTATTTTTTCATTTTCAAAGAAACATCCAAGAATTAGGTTAAACACTAAGAGTACTCAAATCCCCAATGGGAGTAGTTGTCTAGTAAGATTTTGAACATTATTATTATTTTTGGGGCTTTACCATCATAAAATACAAGATGGGTAATGATTTTTGTTGGTAATGGTGAAGAATTAAATACCTCTCATCTAAGATCAAGCAAGATGTCATCCTAAATGTTTTTGTCCGAAAGGGGCCGAAATAGAAGGGAAGTGTCCAACTCTTCTTAGCAATATCGGCTATCCGAGTCTTCCATGATAGAGTATAAATAATCATTATGTGATATTTTCTATGATATGGAGGAAAACACGGTGAGGGCCTATGATGAAGGCTATTTTGTAATGATCTCGGGCTAGAATTAGAGTTTTGATATGTTTTGTAACAATGTTTTTTCAAAAGTGTGACTTATTTTCATGTAGATCAACAAGTTTTTTAATTATTTTTTTCTCTTGTGCCTAAAATATTGTTGATAGGGATATGGAGGGAAGAGAATTATTTTCATCTAGAGTATTTTTTCTCGCTACTATTTTCATCATTTGTTCTCTTATATTGCTCCTTTTTTCTTGTTTTGAGAGTTTTCGGGCTTGTTTGGGTCTATAAGTCATGTTTTTATTATTTTTAACTCAATTTGAGGGGTTTTCCCATGTTTTTAGTTGGTTGCTTTATGAGTTGTTTGAATGAAATTTAAGCACAATAAAAGGAATTACAATGATTTTAGGAAATGGAAGTATAAATGTTAATTTTCATATTGCATGCAATGAAAAATTGACAGTTTATTCTCCTATTTTACTACACTAATTATCAAGAACACAAATTACTATGTTTCTAGTGTTTTCATGTTTTCAATGTATAACAAACATGTAAATAAGTATTGATCTAATGCAACAAGCTAACTTGTACTTTTCTACACTAGAACATGCCACAAAACAAGATATGAAAGCAAAAAAATCCTAGAAAAACAATTATTTTCATAACTTATTTTGTATGTTGTTTGAATGCAATCCTTCTAAAATAAATGCTAATTTGGAAAGGTGAGTGTTGTGTAAATTAGAATCTACAATGTAAACTATGTTTTGCCTATTCTATAAGTGAAAGTATTTATCCTAGAACAAATTCATAAGAAAATATATGTATCTTTTTTGGGCTTTTATATTTTATAATGTGTAAAATCTGAAATTAAACTATCCTATATTTTAAATGAAATAAATTATAGTCCTACTCTAACCCTAGGGTCTAATCCCAGAGATGAGATAATCCTAGAGAATGGAGTTTTTCCTCTTTTAAACTACAATACATCAATTCAATCAAACAAAACAAATCTAAAAAAAAAAATCACCCTTTTATGGTTTTTTTAATTAACATCAAAATAAGAAAGCTAGATCTATGCAAAGAATTCAAACAAACAAATTGGATTCCAATCTAACCTCTTTATACAAGTAAAATGGAGTTGATTTAAATTTATATGCTTATACCCTCATAAAACTACTCCAGTCGATGTTATTGATGACCAATGTGATGGTAGTTGTGCAATACAAAGATATGGAAGCTTTATGTGCCTTGGAACAAGAAAAACAATGTGGTTAGTTCAATAGGGTTGGTCTAGATGCCCTTGTTTTATCTTCTTTGGTAACAATAGAAAAACAAGGTCCTTGGGGTGCTTAGTATGGGAATCAATCTCCTTAGGATTTGTCTTTCTTTATCTAGATGAAAAAAGTAGTAACAGTAGTAGTATCCTCTAGAAAAAAATTCAAAAAAATTTGGGGCAGAAAATGAGCACTTAATTTTGCTTAATATAAAGTATCTAAGTGATCTTAACCTTGACTATGGATTAAAAATCAAATATGTGGCTTAGTTTATATCCCTAGATGGTAAAATAAAGTGTTAGGGAGTAGGGTTGATAAACTAGGCATTAAAATGAGGTCAAATGCCTACATGGCAAAAATTCTAATGCCCACTTCCATTAGACTCTTTATGTCAATAGATTAGTTATTTTGGGGCACACTATCTATCACATATGACATTCTATTAGGGATTGTGATACTTGACACATTGACATTTGGACATTATTATCTTGGCACTTCATGAAAAACTTATTTTGGATGGTATTAATGTTTATATATAGTATACGTGGATTGTGCTAACTTTTGTGATGTAGGGATTTATAGTATTTCTATTGCTTATTTAGTCATATATGATATTATTTGATGATGTTCTAACATTTATATCTTGTGAAATTTTGGATGATGGATGTTTATACTAACATAATTGTGCTCAAAATTCCATATATTGAATGTAATTGTGATGATGATTGTTATTGGTATTGATGTGCATTGAGTTGCGATGTTAACTATATGCAAATGTATGATTTGGAAATATTTTGGATAGATTTGATGTGTGTGTCAAGTGTGTAGTAGTGTACAAGTTAAAAAAATAACACACATGGGGACCAAGGGACCAACACGCAAAGGATGCATGAGCAGGACCCCTTAGCCACCTTGAGCAACAATGTTTGTGGGTTTAGAAAAGTGGCTAGGCATTTTATTTTCTTGTGGTTGTTTAATTTTAATTTTTTTTTATCCTATGTTGATGGCCCCTTTTGAATTTTCACCCTTGAATTTTTATAATTTGTAATTTTATGAAATTTATTCCTCTCCCATGTGATGATGTGACCATTTTTCATGACCTTTTTGGTAGTTGAAAATCAATTAATGAGTCCCTAAACCCAAGAGAATTATGGAGGGGCGGATTTTGGCTTTGAGTGAATTTTTGGACAACCTTAAATGCACTTAACCTTGTCTTTAACACCTTAAATGGACCCATACCCCTAACCCATCATGGGTGGAGTATTTTTAAGGCTCATTTATGATTTTGACCCCTTTTATGTCTCATTTTTCATTGATTTTATTGCACTTGCATTTACTTGTTGAAATTGATTATTGGGGAATGTGTTACTTTTAATTTGATTTGAAATTTTGGAGTGATGGATGTGAAATAAGTTTACTTGCTTGAATTTATTTTTTTGTCATTTATTTTCCTTGGATTTTGGGGGTGTACTCTTGATTTGAGAGTAAATGTTATTTGACTAATTTTTTTTTGAAGAAAATTTATTTTGCATTAGAGAATGGTATGTACTTTGGATGAGTTGGAATGGGTACACTTAGTTAGCATACATATGGAGCCAACTCACCCACTTCCCTTGAAAACTCTATAAATAAGTCCAATGCCTTTGATAAAGGGGTTGGCTAGTTGATTCTTATTCTATTTTTATTGGGAGTTTTCTTGTGCCTTGGGAAGCTTGGAAAGAGAGAAGTTTGGAGCAAAGGAAGGTTTGTGCTATGGATTTGAGGTAGGGTTTTGAAACCCTTATTTTGCATTATTGTTGTTTATTTTACATATTGGTAATGTTGTGCTTGGTTGATTTCTTTACCTTGGTTGTTTTGATCATTTTCACTTCTTTTTTTTTTTTGTTTCTTTATTGCATTGAAATAAGTTTTGGATGGGTAGAGAGCCTCTAGATTTGGGTGTTGGAGGGGAGGATGTGGGATTAGTTATGGTGGAGGTAAAAGGATTATTTTAGGCTTGTTTTGAATATGAATATGATATTGTGATATATTATTCACAAGACCACCAAATAAAAGTTAAACAATATAGTGTGTCGGGTCTTATGGAGGACCGATTGAAGCGTTTCTTAGAAAATGATGAAATAAATGAGGGTAATGGGAATAGGAGGAATACCTTTTGAGATGTTGGTTGATAGTGCATGTGTATAGATGATCGTGAGAGAAGGTGTGATACAATATATACTCCTCATTTATGTGCTAGATCAATCCTTAGATGGATTTAAAAAAATTAATTAATGCTGGTAATAAATAAATCCTATGTAGTTAAAATGATTTAGGTATCTCATTCATCTACAATAAGCAAATTCATTCACAATAGGCTAGGCTATGATGATCAATCAAGGTCAAGGTCACTGTCAGGATAATGTTATTGGTCAAGGTTAGTTTTTGGACATTTTAGGGTATTTGGTGGTGGTTTTAGGCTCTGATCGTGGGTTTTATGGTAAAAGACACAGAGACCGACATCGGTTTAGGTTAACCGGTGATGGTTATGGGTGTCTTGGCGTCGGTATGGTCGAGGTACAAGAAACTCAATAAAACTTGGCTGGGTGATAGATCCGGATTAGATGAAGGTGGAAGGGCAATGGTGAGATTCGTATGGATCCTGGATATGCACAGGAATGATAGAGGTCCAGGTATGGGTAGTGTAAGGGTGTGGAAAAAGGATGGTCAAGTTTTCATGGAGGTAAAAGGGTGGGGAATGGAAATGAAAGTAGAAACTAATAACAAATGTAAAAGGATCTACTCAAATGACAAGGAACCAATGCAAGTTAACAAACTTACTATTTGTATGAGCTTGATGTCGGGTTGGTAATGGTGGGTGATCAAATGAACTTGGTGTAGTGCTGGCACTTCCCGGATGCTCCCGTGAAGGCAGGTGGTTGTGTGATTGCTTTGGGTACTGGCTATGGGTGTTTTGATGTTAGTACGGATGTTGGTTCTGCTTGCATGCAACTAGCTTAGTTTTTCGTTCTCAGTAACTTGTTCTCAAAAAGATGTGATCTCTCTCTTAAAAATGTGCCAACCTTGAAATAAGGTTTTTTGGGAGTTAAATGGTAATCGAAGTGGTTCTGGCTTAACCGGCAGTGGTTAAGGGTAACCGGCATTGGTTAGGTGGGATTTCCTAGGTTTACTAAACTAGGCAGATCCCCTTGATTTTCTGGGATCTCGTTTCATTTTACTCCATGGATTAGATGGAAGCTTCCTTCTAACAGGCAGGAATGTGGTTAGAGGGAATGTAGGCATTGATTTTTAGGGTTTGGGTAGGTCTTAGTTAGTTATGGCAACTTACTAAGAATAGGTCTTAGGATGAGGTGGCTAGATGAGGTGTCTAGGTGAGGTGGATATGTGGGCATTATCTCAATTAGGATATTTAAATAATAAATATGGTGAGGATAATGAATTAATTTAATTTAATTAATTAAATTAATATTATAGTGGGGTGAAGGGGGCCATGGCTAGGTGGATGTGTTCAAGGTATTTATTTGATGAGGGACAAAGGGGAGTGTGACCTAATTTTAGTGTCTACATTTTTCCCCTTTTTGTTGTGTGCTTGTATTGGTAAGTGATGCTGACAAAAATAAGATGTGGTTGCCCCATGTGTGGGTGAAGGTGATCCCCTCAAACCAAGAACTGATGAGGAAAAAGGAAGAATCGGTGAGTGGTTTGATAAAAGGTGAATGTGATGAAGAGGAAGGTGGGTAATGGGGTAAAAAAGGGAAAAAGGTCCACTCGGGTAATCTAGGTAATGGGTCAGGGTCAAAGGTAGTAACAATCAAACACATGCACACATATAAACCTGTAAAGCACGATACAGGTTGAAGAGTAGGAAAACTCTACATTATCTAAGGTCGATAGGTTTATCCAAACAAGGTTGAGGTGATTCTAGTATCCAAGGTATAGGATATGGTCAGGAAACACGACGTAGGTAGGTGTAGGAACGTTTAGGTGTGTTCTAGTACACCAAAGGTAGGGTCAGGATAAATGGTCATGGAAAGAGGCAAGGTAAGGTCATTAGGTCAATCAACATAGGTAACAATGCCACAAGGTATAGTGAACACATGAGGTCAAAGGTCACTAGCGATGTTCCAGGTCCAAGAATCTAGGTCACGGCATGGGTAGGGCTGAGGTATGGGTAAAATAATGAGTCCCCAAATGAGGACGAGGGTAGGTAGTAAATGATGAGGTTAGGAGGGTGAGGTGAATGGTCAAGGTGAACATTGGGTGAGGGAAAAAAGAGTGACGGGTAGGGTAATAGGGAGAAATTGGGGGCAATGTGGAAGAGAGGGTGACCGATGCCGGTCAAGGGTAACCGATGCCAGTATAGGGTAACCGACCACGGTAAGGTAGGGCATGGGACCGATGCCGATGAAGGTGAAGGTAAAACTAGCATCGGTTAGGTAGGGATGTTATAAAAATGAAAAATCCACATTTTTTTACAAATCATTTGTCTTCTTGTGAATTGGGAAAATGACACAAGAGAGAGAGAAAGGGGGAAAGTGTCTAGGATGGAATGGAGAGTTGAGTTGGTGAGCCGAATGGTGGGTGATTGGTAGTTGAGAGGTGGGTCCATGGGATCAGATTGTGTGATTTGATTGGTTGGAGGCGTGGTTAGTGATTGGTGATGGCAGAGGCCGGAGAGGGATCGGGAAGGCCACCAAAGTGCGCAAGCGGCTGATGACATGCCACCATGGCGAACAAAGAAACATGATGAGGTAAGAATCAAACCCATGTTGTGTTTTTTAGATAGATTAGGTGATAAGTTGGGGTTTGAAAAATTGGGTTTTTTATTTTGGGTGGGGGAAAATGAAATTTGAAATGTGGGAGGGTAAATTAGGTAGAATAGGAATGGGGGAGAGAGGTAAGTGGGTGAAGGAGGGGGGGAGGGGGGGTTAAGGGAGGTTTGTAGATGAGATGGGTGGGTAAAAGAGGGAAGAGAGGGAGGATTTTTTTAGAGGGGAGGGTTTGGGGGTCACGGTATTTTTCACCAAGTGACAAGCTGACCTGCATCTGGTTCCAGGCTAGCCACATTGCGTTGGTAGGGTCAAACTAGTATATGGTCACGAAACAGGTGACCGATGCCAGTTTATGGGTGACCGGGGTCGGTTAGAGATAACCAAGCAACTAGTTAGGTTTTGGAGAAAAAGGGGCCAAAAGGGCCCTAGGTCGAGTGGGTGAGATAGGGAAGGGTAGAATAGGGTGCGTTGGTGAAAAACCTAGTGTAGGGGGGGAAAATGGGTATGGGGAAATGATAGTGGGTGAGTATGGGTATGATGAAGGTGGATTAATTTGATGTTTGTATTGGATGCAGGGGAGAGATCAGCTATGGATGAGAGATAGGGTGCCACCCCCGCTTTTGAGAGTGTGAGGCACAGTGACAATTGAGGAGTGGCAGCATGTGGAGGAGGTGGGCCTGAGTGGGGTCCGACGTACTATCGGCATGTGGTCCGACAGCCAAGTCTGATGGTCACTCTCATCGATAGATGGGATTCAATGACCAACACATTCCACCTACCGATGGGTGAGATGATAGTCACCCTGGAGGATGTGTTTAGGATCCTATGGCTACCGATACTGGGGACAGGTGTACTCGATCTCCTCCGAGGCCTCGAGGAGTTGATGCTGATAGTGTTTGGAGAGGGACTGAAGACATGACATTCCATAGTGCCAGTCTGAGTTATGAAGGGATGTACATAGCCCATCCAGAGGAGACGAGGCTCGTTGTTTTATTGATGGAGGTAGTGTGTTGTTTCACACTGCGGATGTAGAGGGAGGGAGATTTCCCACTCATTGATGGGGGTACTACATGACATGGTGATGGATCAGACCCACTTTTCCTGGGCACCAACATTCTGCTGCAATATACAGAGAGTGGGCATATGGGTCTCATGTCACAAGCAGTTCAACCTGTGTTGCACATTTTTACTACACTATTGGGCCTATGAGCACATAGTTGTGTGTGGCTAGTAGGGATGCCCCGAGAAGATGCATTTCCACCGAGATTGGTGTGGGTGGGGTATAGGTGATGGGTACCTGTGATTGGAGAGTGGTGATCAGATAGGGCTACACATGATGTAGCCTATTACAGGCATTTATTGGAGGGGTTATCCAGAGTGGACATCATATGGAGACCGTATGTGGGTTATCCCTCATTTGGTGGATGCATGATGAGTTAGATGGTATTTAGCTATTGAGATGGATAGAGTGGGGTTCCGTGTCGGGAGCACATGAGATGATCCCTAGTGGATAGGGTTAGATGGTAGTTTGGACTACCACAGACATACCTCCACCCTTCCCATAATACAGGAGAGATGATGTGGAGAGGCCATTGCCTCTACCACATACCGACAGTGCCCACAGGCAGGAGGAGTAGGTGGTAGACTGATGGATTGATGATGCTGGGTTATAGATAGATATAGATAGTGGTGGGTGGCTCATTTATGAGCAAGTACCACCCAGGCCGGGGCAGCCTAGATTTAGCCACCATCACGGTGTAGAGGGATGCCCTACAGGGGCAGGTGGTGACCCTGATTACCAAGTTGGTATATGGTGTAGCAAGGACAAGCTTAGCCACTCAGAGGTGGAGGTGGCCGAGTTACATGTACAGGTGGCTAGTCTTCAGCCCAGATGGCCCAAGGTGGGGATGGAGATGGAGATGGGGATGATGGTGGTGGCTGCCCTACATGCACATGTGATAGGGTTCACAGGCCATTTGGCCACACACACAGGCACAAATTGGGGCTTTACAAGCCCAGACATATAGCAAGGGCAAGGGGGGTCGATGGACACCACCACACAGCACCGAGACAGAGGGTCCCAGTTCACAGGAAGGGGTGGGGACAGGTCCCACAGGATAGATAGGTACAGGGGTAGAGGCCGATGGGGCCACCAAAGATAGTGCCCATATCTAGGTTACAGGAGGTGAGAGAGGAGGCTAGGTACTATCAGACCTACTGATGACGGTGGTAAGGATAGATTGTTTATCATATGCCAAGTATAGGGCACAAAGCAGCCTCAAAAGAAAGAGGACTAGATCACACACCCAAAGCGTGGAGAGCACAGGGGGCCATCGAGCCCCAAGACATGGTCAGGGTGAGGCCACCATTTCCCTGGGAAGGCTAGTTCTAATTTGATGCACCAATAGGACCCAACCACCACCTATGATGGGTGGGGAGATGTTAGCAAGTCACCAGACAGGGGCCGAGGAGGCAGAGGGTACATAGGTGATACAGATATGGAGGATGTCCGCCGAGATGATGCCTGATATATGGCTCCCGATTTTGACATAGTTTTGATTTTTGATATATACCGGCTACGTGCCAAGAGTTGTTATATTTTTTTATCACATACCGTGTGTGCCAAAGAGAGTGAGGATGTATGAGATTTTTGTATTATTGAGCATATACCACCTACGTGTCAAGAGATTTTTTTATTTATTTTTATTGTTTTTTATATATATGATATGCATTATGTGTCGATGACATTTTGTATTGAGTATCGGCCTACATGCCGATGATTTTGAGAGATGTACATGATTAGATATCCATGTATATTGTATAGAGACACACATATTTGTTTATATGATGAGATGGATGAGATTCTGATGATTTGTTGGTGTTTTATGAGAATTTTTTTTTTTTCGTGATATGGATGGAAACTAGGTGAGTGAGGCATGATGGAGTCAGGTTGGTTTAGGCATGGATGAGTAGTTTAGATCATGGATCGAGTCAAGTTAGTTTAGGCATGGATTAGAGATGGTCAGGTTTAGGCATGGATGAGTTAGTAATAGGCATGGTTGAGTTAGGTCATAGGCATGGTTAGGATGGCATTAGGTCATAGGTATGGTTGAGTTAGGTTATAGGCATGGTTGAGTTAGGTCATAGGCATGGTTGAGTTTAAATTGGTTGAAGTTGTGATTCATTAATTTGTGTAATGAATGATGAGATGGGTCATGTTTAAGATGCTTTATAATACATGCATGATGATGGTAGAGAAATGGTAGTCATAATAAATGTATGTTGTGATGATGATAAAAATGTTAAGAAACTTGTTGTTTGTTTGGTTTAATTTCCAATTTTTGACATAAAAAGGAAACTAAGTGGGGTAGAATGTAATTTAGGAAGATGAAAGATGAATTGGTTAGGGTAGAGAGTGGTCGAGCTAACCTCCAAGGGCCCCATGCCCTCGGAGTGCTACCTACATAGTCCCGGTGAAAAGGGACCTCAAGCCGATGTAGTTCTCCCATAAGCTAGGGAAGAATATGAGGAGGTATGAAAATGAGTTGGTAGGTTTTAGGCATGATTTGGGTTTAGGTCTGTTAGGTGTGGGTGAGTTGTGGGCAACTTGGTATAGGTGATTTTAGTGTGGTAGAAGAAGAAGATTACCCCAAAGGTAAGCGTCGAGGACCAAGTCCTGTATAAGGTAATCAATACGTAATAAAGAAGGTTAAAAGATAAGAGGGGGAAAGAAAGCCACCTGATTGGTTAGGATCATACCAAGTAGGTCATACCTTGGAGGAGGTGATGAACGTGAGACCCTAAAGACATTGCATGATTGATTGTTCTAAGGGTGAAAAGTAGTCACATGATCACCAAATGTCATGGTTTCCAAGAGGTCCCTTGAGGTGGTAGGAAATGGGAGTGTGAATGGTGAGAGGGGTGAAAGGTGGTTAATTTTGATATGGTATGAGGTAGCATGCTCTTTGGGCAAGAGATCCAAGGTCACAATGGGAAAGTCCATGACTAAAAGGCTTTTTGTGTTGACTGATATTTGAGATAGATTGATCGATGTGGGAAGTCTATATGGGATGAGGAAATTAACTCCTTGAGGTCTTCGTGAAGCTGATCGATGTGGGAAGCTTCAGATTCTCTCTTTTTTTTTTTTTTTTAAAGAGCTTTACATAGTTGTCCTTCGAGGGAGTAGTCTATTTATAGTAGCGATTTAGAGAGGAAGATGTCCTTTTGAGGGAGTCATCTTTTTATTAGAAGTTTGACTCAAGGAGTTGGATCCCATGTGAGGGATTTTGAAGTCATGGACAAGACCAAGGTGAAGAATAGGATTCTTGTTTAAAAAAGTAGGGTGAAATGACCATGGGATCTCATCTAAAGGTAGATGAAAAGTATCCATGAGAATCATGCTATGTGCAAAGCATTGTGGTACACATATTCAAGAGAAGATAACAAGTGACGGATATGCACATGATTCTTGTTTAATCATTGGTGAGGTGTAAGAAGTGGATAGCGCTCAAGGGATGAGCATGAAAAGAGGAAAAAGGTGAGGTAGGACTAAAATTCAATAGTAGAATGGTCAAAGATGCAAGGCATTAAGGGGCTCAGGTTTGGGTTTACCATCGAGTGAAGATAAATGATAAGCACCTGATCCGTAAGTATGGGTCATAATGTATGGTCCAAGCCAATTAGGAGAAAATTTTCCCCATTTACTTTTTTTTGCTTTGGTTACATGTTGATTTTTTTTCAGACAAGGTCACCAACTTGGAAGGTTCATTCATGGACACATTTTTCATAGGCACATTTGATACATTTTTGGTAAACTTGAAGGTGGTCAAGAGCATTAAGATGACATTTATCTAATAACTCAAGTTGTGCTAAACGGTCCTGATGAAAGTCATCATCATTGAGCATGTCATGGAGAGAAATGTGGAGTGAGGGAATCTAGACTTTGAGAGGTAGAACAACCTCTGTACCATAGACTAGAGAGAAAAGGGTGTGGCAGCAGTGGAAGTATGGATACTACTAGTGTGGTATGCCCACAGGGAAAAAGGAATGTGTGTATGCTAGTCCTTCCCAGTATCGTTAACCACTTTCATGAGAATTTTTTTAAGGTTTTATTAGTGGATTGGCTTGGCCATTGGTTGTGGGTAATAAGGTGATGAGAAACTTAGCTAAATGTCGAAGGTGTCACAAAGTTTTCACAATGTTTTATTTTTGAATTGTTTTCCATTATCAGTGATGAGGTGATGAGGAACACCAAAGTGACAAATGATGTGATGATTGATGAACTCACATATTTTCTCAGCTTTCATGGAGATGAGTGGTATGGCTTCAACCCATTTTGTGTAGTATTCGAAAGTGGTGATGATCCATTGATGGCGTTGGGAAGAATGGGGGTTGATCTCTCCGACAAGATCCAAACCCCATTGAGAGAAGGGCCAAAGGTCATGGGTGACCTGTAAGGCGTGACTGACTAGGTGTATGATGAAGGTTGGCATGTTGTTGGAATTTTACACAATGTTTGATGTAGTCACAACAATCATGGTTAAGGGTTGGCCAGTAATAGCCTAGGTGAAGAATACGCTTAGCAACAACAAGGCCACTGAAGTGACCTCCACATATGCCATCATGAACTTCCTTAATGGTATAAGGAATTTCAGAACTCGTGAGGCATCGTAAGAGAATACCATCAAAGTCATGCTTATAGAGGAGGCCCCCATGATGACGTAATGAGAGACCTTTTAAGGAAGGTGCGTTGTCCATTATGGGTGAGATCTAGGAGGTAAGATGGAGAGAGAAAGATATAGTTGAGTATTGTTTATACCAAAGGTCACTCGGGTCCAGGTGATGGTTTTGATGGAGTAAATGTCATGAGGTAAATATGAGGGTGATTGGAGTCATTATATGGTGACAAAGATTTTAGAATCAGTAGGTGAAGTGGGTATTTGAGAAGCCAAGAAGGCCATGGTATCTGTAAATTTGTTGGTTGAACGGGGGATGGTTTGAAGGGCGTAATGTCAAAGGTGGTCAAAAGTATGTCTACATGATGTTTATACTTTTGAAGTATCTCATTATGACATTGGTATATACCATTGACTTGGTTTATAACCAATTGAGAATCACCAAAGATGTTGATTGATTTGACATCTAGGGTGTAGGTGGCTTGGAGACCTAATACGAGTGCTTCGTATTTAGCAATATTGTTTATACAATCAAAATCAAGTTTGAAAGACAAAGGCATGGGTTCACCATCAAGTAGAATGAGGATAACACCAGCCCCCCCCCCCATGCTGACACTTGGAACCATCAAAGAAGAGTGTCATTTGGTAAGTGGGTTCATCCAGGAAAGGGTAGCAATTGACTCATCTGGAAAGTCAAAATTAGAGGGTTGATCCCGAAATAGGTGTTGGCCAATTGGTCGGTGATAGCTTGGCCCTTGATGGAATTTTGATGAATGAATTCGAGGTCGAGGTCAGCTAAAAGCATAAGCCAACATGTGCACATGTTGATTTTGATAAGGTTTAGCATACATGAAGTGTAAGGGGTTAGTGTTGGTCACAACATAGGTTTTGTGGTTGAGTAGGTAATGGCATGGAGTTTTGTGGCAATGAAAACTAAGGCTAAGAAAAAAAGTTTTTCAAGATGGGTGTATCGGGTTTCATAGTCCAAAAGAGTATGGCTTATGTAATAAACCACCCTTCTCCCGTGTTGTTCATCGCGATGAGTGAGCATGGCCCCCAAGGAGTGATCAGTAGAGAGATGTATAGGTAGAAGGGTTGATCATCTTTAGGTGGAATGAGTATGGGTGGTTGGAGAAGGTATTGTTTTAAGGCCTCAAAAGCTTTGTGGTAGTCATCATCCCATTTAAAGGAGACATCCTTCTTAAGAAGATGATGAAATGGTTGACACCGATCAAATAATTGTGAAATGAAATGGATGAATAGACTGCAACTTACCTTGCAGGCTATGAGTTGTCTAAGGTTAGTGGGTGGAGGCATTTCTAAAATGGCCTTGACTTTAGCAAGGTCAACTTCTATACCACATAAGGAAATGATAAATCCTAGGAGATTTCCTGAGAGAACTACGAAGACACACTTCTTGGGTGAAGGTGAATGTAATATTTAATGAGGTGGTCAAAAATGGTTTTGAGGATGGTGAGGTGCTCAGAGTGCATTTAGATTTGGCCAAGAGATCATCCACGTAATCTTCCAATATATGATGCATGATGTCATGGAAGATATAAGTCATAGCCCACTGATATGTGGCACCAACATTTTTAAGGCCAAATGGCATGACTCGATAGCAGAAAGGTCCCCAAGGGGTGATGAATGTGGTTTTGTGTTGATCCTCTGGGGAAAGCAAGATTTGGTTATAACCCGAGAAGCCATCCATGAGTGATAGCATCTCGTGACAGTGGTAAGGTCAACCAATTGGTCAATACCGGGTAGAGGGAAGTCATCTTTTGGGAAAGGCTAGGTTGAGGTCATGGAAATCATGCAAATGTGGAGTCCCCCTATCACCTTAGTGATAGGGACAATGTTAGAAATCCAATGAGGATAATCAATGGGTAATATGAAGGAAACAAAAAGAAGGTGTTGAAGTTCTTCTTTGACGAGAAGGGCAATGCGAGGGTGCATTTTCCTCAATTTTTTTTGATGGGTTTGGCATCGGGAATGGTTATGATATTATGGACCACTATGGTGGGGTCAATACCGGGCATGTCTCATGTAAGACCAAGCAAAAGCATGGTTATGATCTTTGAGAAAAGAAGTGATGGCTTGTTTAGCAACATCTAAAGATTGACCGATCTTTAGGATGTGTGGGTCATCCTGAGTATGAATGTTGATCTCGATAGTGATTCATTCAACATGGTTTGCATCTCAGAGGGTAATGACCGATGAATATATGAGTCTTCTGCACCAAGGTAGGTGAGTATAGATTCATCATCCTGACATTGAATGATGTTAATCAAGGTGTATCATCATCGATCATTTCAGATATAGGAAGGGAAGAGAGGAAGGAGCCTCACCCTCATGTTGATAAGTCGAGGCCCCAAGGAAATGGTGTTTAAAAAAAAAGTTAGGAGGGATGGATTCTGGATCCATCGACTCCATCGGTGAAGGTGGTGATGAAGGTGGAGTGGGTGAAGAGGGTGGAGAAGGGTTGATGTCCTCGATGAGTTCAATGTGGGCCTATGCTTGGTAGGTGGTTCAACAAAGCCGATACCACTATGGTCGTTATGTTTGTGGGTAGTACATGGAATAACAAAGTATGGTGGCCTTGCTCATAAAATCCAAAACCAAAACCCTTCCATGCACATGGTGTAGGAAGGTGTGGTGAAATGGTGATTGGTGAGAGACTGGAAGTCAAGAAAAAATGGGTGGGTTTGTGATGGTGGTTGGGTGTGTAAGTGGTAGTATCAAGTCCCCCATAGGTGAGACTGGTATGAAGGTGAGGAGGACCATAAAGGAGTCATTCTCCTATGTGGTGATCATAGCGAGGATGTTGGTGAAGACTTCCATACTCTTGTGGAGTAAGGAATGTGTTGACACTATATAGGCGATACTCCCCAGAGTGAGGCATTGAAAAATCCTTCCAAGGGATCGGTGGTTGGTATGTGGGTAGTTAGAATAGATGATGTGTCGTGAGGTCGATAGAGGTGGAGCTAATGGATGGGAGGCGATGGGTTTGGATGTGGAGGTTGTGGCAATGGTAGGAATGGAGGAGGTATGTGCGGTTGAGGTAGTGACTATATGGTAAAGTGGAGGTGTAGGTGAAGTGGTAGTGGTCATGGAGGTAGATGCCTTAATGGGTATAAGCATGTCATTGGGTTGGTAAAGCATGTTGCATGTTTTAAAAGGTGAAGGATCACTGGAATAGTATAGGTGTGTCCTTCATGCTCAAACTTTACACAATGATGCAAAGTGGAAGGAACACAACCCATGACATGAATCCAGGTCTACCAAGCAACAATAGGTTATATTGAAATTCCCCTCCAAGATGTAAAATAACTCTGGAATAGTGTGGGGGCCACATGAACATGGAGGATGATGGTGCCTAGTGTAGAGGTGATAGCATCATTGAATGAACGCAACATGACAGGATGTTTATGCATGTAATTGTTAGGTATGCGCATTTGAGCGAATGCATGGGATGAAATGATATTAATGCTAGTGCCCCCATCGATCATTACACATTGTACACATATATCATCGATGTGGATAGAGATGAAGAGAGATGGGTCTAGGTCATCGGTTTGGTGTGGTGTGATCTCTTCCTCTGAGAAGCTAAGGGAGGCTACTTGGTGAGTAGGGTGAGGTGTGGATAAAGGTGGAAATTTGGTGAGAGAGGCTACATGATGGGGTGTGATAATGGAGGCTATGGGTGTAGGGTCATTGGGTAAAACCTCAATAGATTACAGGACCTCCATGAGAGCTTGACGATGGGATTCCGAGGTTTGGATGAGGTCATATAAGGACATTTTGAGGGGGATTGGTGTAGTTGTTTGAGCATGGTGTGATGTGTGACCCCATTAGAAATAGGATATGTGGGGCCGCGGATAGTAATTTTAGGTGTGGGTGTAGATGGTATGTTGGGTATAGGATTGGTTGGTGAGTCAAGTTGCCTTTTCCTTGCCTTTTCCTTCTGAGCATGGGTAGCAATGTGGATCATGTTGATTTGAGGGGAGTTGGTAAATGGAGAAGGTGTAGGATGAGTGGTATAATGACATGATGGAAAAAACCTACCGGGGGAGAAAATCCTTGTGAAGTGAGCTTGGGCAATGACATTTAGGTGATGGTGTGGCAAGTTCTCTGATGCAAACCATGTTAATTTTGAATCTTGGGGGTGGCTCTAAGAGTTGAGGGGGTGGAGGTCATGGTTGTTGAGTAGGCAGTGAGGGAAGGACTATGGAATGGGTGTTGGTGAAATGAGGTCCTCATCAAGAAGGTCATCATCATCAAAGTTTGCTTCAGAGGACATAACTAGATAAGGATGGTTTTCAAAGCCTTGTAGTTCTCCACATCGTGCCCTAGCACACATGATGGTAGGCACAAATTTTAGTGTCATCAAACCCTTTTGGCTTGGGTTTGAGGGGGTCATAAGGTCTGAGTAGTGGTAATGTGATGACAGAAGTCTCAAGGAGGTTGGTTAAGATTTTGGCATAGGACCCTGCTAGTGGGTCGCAATGGGAAGTGAAAGTGGGTTTGGGTGTAGGTGTGGCTGATTGTTGAGGAATGGTCTTTACAGAGAGGGGGAGTGGGTCGAGCTATGGTTTTGGGTGTTGGAGTGGTCTTGGGTGTTGGTCGTGTTTTCTTGGGTAGGGGTATGGTAGATGAACTGAGTAGGAGGGTGTATGGTTGTTTTGACTACCTTATTGGAGGGTAGCAGATTTTTGTCTTTGGGTTGCACCTTCTTGGGTAAAGGTGATATGGGTGTATGAGATCTAGAGGGAAAAGTGGATGGGGAAGAGGGTGAGTTACCCATGGGGATAATGAGAGGTTGTGAAGGTAGATGATGTGGGTCGTGTGCAGGGGGTGTGAGGGACAGAGACTGAAGTGTAGTGGGTAGTGAAGAAGTTGTTGAGGGTATTAGAGGTATGGGTGGTAAAGATGTTGCAGGTGTGGGTGTAAGTCATGTGGGTGCTTGGGTATGTTAGAGGTTTGTGAGGAAGGAATGGGTTGTTGTGTTTTTGGTTTATTGATGGGTGGAGGTTTCTTAACTGTGTTGGGAGGTTGAGGTCCTAAGATGGATGGAAAAGGGTGAAAGGTGATGAAGGTATGATTGGTGCAAGCCGGGGTGTGAGTTCTATGGGTTTGGTTCTTCTATTTGGGTGCCGAGTAGGTTGGGTGTTGACTGTGGAGGATGTAGCTAAATCTAGTTTGATAGGTGGATGAGTAAGGCTGGTGGTTGGGGTGACCCCTAAGGTAGTAATAGGTTTAGTTGAGGAAGATGATGTAGGTGTGGGTTTGGATTTAGATGTATGTTGGGTTATGGGTAAGGGTGTATGTTGAGCTATGATGGGTGTCATGGAAGAAGTTGTGATAGAGGTGGTTGTGTTTGGTTTGATTGGTGAAATATCTTTGGGTAGATAGTGGAAGTGTCAACAAGTGACATCTGCATTTGTGTTGAGATAGGAAGTAGAAGATGCCCCCAAAGTAAGGCTCTATCCACATAATCTAAGTGATCGGATAAATGTGAGAATGACATGTCTGTAGGTGAGGTTGATGAGGACCTAATGGAAATTCCCGTAAAATGTGTCTTAGAGATGGGAAATTTGCTAGCTTCAGCTTCTGTGGGTAAGAGAGCCAAAAGTAGGTCTGCAGGATCTTGGGTAGCTGATGGAGAATGCTCACCTAGAGGAAAAGGTATCTCTACTAGATCCTTGATAGGTGGAGGAGAAAATGGGTGCTCCTCTATAGGTGGAGGAGATGATGGGTGCTCCTCTGTGGGTGGAGGAGATAAACAAGTATCCTCCATGGACTGAAGAAGTATTGTGGGTGACGGTTCCCTAGGTGGAGAAGCCAAAGGTGAAATAGCCTCGATATTAGTGGAAGGCTCCTCCATGGGTGAGGAAGGAGGTGAAAGGTGTTCCTCTGTGGGTGGAGGAATAGGTGAGGTGGGTTCTAAGTGTAAGGAGGACTTTGGGCTAGAATTTCCTCTATGGAAGGAATATGAGGTAATTGGGAAGCAATGGGTGCATCACTAAAAATAGCATGGACCTCGCGGGTATGGCTATCATGAGTTGAGGTTTCTCCGGTTTGATCAGATGAAGGGGCATGATTGGGAAAGGGTTTCTTGAATATGTGTAGGTTTTGATTGGTAGGTGCATTAGGATTATCCATGGTTAACTCACCTTTCTCGAGCATTTCTTGGACAATGTTTTTGAAAGTGATGCAATTTTCATCACTATGACCCTTTACTCGATGATAGTTACAAAAGTTGTGTTCTTTATACCATGTGGGTGTGGGGTGAGCAGGGTCAAAACTAGTGTGTGGTTTTATAGGAGGAAGGGTGATGGCCCCAACTTTGATGAGATTTTCTAAGACAGAAGAATAAGGTTCCCCAATTGGGGTATATTTCCATTGTTCCATCTGAATTGAAAAGTCTGAATGGGTGAGAGATTAGATGAGGGGCTAGCCTGATTTGATGGATGAGCTGGGCCGGCTTTAAGTACCACTACATTAGCGGTCCCCTTGGCCTTTGAATAATTGTTCTATGGTTTGGAAGAAGAAGAGGTATCATTCAACTTGAATTTCGAAGTTCTTATTGTGTAATTGGATTTTCTTCTCTTCGATGGCCCGAATCTCTAGCTTTCATGCCATGGTGAATGCTTCGTCGAAGGTTCAGAAATTTTGGACCTGTAAGGTTGGTGAGATATGTCTAGCACAAGCCCATGTGAAGAGCTTGATGAGTTCATTTTGTGGTAGTTGGAATGTGAGTTGATTGATCAGGCTACGCTAATGAGCAACAAAATCTGTGATAGATTCATCATCATACTGACGCGTGGAGTATAGGTCAGTCATGGTAACCTTCTTAATGATATTGATGGAGAAGTGATCCAAGAAGGCTTGGGCTACTTGATTAAATGAAAATATAGAGTGTCTAGGTAACCCACTATACCAATCTAACATAGGTCCAAGTTAGAGACATGGGAAAGGTCCTCAAGAGCAAAGCATCATCGTGGGCGATTAGGTAGCACCCATGTTTGAAAGACCACAAATGTTATTGCGGGTCTTCCTTTCTATTGAAATGGTTGAATTTAGGCATTTCCCAATGCATGGGGTATGGATGGAATAGGAATGGATGGGTGGATAGGCTCATTACAAATCTCATCGTAGGTGAGAGAGTTGCATGAGCCAGAAACCGATGCTTCCAATGTCTGTATCTTGTCCATCATTAACTTGATTAGGTCGTTGGTAGGTTGTGATGGATGGGTGCCTCTTGTAGCATAAGAGGGTTGGTGTTGGGCATATAATAAGGGTGGCATTCCAGTATATGGTGTTGCCACATAGGTAGATTGAGAAGAAGGTAGTGAAATAGGGGTACATACCAGAGTGAATAATAGATGAAACAAGAGGTGGCGATAGTACGTATATGAAGGTGGAAGGGTCATGGTGACCCTAGTGGCAATGGGGGCTAAAGATTGTGGAATAGAAAGGATGACATTTTGAAAAGGGGTAGGGGTCACCAACATCGGGGTGGTAGTGTAGCTATGGGTATACGTATGAGACAATAGGGGTGGATGAGGTTGTGTTCTAGATGGTTACCAAAGGTATAGTGGATGTGGTGGTTACTGATGGATGTATGAGATGTGGTAGTCATAGCAGGTATAGGACCTAACTATGAAATGACTAGGGGTAATGTAGATACACGCAACATGGGGTTAATAGGGGTTGGAGTAGAAGTAGGAGTGAGTGTCGAGGGGATACATACGGGCATGCCATATATCAACTGACCCAAGGCATCTCGAGTGGATGAGTGGGAAAGGTAAAACTGCAAGGTGGAAGGATTTTGGTCAAGGAGTCGTGTGAACTCCTGTCTCATGTGGCGATGGTGATAGGTTGGAGAGGATCCATGGTGGGTGCTAAAAAGGAAGGTGGCGAAGGGCTAGGTGGGAGTGGTTAACAAGCGGCATGGAATACCGTTGGAGAAAATCTGCACTTGGGAGATCTATGGATAAACGAGCCAACAAAGTGTAGGGCATAGCCCTCTTTGAGTCAACACATAAAGCGAAACTAATTTATTGCTATTCTACCAGCAGGAACCTATGCAAGTCTCACAGATTCTGCATTCGGGGGTTTGGGATCTCATCCCAGTAGAGGTTTTTCCAACTGCGAAAAGAAAGGAATGAAAGAGAGGAGGAAGAAGGAACAGGTCCGAAGGGAGAAAAGAAATGAATTCCAAAGCAGAAAGGTCAGAAGATTTATGTTTTTGGGTTGGTAGTAAATGAACCAAACCTACTTGCATAAATAAACAAAGCAATGATGATGAGCAAATGATGATAAATGTAGATCCGAATCTAATGCAGAATAAACACGTGCAGATCTAACATAAGAAAGTTTGACACATAACAATTAATGTGGTATTCAAAGCACAAAGTCTCAATATTTGTATTATGTTTTCTTACACAAGAAAGCTCAAAGTCTTTCTCTCCTCACTTCTATTTTCATCTAAAAAATGTTCACCCTCAAATACAGCAAGTATATCAATATATATAGAAGAGGAGAAGGAAAGAAGGCAAAAAGGAGCCAACCACCTATTTACAAAGATATTTACAAAATATCTAAAAGTCATGTTGACTTTTTACAACTTGATGGGTGACATCATCCCATGATGCAACATGGATGATGTCATCATTTGTGCCAACATACTTTAGACATTCCAACAAGAAAGTCGGAGAAGAGAGAGAAGAAGAAGAATAAGAAGAAGAAGAAGAAGAAGCTACTGTCGTCATCATCCTGGGGTATTGAAAGAGGTAGCTCGCTTTTGATGCCCATTGTGCTGAGTGATGAGATATGGAACTCGAGCGTGGTATTCCAAAAACTTGTTAATTATTAGCCCAAGTTGATGAGAAGGATCCTTGGCCTATCACTTATTGCCTCACAAGTCTCCCGCTCATCTATGAGCTTTCGGGAGTTTGGAAAAGTCCTTTTCCACCTCAATGAGGAAGAAACGAAGTCCCTGTGTGCCAGCAGAGTTGTTGATAGATTCGAGTGTCAAATGTGACCTCTCCGCCCCGTTCCTATGTGAGAAGCGATCTCTTTGAAGATTCGGATGGTTTCAGGAAAGTTGACCTTAAGGTAAAGGAAGGAGTGAGAAACCCACAAGCGACATGTTGAAAACAATTCACTCCATTTGATGCATCGCATCTAGGGCTTCTTCCTTGATTTTTTCAATCTTTTCTAGAATAAATTCTAGCTGATCCACCCGATAGTCCAGAGTGGACATGATTTTGTTGAGAGCCCTTGGGTGGCCGAAGACGCCGAACTTGACTAGATCTTCGACTGAACAGTCGAACATTTGTTGGAAGGCCTCGTGCTGCAGTCTAGCATGTTCTAGCTTAATCGATATGGTCCCCGCTAACGCTTGGAGTTCTTTATTCACCTTACTAATATTCAGGTATAAGTCAGAGAACTCGGTGATCACTTTTTCGTTGTCTTTGAGGATTTGGCTCCTCCAAGCGGAAACGGCCATACTGCTCACCGATCTTTGCATATTCATTGATTTTCTCCTACCTGAGAAGCTCAGAAGTCTCGGTGGCAGTTGTGGGAGGCGCACTACCCATCTCTCGCAAGGCTTGGAGAAGATATTTGTTTTGCTCTTTTAGTAGCCTTTTCTTTTCTTTCGTCTCTTGAAGCTTTTGACGAGGGCGTCAACCGCGGAAAGAGCTTCCCCTGGAGAATTTCAGAAGATGTCCCCATTGTGACTTGGGTCATGTGAAATCCAGACCGGTCCTATGGAAGAAGGACCAGAGACAGAAGGAGGAGGCAGCTTATAGTAGAAGAGGGGAAAACGTGGAGACACGCGGCGCCATGTGAGAGAATAGCCAAGAAGTGTCCATGGGAGGAAGGGAAAGCCTCAGTGTGGAAGACATAGGAAGGGAAGGGAGCCACGGAGATGAGGGAAGAAATGGAGGAGGACAGAATCAGCAAGGGAGGAGAAGATAGACGAAGAAGCGGGGAAAGAGTAGAAGAAGGGACAGAGGACACGACCAAAGGGATGGTCGCTTGAGTCACTCGAGGAGGGAAGGAAGGAAGAGAAGAAGAAGGGATAGAAGGGACCTTTGCCCGTGGTAGTAATGCCGACATCCCGAGTGGATGGGCCAATTGGAACTTCTTCTTCTACTTCTTTATCCGGGTGTAAGGAGATATTACCGCTCGGGTGCCGTGGAAGGAGGACTCTCAATCGGGGCTTCTTCCGAATGGTGCTCGATTCACCCTCTACCCACCTTTGCCTTTAGAAATCCTTCGCTTCTTGGATCGTGAAGGTGCGTTTCCCAATGGGGAGGTTGTGAAATCTACCCCGAGGTAGATTAGGCCGTTCATCCGGCACCAATGTTCTGTCCTCCACAAAGTCTCCTTGACCCTCTCCTCAATTGCTGAGGAGATTTAGTTCTATCAATGGCCGGGAAGGGCCAATCGTCCCCATCTGTATCATTATATACCTTGTCTACTTCAGTTGTTTGGTAGCCTTTGGGGACAATGGCTACCCCATATTAGATGATTGGGTGCCAATGCTAGGCGAGAATGATCCTTTCTCGAGCTCTACCTCATGGAGGATGTCAATATAAATATCCTCGATCCGAGGAACATGGATCGGATCAAGCTTTGCTCTTGGCGGGGAAGCCCTTGGGTCGAAGGTGGGCACAGGCAGGAAGTCATGCTTCAAATTGAGTAACTCCTCTCTTTCTCGCAAACATTTCCTTCACCTTGTGGTGGGTAGAGCATGTGTATCGGCCCACCGTGAGGGGGAAAGGAGTTCCACCCTTCTTTCTTTTAAGGCATTTTTCGTGGTATGTGACTAGCTACCTTGATAGTTCCAGCAGAATCAGCTTAGGCCCAGCATACCTTGTAGCTGCCTGGTTGGCTCTCCCAAAAATTTTGCAGCCCTTAGATAGGTGAATGTAGGAAATTGGGTGAACAGGGCTCCCCATTTCTCCGTGGCTGCCACTATGTTTTTGGTCGCATGCCCTATGAGTCATATTCGGCCTCAAAGAGTGAGATGATGTGATAGAAAAACACATCGTTAACTTTTGTGAACTGGGAGATGCTATTCTCCAGCCTCAATTCTGGATAATACTCGTATATTTTGACCTGAGGCCAAACTCCACTCCGGGTTAGGCCTGGATAATCCCTCTCTCGACCGCACTATGTCGTAGACCACGTAGGAGTTCATATGGAATACTCGTTAGCATTCTGTTGGCTGAATTGTCTGTAGCCGCCGGAGATGGTGTTGCTTATAATTTCCCCAAGCTTAAAGCTTCCTGATCAGGCAAATTCTTGTTCATTGTTTCCAAGTAGCGCAGCATCCATTTATGGAAGTAATGGGCGTCAGAAAGCCCGAAGACCCTGCTCAGGAAGGTAATGGTATCGCTGAGCTCTTCTGAGAAGTCACTGCGGTGGATGATTTGGGGCCACCGGGTTACCACCTTCTTATTTTTCAGATATACTTCGTTCATTAGCTGCATACATTGGTCTTCATTGTCTTCCCAGCCTTAATGCACTCTGCTGGCTAAAACATAATTTAGAACTCACACAAAGTGCATTCGGTGGTGAGGGATGACAGTATGATCTCAAAATGACGGAAGTGAGGTTAATGACTACATCGCCCGATCTATTCATTTCGACACATCTTGTGTCTTTATTGTAACACTAGGCAACCACCATCATAAATTCATTGTGGCGCTAATTGACAGGGATTCCTTCGGTGAAGTGCGTGGAATGCCTATTAGTTTGTCCATTCATGGACTCCTTGTAATTCAACGTGTTCTCGCCTGAATTCCTCCATGTCGATATGCCCCAGTCTCATCGACATCCATGCCGCATTCCTCGTGACTCGGGCATTCCGACCCTTTGATATTTGTACTTCATCTCTTCCTCTCGTAAGCTTGGCCTTTCCATTTGGTTTGGTGGGTCTCTGCTTTGGATGTAGACATATGTTCTTTCGAATTTAGTTGGTGATCTACATGAAGAATGTAACACCCGAATCGTTGTTACTTTCTCCTAAGCATTCAAGTGTTGATATGTGATTTCTAGTAAATGGATTGTGTACCTCGATTCGGAAATCATGCTTGATATGTATTAAATTTCTTGCAGATTGCAGATCTTGACTGAGTCAAAATATTAATAGACTCTTTTATTTATTTCATCTTGTGACTGAATATTAATCTGATCACGGAATGAATTATACAGGTATTCATCAATAATATCTAGACTTGGACCAGAGGAATTGATCCAAGTAATGCTTTAATTTTGTGAAGTGATAAAATTAGATCACGAACCTTGAACAGGTTGCAAGGTATGGAAGCATTTGGTAAGCTGGTCAGGAGTATGACTCAGGCTGATCTTGAGAAATGAAACGGTTCCCGATATCTGGTATATCTGGAAGGTCTCGATTAAAGACCTGTGTAATAATTCATTGACATACAATTTGTAATAAGAACAGAGAGCGGCTCTGTTTCTAGAAAGTATGATGCAGGTCTCTCCGAGTTTTCAGGAGAAGGACCAAACTGAATTACTAAGGGTTAGTAACCTAAAACAATAACCTAACCTAGGGGTTAGATTATTGTTAGTCTAACCTAGACCTAGGCTATGTGTTATGATCCTAAAATAATAACTAAGTGCAAAATGGTTAGCATGGTTCTTACCCTAAAACTCTAACCTAAGATACTAACCTAGCTAACTAAGAGTTTATGGGAAGGGGCCTTTGAAGGGTGGCGAACCATGGGCGCTATTCTCTATGGCAATAAATGGGAAGGATAAGGATGAGGGACAGGCAGATGGCGGAGGCTTAGGCGGCGGCTAACCTTGGCAGACTTGGCAATTACTAAGTTTTGAAATGAACTTGAGATTTTGATGGACTGTCGCCAATTTTGGCGGTCGGTGGGAGTAGAGATTAGGCGGGAAAATTGGTTTAATGGCATTTATTGTTTAGGGAGTCGAGCCCGGAGCTCGCGAAACGGCATGCAAACGAGAAGTTGGAAGGTTTGTTTGGTGTATCGCGATTTTCGGTCTACTCTCTCTCTCTCTAGTTTACTGGTTCTTCGCACCAGTTCTCTTTGAGTTGCATGGCGAGAATGAATTTCTCTCGGCTCTTTTCTCTCGCCATGGAGGATATATTGTAAATGGGACAACGAAATTTTGTTGGTCGTCGTATTTGGGAAAAAGAAAAGGAAGTTTGAGCTCTTCCCGTTGTCTTCTTCGAAATTCGATCAAAATACGTGCATGTTAGGCCCTATCCTTTAAATATTTTGTTTGTCTTTCAAATGTCTTCATTAAAACAACTCTGTTTCATTTGTTTGTGAAGATTAGATAAATTTTCTATGAAGATTTAGTTGATTTTGGCTCAGATTCTTCTCTGGTTCGATTTTTGGCAATTTCCGCTTGTTGGGTGTTTGTTGAAATCGAACTTCAACTCGCTTTTGTTGTGTATTCCTTCTCGGGTTTAAATATGAGAGATTTATATTTATAAAGGTTTGAATGCTCGGCCTGCTTGGCGAGAGCCCGTCGAATATACTTGTGAAGGGTATAGATCATCGTTTTTTCTTTGCCGATTTTGATCGTCAATGCCTTTGTTGTGACAAGAGGGAATGATACCGTGTACCATTTGATTGTTTCGTGCTTTTGAAGATTTTCAAGCTCGTCATGGTTTTGTTAATGCGATTAATGATACTTTATGGGTTTCATTGTTTTCTAATTTCTGGCTTGGAATAGGCAACAGATGAGTTACCATAGTCTTTAACGACTCAGTGGATTTCATGATTGAATCGTTTACAGTAATCTACTGTTGTGAATGTAGATTCATCTTGAGTTTTGTTATTATATGGTCGTGGAAGCCTTGTGGAAAAGACAGGTTTTGTGGCTACTGTTATTGTAGTAAATACTGAGTATTGACTTTTTGTGGATGTATTGCCTTTCCTTGCGAAAATTGTTCGAAGGTTTCGAAGCAGCTCAGTTTATTTCATTGTTTTGGAATGAGTATATTGATTTGCTTATACTTGTTTCATTCGGAATGTTTGTCTTGAATGGCATGGAAGGATTTATCAATTAATTCTATTTTTATACTGTTGTTGGGTTTGTGATTATGGGCGCAAATCCGTTATCAGTATGTAGTGTGAATTAGTGGATTTATTAGGATTGAATTCCGAACGACTGTGAGGAGACGTTTCAATGTTCTATTTCTATTTTGGTCACTGTTCAAGTTAAAATGTGTATATACAGTTGTTAAGTGTTGATCCAGTGACTTGAAGAGAAAATCAGATCAAGACCTCTGTATTTTCTTGGAGTACTTTGTGTTGCATGTTGCTTTGGTGGTACAGATTCCTTAGGTGATCAACTACATATTCAACCTGTTCTATTTGTGCTAAATTATTGGCAGAGTACAGTCGGGTTTCTTGGTTGAAATAAGAGCTTGATTGTTTGTCTGATTTTTATATGCGTCATTGATGACTGCTGTTTTCTCGCAGCCTGTTTGGGTGAGTTGCACTAGGGATTTGCATGCACCAAGGTAGGGATCGATTGATGATGTTCCTTTCCGTTTGTTCAGCCCGATAGACTGAGAAAGTATAAGTATGCTAAGTTCCTTTCTGTTTGTTCAGTTCGATTGACTGAACATGAATTGGAATCAATGTGTGGTCATCATAGCATAGTTTCTCGGAAACCTTAAAAGGCTTAATGTTATAGAGTTGTTGGTTACAGCAATACGCTTGAAGCTCTTGCTTTCGAACTTGGTTCGAAAGCCTTACTGTGTTTAGGAGAAACTAGTTTTGGACATCAGACTGATTTATGGATAGTTGATGTGTTAGTTGCTGTACAAGAGATTTGCTGAGTTTCTATTTTCGTGATTTAGAACAGTGATCTTGATTTCGGCCTGTCTAACTTGTTCATTTATATACTGGTTGACTGTTCTCATAAGTGAAGGCAGTACAGTGATGAACTTATGTAAAAAGGGAAGTAAGAATGGATTGATTCTTTCTCTTCCTTTATTTAATATTATTGATAATGAACTATCAGTAGGAAATTAATTTGGTAACGTTTTGGTAGGATTCCAAATTGTTATGTTATTTCCTTTTTGAAAGAATGCAACAATCTGACCAGTGTCGTGATTTGGATTCAATGATTGTTTATATGCCTTCGTTCTTGTTTCTTTAATATTTGATGAAAAATTAGAAAGTGTTTAAGACTATTCTGTAACAATGATAGAGTTACATGTTTGTAATCATTTAGTATTACAAGGACATAGCCTGAATATGTTTTCTTATTTGGATATTTGATCTCATTTAAACAGGGTGTTTAATGGAAACAATTGATGGATTGCAATTGTTTTAAAAGTTAGTGCTTATCATGCTCAGTTCATTGAACTGACTCATGTTGACTATTTTTGCAGATGGTTGCCGTAAGAGGTAAATACAATGCAGATCTGGCAGTCCGATCAGATAGTTTATTTGATTTATTATGAATTACAGCTTGATTTTATGGATGTACTATATGAGAAAAGATGTTTCTTTTCCGTTAGCATTATATCAAGTATGCTGTTGCATAAAATGTAATTGTACGAGTTTCGAAAGGAATGAAAATAAGTGTTTGATACTTATGTGTTGTATTCTATTATGAATGATGAACTTCTTCGGTTTACGTAACGAAGAGGCATAGTTATCTTTGTATAATATGGATGCTTTTGTGATTGACAATGAAAGCTTGTAAGTAATTAGACTAAATTCTTATGAGTATTTAGTAGTTCTAATTTGATCTGGATAATGCAATATTGTAACTTAAATATTGTCTCTCTAGAAGATAGGTTAAAAATTGAGCCTAAAAGATAACGCTAAACAAGTTGGATTGAATTACTAATCCCTAGTCCTAAGTATACCAGGACAATAGTAGATTGGATTCTTAATCATTCATAGCTTTAAAATGAAAAGTATGATATGAATTCGATTAAGAGAACCGATAGCAATCAATGGAGTTTCAGGTGGCAATCTCAAGCATAGGTTATGAGATATTGTCTGAATCTATTGCTTAGAATCAGATGTATTCTAATGACTCCTTGATAGAAACTAGACCATAATACCTCTACCAAGTAATGGAATAATAGAGGAGGGTCGTCTTAAGAAAATGAATCCAGGGATTTGGAAAGGCTAACCTTAGGGAAAAGTCTTAAGAAGTAATTTAAACTCTAGTGCGTAACGCTTGTTTTGGGTAGATCTTCTCGAGGCGGATCTAAAGGTTGACGGCATAAAGTCGATCATAGAGGTTGTACCTCCGAGAAGATTAGGATCTTCTCGAAGTTACAACAATGCAGGTGACTTATGGTGACACCCCTTGCATTGATCGTTGAGATTTACACTTGATTTCGCACGAGTTACCCAGGGACCGATTAAGAACGTGGTCATGTTATATAACTGCCTCGAAGATTTGGGGTGTCATGACACACTGGTTGAACTGCAAGGTTGAACCAGTATGTCATCATATCCCTAATCCTCGTAGGCATCCATATAACATTATCACCTTGTTAATGCCTCCGAGTGATTCAGCTGTGAAAGAAAGGACTGACAGTAATCAGTATAAGACATTCTATATAACATATGAATGGGGTGAAGGACGTATTCCAGATTGACGAGTATGCCGTTAAGGAATACGAGACATGAACAAGATGTTTCAAATCTTTGGCCAAAGTATCGCAAGCCGCTGATTCGTTGTCCCGATTCACCTAGTCTAAGGGATGAGATGCCGATGAATAATGGTAACATGATTATTCAGTTAGATTCCTTGGACAGAGCATTCTGAATTCCCAGATTAGGGAAGAGAACCGCAAGAGTGATGTGTTAAATAAAAACACCGACTCTTATTACTCATGAATAGATCGGTAGATTACCGAGTCATGGAATGAATAGATCGGAAGTACTCCGAGTCATTACAGCTGCATATGGTTGCTTGTTATATGAATGGTTATTTGAATTGTGAGTTCTAAATTATGTATTTAGAACCAGTATGCAATTATCAAAAAAAAAAAAATTCACTTGTTCTAAAGTTAAAAATGAGGATGTTACATCTTGGTATCGTGAGTCAAGGTCGCTCTTGGACCTATTGAGTCCATAATGATAAAACCCGAATTTTCTTGTAATGTAAAATGGTTAGAACAAGGGGGAACGTTGAGTAATGCTCCACCAAGAAGGAGCGCAACAACCGTAAATGGATGAGATCCTCGCTGCCTGGCTGGACACAAGAGATCGTTTAGCCTGCACTCGAACAGCAGGTGATGGGGAATGAGGAGGAAGAAGAAGCTGATAATGATAATCAGCAACCTCCTGAGGACAACCCCGAAATGGGTGTTGATGTTAATGCTGGAAATGTACCTGTCCAACCAGAAAACAAAAGGGCCAGATTGGCAGCAGAACTCACTAATGATATAAAAAGGATAAGCCCACCTAAGTATGATGGCACCACATTAGGAGATGGAGCCGAGAACCGGCTCAGCGAAATGGAGAAGTACTTTGCTATAAGGAACTTCTTAAGAAACCAAGGCAATATGGGGAGCCTATCGCCTTTCTCACGAAGCATCTTCGTGGTGGGATAGCCGAAAAGCTGAACTAAATATTGATGAGACCAATATCACTGGGATCAATTTAAAGGCTATTTTAGGCAACGTTGGCTGCCACAACTTTTCTATGATCGTAAAAATGACAATTTCAGAACTTGACTCAAGGGAAGTTAACGAAAGAATCAATTCGGGGAGCGGTTTACAAAACTTCTCAAGTATGTACCGCAGCATCAAACTCGACGAAAAGTTCGGGATACGGAAATTCATCATGGATCAATCGTGATAGGGGGAGAGGTCGATGTTCACACCCAACCACTATGGAAGGAGTTGTTGAAAAGGCCATAAGGCAAGAAACAGTAAATTGAAGGCTATTTCGCTCATAAGGAGGAAGTGCGGAAGAAGATCGCAAACCCTTCTTCAACCTCTCTTGCACCTTAAAAGGACCATGGAAAAAGTTTGGGAACAAGAGTAAGTTTCAGAGAGATAACAATAAGAAGGCAAAGCAGAAATAAGCTCAGAAATGTGAAGGATAATTTTGCAAAAATTATAATAATGGTCGAAGTCCTATGGAGGACGGCGTGACAATTATAAAACCGGAAGCAACTTTGAGCCTAAGAAGGGACCGTAGGAGGTGCTACTACACTTGTGGTAAAGATCATTACGCAAATCGAGTGCCCTTTGAAGAAGGATGATCGTAATCGCAAAGATAAGATACATGCCGCAAAGCGGACAAACAATTCGAAAAGCAAGTGACACCTATAGAAGTTCCGGTAAGTTATTCGGCATAATCACTATTCTTTTTGATACAGAGCACAATGAGCATCTAACAAGATAGTTTTGGGAATTTTGAGAAAGAGAAAGTCAGATGGTAAGTTATGGAATGTTCTTTCTTTGACTCGAAGTTCACTATTTGGGTCATGTCATAAGAGGAAGGAATCTTTTGGATAGATCCTTACCTAAAATAGAAGTGATCTCGAGTGGCCTACACCAAAGAATGTGCATGAAGTAAGAAGCTTCATGGGTCTTGTTGGTTACTATAGAAAATTTGTAAAGGATTTTTCTAAGGTAAGCACCAATAACTTTTAGAAGAAGGATAAGAAATTCATGTGGAATGACAAGTGCTTAGAAAGCGGCTTTAAAAGGCGAAAGACCAGGATGTGCTCCCTTTAGCAAAGAAAGATACTGCACTTCCTAATGGAAATTTAGTGATTTGGTGAAGCAAATCGATGCTTGGGGAAGGTCTTGGGGTGTTTGCTACAAAATGATCAAGTCATTGCTTATGAGAGAGAGAACTTAAGATTCATGAGCTGAATTATGCCCCTCATGATCGGAGCTTACGCCATTGTTCACGCACTTCAAGTGGAGACACTACTTACTAAGGAAACCTTTTGAGTTGTCAAAGGCGATCACTTGGGACTGAAATATATTTTTACTCAACCCCAATCGTGAATGTGACAAAGAAGGTGGTTGGAATTTCTATCACAATATGACTTTAATATCAGTTATATCAAAGGAAAGGAGAATAATAAGTAGATCGATGCTCTAAGTCGTAGGAGGCACATTTCTGCTCTTATAACATTAAGAACTCGGTTTAAAGACGAGGTAAAAAGTGCCTCGAATCAGATACATATTTTCAAGCAAGTAAAAGTCGCTATTCCATTTTGCAGAACCTAAAGATAAAAGGTATGAAGGTTTTCATTTAGATAATGAAGGAATCTTGCGTTATGAAAATAGGGTATATGTTCTGCAAGGAAGGATGATTTGAGAAAGAAGTTGTTAGTTGAATTTCATAATTCACCTTTCTCTGACACCATGGTATCACAAAAATGTTAGCTGATTTGAAACAAACAATACGGAAAGGTATGAAAAAGGATGTGATAAATTTTGTGACTCATTATCTATGTTGGTCACTGTGAAAGCAGAGCATATGCATCCTCCGGGGAAGGCTTGGGGGGATTGTTCAAGTATCCTCATAGCAAGATACCGCAAAGACAAATGGCAAGTAATAACCATGGATTTTGTACAAGGACTACCCATGTCCGGAATAAACATGATGTTATCCTGGGTAGTTGTAGATAAGCTAACTAAGGTAGCTCATTTCATCGCTGGAAATCTAAAGGATGATTCTCCAAATTACTAGCCAAGAGGTTCGTACGAAATTTTCAGATCGCATGGTACCGAACCGATTATTTTCGACAGGATCCTAGAAGAATGACGTCAAGAGTTTTGGCAAACGCTTAACGCAGCCCTAGAACGAAACTAAACTTCGATTCGCATATCATCCGAAACGGATGGGCAAAGTATGAGAGGGTAAATCAAGTGTGGAGGACATGTTGCGAATGTATTGCATGGATCAACAAAGATAAGTGGGAAGAGTATCTCCCATTAGTTGAGTTCGCATACAACAACACTTATCACTCATCTCTTAAGATGGCACCTTTTCAAGCACTTTATGGAAGAAAGTGCAGTAACCCCCGTAAGTTGGGACAAAGTGTAGAGGATAGAGTGGTAATTGGACAGTAGATTCTCACAGAGATGGAACAGCAAGTTAAGCTTCGATTCGTGAACGATTAAAGGAAGCGGATACGTAAGAGCTATGCTGACCTTAAGCGGGTTGATAGAAAGTTTGAGCTTGGTGATAAGGTTTTTCTGCGTGTTAAACCCAGAAAGAGTTCTATAACTTTTGGCAAGGCTGCCAAGTTGTCACCACGATATGTGGGACCTTTTGAAATTGTCGAGATAATCAACTCGTAGCTTATCGCTTAGCATTGCCTCCGCTTCTATCTCGTATGCATGATGTTTTCCATATTTCTTTGCTTAAGAAATACGTTTCAGATCTGTCACATGTTTTAAATTGGAATTCCTTGCAGGTCCAGGACCCAGGAATAATCGTGGTTAAACCCACAAGGGTGCTGGAAACTCGCCAGTTGCATTTAAGGAATCGAGATATTCAGCAATGTAAGGTCCAGTGGGACCAGTTTAGCGAAGAAAGTGCAACTTGGGAAAACCTGGAAGAGATGAAAACTGCTTTTCCTTCTCTTTTTGCAACAGAATGAAATCTGTTGATGAAATACTTTTATGAACTGATTGTTTTTAAGTATTTATGAAAGCCTGATTAAGGCAGACTTTATTCAGGTTGAATAAAAGTGAGGTGACATTGATTTCTGAAACTATTAAATATGGAAGTAAACACATTGTTTGTGTAATAATAAATTGATTGACCGGAAGGTTAAGTTTAATATGTAATTCATCGGGACGATGAATCCTTTTAGGAGGGAAGCATGTAACACCCTGAACTGTTGTTACTTTCTCCTAAGCATTCAAGTGTTGATATGTGATTTCTAGTAAATGGATTGTGTACCTCGATTCGGAAATCATGCTTGATATGTATTAAATTTCTTGCAGATTGCAGATCTTGACTGAGTCAAAATATTAATAGACTCTTTTATTTATTTCATCTTGTGACTGAATATTAATCTGATCACGGAATGAATTATACAGGTATTCATCAATAATATCTAGACTTGGACCAGAGGAATTGATCCAAGTAATGCTTTAATTTTGTGAAGTGATAAAATTAGATCCCGAACCTGAACAGCCGCAAGGTATGGAAGCATTTGGTAAGTCTGGTCGAGTATGACTCAAAGCTGATCTTGAGAAATGAAACGGTTCCCGATATCCGGTATATCTCGGGAAGGTCTCGATTAAAGACCTGTAATAATTCATTGACATACATACACTGTAATAAGAACAGAGCGGCTCTGTTTAGAAAGTATGATGCAGTCTCTCCGAGTTTTCAGGAGAAGGACCAAATCGAATTACTAAGGGTTAGTAACCTAAAACAATAACCTAACCTAGGGGTTAGATTATTGTTAGTCTAACCTAGACCTAGGCTATGTGTTATGATCCTAAAATAATAACTAAGTGCAAAATGGTTAGATGGTTCTTACCCTAAAACTCTAACCTAAGATACTAACCTAGCTAACTAAGAGTTTATGGGAAGGGGCCTTTCAAGGGTGGCGAACCATGGGCGCTATTCTCTATGGCAATAAATGGGAAGGATAAGGATGAGGGACAGGCAGATGGCGGAGGCTTAGGCGGCGGCTAACCTTGGCAGACTTGGCAATTACTAAGTTTTGAAATGAACTTGAGATTTTGATGGACTGTCGCCAATTTTGGCGGTCGGTGGGAGTAGAGATTAGGTGGGAAAATTGGTTTAATGGCATTTATTGTTTAGGGAGTCGAGCCCGGAGCTCGATAAACGGCATGCAAACGAGAAGTTGGAAGGTTTGTTTGGTGTATCGCGATTTTCGGTCTACTCTCTCTCTCTCTGCTAGTTTACTGGTTCTTCGCACCAGTTCTCTTTGAGTTGCATGGCGAGAATGAATTTCTCTGGCTCTTTTCTCTGCCATGGAGGATATATTGTAAACGGGACAGCGAAATTTTGTTGGTCGCTGTATTTGGGAAAAAGAAAAGGAAGTTTGAGCTCTTCCTGTGGTCTTCTTCGGAAATTCGATCAAAATACAGGCATGCTAGGCCCTATCCTTTAAATATTTTGTGTTTTCAAATGTCTTCATTAAAACAACTCTGTTCATTTGTTTGTGAAGATTAGATAAATTTTCTATGAAGATTTAGTTGATTTTGGCTCAGATTCTTCCTGGTTCGATTTTTGGCAATTTCCGCATTGTTGGGTGTTTGTTGAAATCGAACTTCAACTCGTTTGTTGTGTATTCCTTCGGTTTAAATATGAGAGATTTATATTTATAAAGGTTTGAATGCTCTCTACTGCTTGGCGAGAGCCCGTCGAATATACTTGTGAAGGGTATAGATCACTTGCTTTCTTGCCGACTTTTGATCGTCAATGCTGTTGTGAGACAGTAGGGAATGATACTGGTGTACCATTTGATTGTTCTGTGCTTTTGAAGATTTTCGAAGCTCTGTCATGGTTTTGTTAACAGCGACTAATGATACTTTGTGGGTTTCATTGTTTTCTAATTTCTCGGCTGAATAGGCAATCGTTGAGTTACCGTAGTCTTTAACGACAAAGGGATTTCATGATTGAATCGCTTACGTGAATCTACCGTTGTGAATGTAGATTCATCTTGAGTTTTGTTATTATATTGTCGTGGAAGCCTTGTGGAAAAGACAGGTTTTGTGGCTATCTCGTTATTGTAGTAATACCGAGTATTGACTTTTTGTGGATGTATTGCCTTTCCTCGCGAAAATTGTTCAAGGTTTCAAGCAAATTTCGATTTATTTCATTGTTTTGGAATGAGTATATTGATTTGCTTATACTTGTTTCATTCGGAATGTTTGTCTTGAATGGCATGGAAGGATTTATCAATTAATTCTATTTTTATATTGTTGTTGGGTTTGTGATTATGGGCGCAAACTGCTATCGCATGTAGTGTGAATTAGTGGATTTATTAGGATTGAATTCGAACGATCGTGAGGAGACGTTTCAATGTTCTATTTCTATTTTGGTCACCTGCTCAAGCTAAAATGTGTATATACAGTTGTTAAGTGTTGATCCAAAGGACTTGAAGAGAAAATCAGATCAAGACCTCTCGTATTTTCTTGGAGTACTTTGTGTTGCATGTTGCTTTGGTGGTACAGATTCCTTAGGTGATCAACTACATATTCAACCCGTTCTATTTGTGCTAAATTATCGGCAGAGTACAAATGGGTTTCTTGGTTGAAATAAGAGCTTGATTGTTTGTCTCGATTTTTATATGCGCTCATCGATGACTGTGTGTTCGCCCGTTTGGGTGAGTTGCACTAGGGATTTGCATGCACCAAGGTAGGGATCGATTGATGATGTTCCTTTCCGCTTGTTCACCCGATAGATCGAGAAAGTATAAGTATGCTAAGTTTCTTTCGCTTGTTCTTCGATTGACCGATCATGAATTGGAATCAATGTGTGGTCACCATAGCATAGTTTCTCGGAAACCTTAAAAGGCTTAATGTTATAGAGTTGTTGGTTACAGCAATACGCTTGAAGCTCTTGCTTTCGAACTTGGTTCGAAAGCCTTACTGTGTTTAGGAGAAACTAGTTTTGGACATCAGACTGATTTATGGATAGTTGATGTGTTAGTTGCTGTACAAGAGATTTGCTGAGTTTCTATTTTCGTGATTTAGAACAGTGATCTTGATTTCGGCCTGTCTAACTTGTTCATTTATATACTGGTTGACTGTTCTCATAAGTGAAGGCAGTACAGTGATGAACTTATGTAAAAAGGGAAGTAAGAATGGATTGATTCTTTCTCTTCCTTTATTTAATATTATTGATAATGAACTATCAGTAGGAAATTAATTTGGTAACGTTTTGGTAGGATTCCAAATTGTTATGTTATTTCTTTTTTTTTTGAAAGAATGCAACAATCTGACCAGTGTCGTGATTTGGATTCAATGATTGTTTATATGCCTTCGTTCTTGTTTCTTTAATATTTGATGAAAAATTAGAAAGTGTTTAAGACTATTCTCAGTAACAATGATAGAGTTACATGTTTGTAATCATTTAGTATTACAAGGACATACCTAATATGTTTTCTTATTTGGATATTTGATCTCATTTAAACAGGGTGTTTAATGGAAACAATTGATGGATTGCAATTGTTTTAAAAGTTAGTGCTTATCATGCTCAGTTCATTGAACTGACTCATGTTGACTATTTTTGCAGATGGTTGCCGTAAGAGGTAAATACAATGCAGATCGCGCAACCGATCGATAGTTTATTTGATTTATTATGAATTACAGCTTGATTTTATGCATGTACTATATGAGAAAAGATGTTTCTTTTCCGTTAGCATTATATCAAGTATGCTGTTGCATAAAATGTAATTGTACGAGTTTCGAAAGGAATGAAAATAAGTGTTTGATACTTATGTGTTGTATTCTATTCTGAAGGATGAGCTTCTTCGGTCTATGTAACGAAGGGGCATACTTATCTTTGTATATTATGGATGCTTTTGTGATTGACAATGAAAGCTTGTAAGTAATTAGACTAAATTCTTATGAGTATTTAGTAGTTCTAATTTGATCCGGATAATGCAATATTGTAATTTAATTATTGTCTCTCTAGAAGATAGGTTAAAAATTGAGCCTAAAAGAGAACGCTGAACGAGCTGGATTGAATTACTAATCCCTAGTCCTAAGTATACCAGGACAATAGTAGATTGGATTCTTAATCATTCATAGCTTTAAAATGAAAAGTATGATATGAATTCGCTTAAGAGAACTCGATAGCAATCAATGGAGTTTCAGTGGCAATCTCAAGCATAGGTTATGAGATATTGTCAATCATTTGCTTAGAATCGATGTATTCTAATGACTCTTGATAGAAACTAGACCATAATACCTCTACCAAGTAATGGAATAATAGAGGAGGGTCGTCTTAAGAAAATGAATCCAGGATTTGGAAAGGCTAACCTTAGGGAAAAGTCTTAAGAAGTAATTTAAACTCTAGTGCGTAACGCTTGTTTTGGGTAGATCTTCTCGAGGCGGATCTAAAGGTCGACGGCATAAAGTCGATCATAGGTTGTACCTCCGAGAAGATTAGGATCTTCTCGAAGTTACAACAATGCAGGTGACTTATGGCGACACCCCTTGCATTGATCGTTGAGATTTACACTTGATTTCGCACGAGTTACCCTGGGACCGATTAAGAACGTGGTCATGTTATATGACTGCCTCGGAGATTTGGGGTGTCATGACACACTGGTTGAACTGCAAGGTTGAACCAGTATGTCATCATATCCCTAACCCTCGTGGGTATCCATATAACATTATCACCTTGTTAATCTGCCTCCGAGTGATTCAGTTGTGGAAGGAAGGACTGACAGTAATCAGTATAAGACATTCTATATAACATATGAATGGGGTGAAGGACGTATTCCAGATTGACGAGTATGCCGTTAAGGAATACGAGACATGAACAGTATGTTTCAAATCTTTGGCCAAAGTATCGCAAGCATTGATTGTGTTGTCCGATTCACCTAGTCTAAGGGATGAGATGCCGATGAATAATGGTAACAGTTATTCAGTTAGATTCCTTGGACAGAGCATTCTGAATTCCCAGATTAGGGAAGAGAACCGCAAGAGTGATGTGTTAAATAAAAACACCGACTCTTATTACTCATGAATAGATCGGTAGATTACCGAGTCATGGAATGAATAGATCGGAAGTACTCCGAGTCATTACAATGCATATGGTTGCTTGTTATATGAATGGTTATTTGAATTGTGAGTTCTAAATTATGTATTTAGAACCAAGATGCAATTATCAAAAAAAAATTCACTTGTTCTAAAGTTAAAAATGAGGATGTTACAAAGAAGAAGTGAGACCCAATCCGAAAAGGTTGAATTAGCCATTTGATCTTCCATTGGAATGTTAGCAGAAGAAAGAGTTAGAGATTTTTAGGCTCAGGGCGCAGGGCACATGAAAATTATAGCTTACAGGGCTAAAATAGGTAAGGTGCACAAGAAGAGGATGTTGCAAAGGTTAAACTTGCGCCAAAGGTGCATGGCACATGCATAGTGCAGAGTGCATTTTAGTAAAGGGTGCATGAAAGTTGCGTGTTGCATGGAGACAGACGCACCGAAGGCACATGGACTTTTCATGTTACATTGTGATTTGGTGCGCCCTTTTCGCGCATGGGAAAAGTGTGTAACATGAAATTTTCATGCGCCAAAGGAAATATGGTGCGGCACACAGAGGGTTTACACAACACGAATGTTACTGTAAGGAGGGATGTGTCTATGCTTTTACGACTTTATACTTGACGCGGATAAAGCTTGCATTTGGCGCATGGAAAAGTGATGCAGCAAGGAAGGATTGTGCGTCAAAGGGGCGCAAGTGTTTACGATGCAGCACGCAAGGTGGGTGCGCCATTGGCGCAGGTTTTAGTTATGCTGCAGGGGGACAGATGCGCCATGGGGGCGCAACTGTTTATAATGTTGCATGACGCGCTGGTGCGCCAAAAGGGAAAAACAGAGTTTTTCACATGGTTCAACCCTTCTTTCTTTTAAGTTCCAAGGTTGTTTCGAGAGATATAATGGTTCAAGCCAAAGGGGTTTCAGACCAAGTTTTTCAGGATAACATCCTCTTCCAGCAGATCTGGAAAGAGGAAAACAAGGAAAGAAAGCACGGGGGAGAGCTAGCTCAAAAGATGCATCTCAAAAACCAATCAGCAAGCAAAAACCAGATCAACAAATCACATGGACGAGATAGGAGCACTTACCCGAATAAATAGTGAAAATCTTGAGCACGGGTCCACAACGCGTTGAAAACGACGAGGCAGAGGCTGACAGGCTCAGAGGATAAACAACACGTGATATGCATCTGATGATAATGACATTTGGGCGCGCAAACCATATATATATATAGGTGAGCTGGTCATTAATGCGCCACCCACTTTTTGAAAGGCGCATGAGAGTGGCTGTCGACACGAGAAGGAATGCGCCCTTTGGCGCACCAAAATGCCTGCCAACATGAAATAAAGCACGCCTTTGGCACACCGAAAGGGATGTCGACATGGGATTATGTGCGCCCTTTGGCACACCAAAACACGGTGCAACAAAAGTTGCGCTAACACAGGCGCATGCGCCTTGGCGCACGCAGGGAAGACTCAACATACTTTGGCGCACCAAAAGGTGTGTTGACACTGAAAATCACGCACCAAAGGTTTTAAAGGGGGCGCACCAAAAGTTGGTGTTACATAGCAATTTCATGCGCCCAGCCAAAAAAAAGGCTCAAAAGACAAGTTCGAAAAACCAGATTTCGGGAAGGGATTTTATAACGTTTGAACGAAAGGGATCCCTAACGAGGATCGGAACAAAATTTCGGTATGGTTATCGTTAAAATTACCCTTGTCAATTTTACGGGATAACACTAGCTCTTTTCGAGGACTATCCCCGAGCAAACTCGGGGTAGAGAATCCCGATTCTCATGTGCCTATCCATTGGGTACATGAGTCAAAAACAAGGGCGACCAGAGGGGGAGCAAAAGAAACACACAACAAACCAAAAGAAAACACACGACGAAAGAAAACACACAACTTAAAGCAAACTGTACAATGAAGAGAGCAAGCTCTACTTCCTGAAGATCTTCAGATGCTGCCCGCTATAAGGAAGCGGGAGTTCGGTTCCATCCAGATATGAGAGATAGAAGCTATTCTCTCCGTTGAGCTGCTTGATCTTGAAGGGCCCTCTCCACAGGGAATCAAACTTTCCGTGCATGCCCTTTGGTTCTCTTCGCTTGTCCCACAAAAGGATGAGATCTCCCACTTGAAAATCCCTTTGCTTGGCTTTCTTATCAAAAAGCCTCTTAACTTGATTCTGATGTTCAGTGATCCTATCGACCACCCTCACTCTCTTTTCTTCAAGTTCTGCCAGATACATGATTCTCTTTTCAAGAGAACTTTGGAAAGTTTCATCTTCAATAGCTCGTGCCAAGCGCAGAGCAGGAAGTTCCGCAGAAATGGGAAGCTCGGCATCAGTGCCATATAACACTTGAAAAGGTGACATGCCGAGAGATCTCTTTGGAGTAATACGATCGGCCCACAAAGCGTCGTACAAAGACTTGTGCCACATTCGCTGATTCTCATCTACTAACTTCCGTATGATGGTCACCAAGTTCTTGTTACTGGATTCCGCCTGACCATTTCCCTGAGGGTAATAGTCTGAGGCGTGAGCCAAAGTTATCCCATATTCATAGCAAAAACTAATAACTTCTCGTGAGGAGAAGTTAGAAGCATTATCAGCAATGATTTTGTTTGGAACGCCGAACCTGACAATGATATTTTCTTTAATGAAATTGCAAACCACCTCAGAAGTGGCATGCTTGACAGGTATGGCTTCCACCCACTTGGTGAAGTAATCCATTGCTATGAGGACATAACTATGTCTAGCACTCGATTGAGGATTGAGTGCGCCAATAAAATCAATTCCCCATTACCTGAATGGTTCATTGATAATGACCGGCCTTAGGGGAAAGGCAGCCAACTTGGGCTTTCTGATGAATGCCGCGGGGTTCACACTTCGCCACCCAGATGGTCGTCTTCTTGAAAGAGCAAGAGCCAATAGTACATGGCTCGAATGATCTTGTGCATAGTTACGGAGGAAGACAAATGCCCTCCAAAGGCTGAATTTTGAAAACTTTCCAGTAGTTTTACTTGCTGGGGTTTGTCAACACATCGCAAAAAGATGCCATCTATCCCACGTTTATATAAACCATCATCCCAGATGACATATTTAGCCACTCTGAGCTTTATAGTGCGCTTCTCCTTTGCAGTTAGGTGCATTGGGCATTCACCGTAGGTAAGGAAGAAAGTGATGTTGGAGTACCATTCATCACTAGTTGCAACAAATAGAACCAGAGGCAGAGAATCAGGCTCTTCCTGCTGGTCCTGTGTTTCGTCGGTGCAGTCACCCCTGTCATCAGGGTTTTCTGAATCTTTGTTTTCAGCCATTAGCTGACACAGGCCCTTGCCCCTCACTAGCTTGGTTGGTTTAATATCCAGGTCATACTCCTGGACCTTTGCGATCCAATTTCCTCGCAAGCTTCCTAACTCCTGCTGAGTTAGAATTGATTTCACCACCGTGTCAGGGACCACACCACCGTATGCGAGTTTAGAATGTAATACCTGAAATTCTTCACTGCTTTGACAACGGCGAAGGCATGCTTTTCCAGTTGAGTCATTTTTAGTTCGTGAGGCTTGAGGGGAGAACTCATGAACGTGATCGGGGATTCAACCTCTTCCGAGTTCTTTTGCATCAAGATTGCGGACACAGTATGCTCAGATGCGTAACTGTACATGATGAAGTCCTTGGAGAAATCGGGGCATACCAGGACTGGTGCATGAGCAACGGAAGCTTTTATTTCTTCAAATGACCTTTTTCCCTCTTCACTCCATCTGAAAGTTGGTGACCCCTTCATCATGTTCAATATGTGACGGGTCTTCTAAAAAAAGTCGAGAACAAAACGCGAGAAAGTTCACCTTTCCAAAGAAAGAATGAACACCAGTCTTGCTTGTAGGCAGAGTAAGGCTTTGAATAGCCTTAACTCTTTCGGCATCTATCTTTGTTCCTTCTTTGCTAACCACATGCCCTAGCAACTTCCCTTCTGTGACTCCAAAAACAGACTTCTTTGGGTTTAGGGAAATCCCATGTTCTCGGCACCTGGCCAACACTTGCTCCAAATGATCACAATGATCATTTTGTTGTTTAGAGAACATGGTTAAGTCATCTAGATAAACCACAATGACTTTCCCCATCATACCTTTGAATGCGAAATCCATGGCCCACTGAAAAGTGGCACCAGCATTAGTTAGGCCAAAAGGCATCCTGCTGTAGGCAAATGTACCCCAGGGAGTAGTGAATGTTGTTTTAAACTGATCTTCAGGTGAAACTTCAATCTGATTGTAACCTGAAAAACCGTCAAGCATGGACAACATCTCTGATCCAGTTACTGCTTGCAGAACTTGATCCATTATTGGAAGAGGGTAGTTGTCTTTCAGCGAAGCTTGATTCAAATTTCGAAAGTCTACGCATATGCGTATCTCGCCGTTTTTCTTGCGCACTGGCACAATGTTTGCTACCCAAGTACTGTGATGGATCGGGAAGATGATTCTCGCATCCAGCATCTTCTGAATTTTGGCCTGGATGGTACCCGAGATCTTAGGATTATAGTGCCTCTACTTCTGGCGGAAGGCTTTGACATCTTCTTTCAATGGGATATCATGCTGAACGTCCTTTGGCTTGAAGGACTTTAGATCGGCATAGGACCATGCCAACACGTCCATATATTTTTTAGCAACTTGACAAATTTTCGCTTTTCCTCAGGCGTGCAACATTTGCCAATGTTCACAAATTGCGGGTGCTCTATCGAACCTATATTGACCGGTTCGGTTTCCGGGGATGAGTCAGGGTCATCCCGCTTTTTCTTTTTTACAAAATGGTCATGCCTGTCGAACAACCGCTCCAGAGAAACCAGGCCCTTCGGAATTTTATTTCCTTTGAGCTGACATATGCCGTCGTTCCCTTCGGATTCATCGCCTTGATCGGTGACTGATTCACGGCAAGTGGAAGTAGATCCTTCAAAGTGTAATTCTTTAAAATTTTCTGCCTTTTCCAGAAAAGCAATGAGTTGATTATCGTCGTTGAACACCTGCCAATGCTGAGAATTGTCTGGCACGCTCGGGTGGAAAACCACCTCAATGGTGTACTTGTTTGTTTTCAAACCTGGGTGTGGGAGCATGAGGGACGCTGAAACGGCCAATGAATCGGCCATGTCATTTTGAGCCCTTGGAATGGATTCTATTGAAAAAGCATCAAACTCTTCAATGCTGTCCCATACCGCATTACGGTAATGCCTGAGCCTTTCATTCTTCACTTGGTAAATCCTTTTGACCTGATTTACAACTAGCTCTGCATCACCTTGTACTTTTAGATTTTTAATTCCTCTTTCCCTTGCGGCTTGCATACCGAGTAAGAGAGATTCATACTCAGCAGTATTGTTTGTGTTGAAAAACTGCAATTTGAAAGAGAGAGGAATCACCTCCTCTTCGGGAGATATCAGCACGGCCCCAGCGCCACATCCACTAGTTGCACAAAGCTGCCATCGAATTGCAAGGTCCAGATCTCATTAAGATCCTTTTCTTGAATGAGAACACCCATTTTATCTGCTCGGTAGACAAGAAGTAGTTCCCCATCCCTGATGATTCAAAAAGGATTTGAGCTTTGGGGTCCTCAGAACTAGTAACCAAGTACTTCTTTTGTGATTCCGGCTCCAAAGTCTGCATTACGCCTTTGACTGGAATTCTAGCTTTAGACCAGTCCATATGAATTTCTCCACCAACTTCGCTGCAAAAAATTCTTCCCAGCAAAATTCCATAGGCTGCCGGAATGTCAGCAACGAGGACTGTCATTTTTACTCTTTTATCTGGGAAAGCCGCAAATGTAAATTGTGTCCTTGATTTGGCCAACCAACGGAACCTGCTTGGTTTCCAATGAATAACATCGGCCGAAAGGCTTGGTAAGAGTGAGGCCCAAAGCATGGGCGACTTTTTCTAGCATGACGTTATCAGAAGCTCCGGAATCAATTATGCAGTTACTCAACTTATGGCCATTGATTAGGAGAGAGAGATAGAAAGGCTCTATCTTGCCTGACGCCGATGTTGAAGCAACATTTATGTGGGATTCAGGGGGAGTGGAAAGGATTCCTTTTGGGGAAACCTGCTTAGATGCAACAGCTTGGCTCTGAATATATTTGGTCAATATTACAAGCTGTTTGGGGTTTGACTGAAGGTACTCAGCTTCAGACATTTAGATCTTGGTCTTTTTTGCATGATCTATGATATCAAATGCGAGACAAGGGTTGCGTTGGTGAGGGAATGAATCCCTCACCTCGCGATGATGGAATAGGGTTGGTGGCCTTGGTACAAATGTGAGAGGATTGATTTGGAGGAGAGGTAGGGGGAAAAGATTTCCTTGTAAAAGATTTTCTAGGGAATTGAGTAGGAAGAGGATTACCTCTTTTAGCAATGATCGGAGCGCGGTTTGACACGGCCTTCTCCTACTAGACATGGGCAGCAACTTATGCCTCTTTTCCTTGTGAGCGAGTAAAAACAACATATGACTATCTGCTTGCATATCCCTGGGTACCCTCTTCTTCATCGATTCTTCCTCATCAAATTCCATATACTCGATAGTAGATTCGCCATTCGGTTCACCGACATCTTGATCATCTTCACCTTGAGGCGAAGGTTCTTCATATCTTGCTCTTCTTCTTCGATTTCAGCCAGAGCGTTGACCGGAGGAGCCTCAAGCGCCAACCATGGAGCAGCTGTAGGTAGGCGCGGCCTTTGTGAAACATTGTTGGGAACGAAATTCCTCCGCGGAATATCCCAGTACGAGGAACTGGGGGAGGCCTAGGCCAACTGCTTCTTCAATGCAAGCAAGTCATTCGCCATCTTTTGAAAGGCTGGATCAGACGAAGTAGTGGGCGAAGGGCCCAAAGATTTAGGCTTGGCTGATTCCTTTTTCAATTCGCCAGATATTATCAGATTATCCTCTATCCGAATGGCAGCGGCTTGGGTGAGAATCAAGGTAGCCACTCGCTCTTGAAGGAGTAAGAAACTAACTTTCGAACTCATAGCGTTTACGAAGAAACACTTTTGATTTTCCGGCGTTGGAAGCATGGCAACAGGGACACGGTTGATTAGTGCATTGAACCGGGTGACAAAATCACGCATGGTCTCATTTGCCTCTTTCTTCAGGTGAGTGATTCGTGATAATAATGCAAATGCATCCTCACGAAGGCTTGCACTGCTGTCTTGAAAGCATCCGTAGGTGGCCCAAGTGATAGATCCAGTAGGCAAATCTGAAACCATTCACCAGTGCGAGCCCTTGTAGGGTTTCCAGAAAAAGGTGAACCGACACATCTTCGTGAGTCACATCCAAAATACCGCATGACATGATGAATGCAGATATGTGGGAATCTGTGCTTTGATTTCTGCTCCCGTTGAATTTGGGAAAATTCTTTCGATTTCGTGAGGGAGCACGTGAACTGGATGCGGTAAGGCCAAAGGACCCATCGCGTTTCCCCATGGTACCGCCATCTGAAAAGCTGGAAAGAGAACACGAGCTGGAAGTGTGGTTCCGCTGAGTAGCAAGGCACTACAAAGGGACGCGGATGCCCCCTACGAAAGACTTTTTCTTTGTGAAGGTGAGACGCTCCTGGATGACCAGCTAGCCGAGCTTAGCGCTGAAAAATGTGCCGGTGTCACGCTGAAATTGTGCCTTTTAAGCAGATCGAAAGTAGGATCAGCTTCTCCATGGGCTCTCCTGCTGCACGTAAAAGGTTCACTCGCCAGTGTACCTTCCAGATCTGCGATATTATGGCGCAGATTCAAACTTTCTTTTTGGTTATACTTGCTGATTTTCTGGTTTTTCTGATAAAAACCAGCAGCAAATACTTTTCTAAATATTTAAAACTATCCTCTTCAGGAAACCGATTGCGGTTAATGACAAATAACAACGAGGATAAGATGGCAGGGAAGAATAGCAAGCTGATTTTCGGATCTGATTTTGACTTTTTTTTTTTTTTTTAGCAAACAGCCAAAAATCCAGATCTACGGCAAAATACTAATTTTTATAAAAACTCAGTGAACTAAAGATTTGTAACTAGGCCAGATCTATGGATCTCAGAAGAAAATTTTCAATTCAGAGAAAGATTTGTGAATTTTTTTGGATTTTTATCAAAAAGTTCAGATTTACAAACAAGCAGTGATTTTCTTATTTTTTCTGATTTTTCTATCTTACCACCATCATAGATCATCGACGTGATCTATTCGTTCCCAAATGGAGTCGCCAAAAGCTGTTGGAGTGAAAATCATCACTTGGGTAGATCTATGGATAAGCGAGCCAACGGTGTGCGGGGCATAGCCCTCTTTGAGTCAAAGCAAAGCAAAACTAGTTTATTGCTATTTCTACCGGCGAGGAACCTATGCAAGTCTCACTGATTCTACCTTCGGGGGTTTGGGATCTCATCCCAGTAGAGGTTTTTCCGACTGTGAAAAGAAAGGAATGAAAGAGAGGAGGAAGAAGGAACAGGTCCGAAGGGAGAAAAGAAATGAATTCCAAAGCAGAAAGGTCAGAAGATTTATGTTTTTGGGTTGGTAGTAAACAAAGCCAAACCTACTTGCATAAATAAACAAAGCAATACTGATGAGCAAATGACGAGAAAAGTAGATCGAATCTATGAGAATAAACACGTGCAAATCTAACATAAGAAAGTTCGACACATAACACATGTATTCAAAGATAAAGTCTCAATATTTGTATTCTTGTTTTCTTACATACAAGAAAGCTCAAAGTCTTTCTCTCCTCACTTCTATTTTCATCTAAAAATGTTCACCCTCGAATACAAAGCAAGTATATCAATATATATAGAAGAGGATAAGGAAAGAAGGCAAAAAGGAGCCAACCACCTATTTACAAAGATATTTACAAAATATCTAAAAGTCATGTTGACTTTTTACAACTTGATGGGTGACATCATCCCATGACGCAACATGGATGATGTCATCATTTGTGCCAACATACTTTAGACATTCCAACAAGAAAGTCGAAGAAGAAGAAGAAGAAGAAGAAGAAGCTACTCATCATCATCATCCTACGGTGAAAGGGGGTAGCTTTGCTTTTGATCTTTTGCTCAAGTGATGAGATATGGAACTGAGCGTGGTATTCCAAAAACTTGTTAATTATTGGCCCAAGTTGATCCTGAGAAGGATCCTTGTGCCTATCACTTATTGCCTCACAAGTCTCCCACTCATCTATGAGCTTCTCTGGGAGTTTGGAAAAGTCCTTTTCCACCTCAATGAGGAACCCGACGAAGTCCCTACAGGCCAGCAGGTTGTTGATAGATTCAGTGTCAAATGTGACCTCTGGCCCCGTTCCTTGAGAAGCGATCTCTTTGAAGATTCAGATGGTTTCATCAGCTGACCTTAAGGTAAAGGAAGGAGTGAGCAACCCTGGCGACATGTTGAGAACAATTCGCTCCATTTGATGCATCGCATCCAGGGCTTCTTCCTTGACTTTGTCAATCTTTTCTAGAATAAATTCTAGCTGATCCACCCGATAGTCCAGAGTGGACATGATTTTGTTGAGAGCCCTTGGGTGGCCGAAGATGCCGAACTTGACCAGATCTTTGACTGAACAGTCGAACATTTGTTGGAAGGCCTCGTGCTGTAGTCTAGCATGTTCTAGCTCTTCTGATATGGGCCCTGCTAGCGCTTGGAGTTCTTTATTCACCTTACTGATATTCAGGTATAAGTCAGAGAACTCGGCGATCACTTTTTCGTTGTCTTTGAGGATTTGGCTCCTCCAAGCGGAAACGGCCATACCCTGCTCACCGATCTTTGCATATTCGTTGATTTTCTCCTGGCTGAGAAGCTCAGAAGTCTCGGCGGTAGTTGTGGGAGGTGCACTACCCATCTTCTGCAAGGCTTGGAGCAGATATTTATTTTGCTCTTTTAGTAGCCTTTTCTCTTCTTTCATCTCTTGAAGCTTTTGACAGAGGGCGTCAACCGTGGAAAGAGCTTCCCCCTGGAGACTTTCAGAAGATGTCCCCATTGTGACTTGGGTCACAGTGAAATCTGTCGAGAGATAGATCCTTTTTCTCTTTGAGGGGAACAGGGTATGCAATTTCCATGATTCTCTCACCTGCAGCACTTTTAGAGAAGCGTGTAACAGGCTTCTGATTCTTTGCCCCTTTGGCTGGGATCACTGAAAAAGTCCATCGGAGCGATGGGAACTTTCCTCTTTTGGCTTAGCTGGCTTTGAGAGATCCGGACCGGTCCTATGGAAGAAGGACCAGAGAGGAGAGGAGGAGCCCGGCTACGGTAGAAGAGGGGAAAACGTGGAGACACATGGAGGCGGCATTGAGAGAATAGCCGAAGAAGTATCCACGGGAGGAAGGAAGCTGCAGCTACGGAAGACATAGGAAGGGAAGGGAGCCGGAGTTGAGGGAAGAAATGGAGGAGGATAGATCAGCGAGGAGGAGAAGATAGACGAAGAAGTAGGGAAAGAGTAGAAGAAGGGGACAGAGGACACGACCAAAGGGATGGTCGCTTGAGTCACTCGAGGAGGGGAAGGAAGAGAAGAAGAAGGGATAGAAGGGACCTCTGTTGTGGTAGCAATGCCGACATCCTGAGTGGATGGGCCAATTGGAACTTCCTCTTCTGCTTCTTTCTCTGGTGTGACCAGAGATATTACCTGCTCGGGTGCCGCGGAAGGAGGACTCTCAGGGGCTTCTTCCTGAATGGTGCTGGATTCACCTTCTACACCTTTGCCTTTAAGCTGCTTCTTGGATCATGAAGGTGCGTTGCCCAATGGGGAGGTTGTGAAATCTACCCCGAGGTAGATTAGGCCGTTCATCCGGCACCAATGTTCTGTCCTCCGCAAAGTCTCCTTGACCCTCTCCTCAATTGTCTGAGGAGCTTTAGTTCTATCAATGGCCGGGAAGGGCCAATCATCCCCATCTGTATCATTATATACCTTGTCTACTTCATCTTCTGTTGTTTGGTAGCCTTTGGGGACAATGGCTACCCCATATTGGATGATTTCTGCCAATGCTAGGCGAGAATGATCCTTTCTTCTGAGCTCTACCTCATGGAGGACGTCAATATAAATATCCTCGATCTGAGGAACATGGATCGGATCAAGCTTTGCTCTTGGCAGGCAGCCCCTTGGGTCGAAGGTGGGCCTGGCTGGGAAGTCATGCTTCAAATTGAGTAACTCCAGCTCTGCAAACATTTCCTTCACCTTGTGGTGGGTAGAGCATGTGTATCGGCCCACCTTGTGAGGGGAAAGGAGTTCCACCCTTCTTTCTTTTAAGGCATTTTTATGGTATGTGACCATTTGCCTTGATTGTTCAAAGAGAATCAGCTTAGGCCCAAGACATACCTTGGTAGCCTGGTTGGCTCTCCCAAAAATTTGGCAGCCCTTAGATAGGTGAATGTAGGAAATTGGGTGAACAGGGCTCCCCATTTCTCCATGGCTGCCACTATGTTTTTGGTCATACGACTATGAGTCATATTCGGCCTTAGCAGGCAGATGATGTGATAAAAAAACACATCGTTAACTTTTGTGAACTGGGAGATGCTATTCTCCAGCCTTAATTCTAGATAATACTCGTATATTTTGACCTGAGGCCAAACTCCACTCCGGGTTAGGCCTGGATAATCCCTCTCTGACGCTGCAGCGTAGACCACGTAGGAGTTCATATGGAATACTCCCGTTGTGCTGAATTGTTGTAGCTGCTCGGAGATGGTGTTGCTTATAATTTCCCCCCAGCAAAAGCGCTGATCAGGCAAATTCTTGTTCATTGTTTCCAAGTAGCGCAGCATCCATTTATGGAAGTAATGGGCGTCAGAAAGCCCGAAGACCCTGCTCAGGAAGGTAATGGTATCGCTGAGCTCTTCTGAGAAGTCACTGCGGTGGATGATTTGGGGCCACCGGGTTACCACCTTCTTATTTTTCAGATATACTTCATTCATTAGCTGCATACATTGGTCTTCATTGTCTTCCCAGGCCTTGATGCACTCTGCTTGGCTAATGGCCACAAAGTGCCGGTGGTGAGGGATGCCGAGTATGATCTCAAAATGACGGGCAGTGAGGTTAATGACTACATCGCCCTTACTATTTTCGACACATCTTCTATCTTTATTGTAACACTGGGCAACCACCATCATAAATTCATTGTTGACGTGGCGCGCGGGATTCCTCGGCGAAGTGCGAGAACACGCCTATTAGTTTGTCCATCCATGGACTCCTTGTAACTTTCTGAGTTCTGGCCCAGAATTCCTCCATGTCGATATGCCCCAATTCTGAGTCTCTGACGTCCATGCTGCATTCGGCCTGTGACTCGGGCATTCTGACCCTTTGATATTTGTACTTCATCTCTTCCTCTGTAAGCTTGGCCTTTCCTTTTGGTTTGGTGGGTCTCCTGCTGGATGTAGACATATGTTCTTTCGAACTCAGTTGCTGATCTGCATGAAGAAGAAGCGAGACCCAATCCGAAAAGGTTGAATTAGCCATTTGATCTTCCATTGGAATGTTAGCAGAAGAAAGAGTTAGAGATTTTTAGGCTCAGGGCGCAGGGCGCATGAAAATTGTAGCTTACAGGGCTAAAATAGGTAAGGCGCACAGGAAGAGGATGTTGCAAAAGTTAAACTGGCACCAAAGGCGCATGGCGCATGCATACTGCAGAGTGCATTTTAGTAAAGGGCGCATGAAAGTTGCGTGTTGCATGGAGACAGGATGCGCCAAAGGCGCATGGACTTTTCATGTTACATTGTGATTTGGTGCGCCCTTTGGCGCATGGGAAAAGTGTGTAACAGGAACTTTTCGTGCGCCAAAGGAAATATGGCACGGCGCATGGAGGGTTTGCACAACACGAATGTTACTGTAAGGAGGGATGCGCCTGCGCTTTTACGACTTTATACTTGGCGCGGATAAAGCTTGTGCTGCATGGGTGCGGGGTGCGCCATTGGCGCATGGAAAAGTGATGCAGCAAGGAAGGTTTGTGCGTCAAAGGGGCGCAAGTGTTTACGATGTAGCACGCAAGGTGGGTGTACCATTGGCACGAGGTTTTAGTTATGCTGCAGGGGGGACAGATGCGCCATGGGGGCGCAACTGTTTATAATGTTGCATGACGTCTGGTGCGCCAAAAGGGAAAAACAGAGTTTTTCACATGGTTCAACCCTTCTTTCTTTTTAAAGTTCCAAGGTTGTTTCGAGAGATATAATGGTTCAAGCCAAAGGGGGTTTCAGACCAAGTTTTTCAGGATAACATCCTCTTCCAGCAGATCTAGAAAGAGGAAAACAAGGAAAGAAAGCACGGGGGAGAGCTAGCTCAAAAGATGCATCTCAAAAACCAATCAGCAAGCAAAAACCAGATCAACAAATCACATGGACGAGATAGGAGCACTTACCCGAATAAATAGTGAAAATCTTGAGCACGGGTCCACAACGCGTTGAAAACGATGAGGCAGAGGCTGACAGGCTCAGAGGATAAACAACACGTGATATGCGTCTGATGATAATGACATTTGGGCGCGCAAACCATATATATATATATATATATATATATATAGGTGAGCTGGTCATTAATGCGCCACCCACTTTTTGAAAGGCGCATGAGAGTGGCTGTCGACACGAGAAGGAATGCACCCTTTGGCGCACCAAAACACCTGCCAACATGAAATAAAGCGTGCCTTTGGCACACCGAAAGGGATGTCGACATGGGATTATGTGTGCCCTTTGGCGCACCAAAACATGGCGCAACAAAAGTTGCACCAACACAGGCGCATGTGCCTTGGCGCACGCAGGGAAGACTCAACATACTTTGGCGCACCAAAAGGTGTGTTGACACTGAAAATCACGTGCCAAAGGTTTTAAAGGGGGTGCACCAAAAGTTGGTGTTACATAGCAATTTCATGCACCCAGCCAAAAAAGGCTCAAAAGACAAGTTCGAAAAACCAGATTTCCTGGGAAGGGATTTTATAATGTTTTGAACGAAAGGGATCCCTAACGAGGGATCGGAACAAAATTTCGGTATGGTTATTGGTAAAATTTCCCTTGTCAATTTTACGGGATAACAAATACGAGGGCATTTTCTTGTTGATGCATCAGTACCATGTGAACAAGTACTAACATGGTAAGACTACTTTCTATAAGTGACACAAAAATACAACACAAGTAGGATAAATAGGTGGTGGTGGGTGAATTGGGGCTAAAATGTCAGCTAGAAAGCGACACATGCTAATCGATGTCGATTAGGGTAAACAGATGCTGGTCATAAGTAACCGTTGCCGATCACTATGGAAAGTGAACAGTTGGTCAAAAACAAGGTATAAGGCCAAATTTTCTACGTATGCAAGATCTTAATGGGGTTTACCGGTAAAGTGAATATGATGATAGTGACAAAGACTTTGAAAATTAAAGAATGTGAATAAGTGTTCTTTTGGGTAAGTTTACCAAAAAGAACTATAACCGATCTTTGGTTATGTAAAATCAATGACGGTTAGAGGGTAACCAAGGAAGGTTCTTTGGACCGACACACGATTACTTATGAAATTGAAATAGCGATGAAGAAATGTGATTTTGAGTTAAAATTTGATGTGGAATCAAACCTAGAATGATGAGAATATGGTCTAGACACACTCGGATGAAGCCGGAATACACCAACTGTGATGAGGAGTGTGTAAGGAAAAATAAGAAAAATGAAGAGTGTGACCTCTCACCTCAAAAAGAAAACCAAGTAGAAACAATGAGAAAAATACAATCCTAAGAGTGCTTTTTCTATTATGTTTGTTTAGCTTATGATATTTAAGGGTGACTTATGAAGCGTAAAATAGAGTTTTTGGTGAGGATGGCTTCCTACGAAGAAGGAGATCTACAAGGAGAGGTTTTAGGTATGTTATGGTGGGGGCGGGCCTCGCTCTGAAGTATGACTCAACAGAGCAGCAAGCTAGGTGCCCACTATGTCATGATCGTGTGATCACCTACAACTTCTTCCAGGAAAGATGTTGTTTAATAATGTGTGTATTTTAAATTTTTTGTGAATTTTGGATAATATTCGGAGAGAGAGAAAGAGAAAGGAAGTGCTTTTCTATGATTCATTTGTCAACCATTAGCTGGTCATGACTTCCAGCATATAGGTTACCCTCATTTAATGTGAGCTAATGCAGAAAAGCAAAATGAAATGAAGTTAATTTTAAACCCAAATCAAAATATGGAATTTGATGACACAATAAGAGGAATAGGAGAAAGTATGATCTTTCACTAATGCAATGCAAATGAAATAGAAGAAGAGTTATTTTTAAGCACCAAAACATGATTGCTTTGAGACAATAGAAAGAAGAGAAGATTCCAAGGGAGAAATTTTAATGTGAGAACCTTTTAGAAAGGAAACAAACATACAATTTTTCACCTAGAAATGAAGAAAATGCAAGGAACCCGAATGTGTCCCCTTTCAGGCGTGCAAAATGTTTCACACGATTACGGTTCTTATTTTGGTATGGATGTCAGTTCTCTTGCATGTAGCTCGGTTTCATCACTTGTTCTCAAAAGATGTGATCTCTCTCTCGAGAAATGTGTCAACCTTGAAATAAGGTTGTTTTGGGAGTTAAATAGTAATGAATATGGTTCTAGCTTAACGGTGGTGCTTAAGGGTAGCCGGCATCGGTTAGGGTGGGATTTCCTTGGTTTAGTAAAGCTTAGGGCGAGATCCCCTTGATTTTCTCGGGATCTCGTCTCATTTTACTCCTTGGGTTAGCATAGAAGCTTCCTTATAACGGGCGGGAATGTGGTTAGAGGGAATGTAGGCATTGATTTTTAGGGTTTGGGTAGGTCTTAGTTAGTTATGGAAACTTACTAAGAATAGGTCTTAGGATGAGGGGGCTAGATGAGGTGTCTAGGTGAGGTGGATATGTGGTCATTATCTCAATTAGGATATTTAAATAATAAATATGGTGAGGATAATGAATTAATTTAATTTAAATAATTAAATTAATATTATAGTGGGGTGAAGGGGGCCATGGCTAGGTGGATGTGTTCAAAGTATTAATTTGACGAGGGACCTAAGGGGAGTGTAACCTAATTTTAGTGTCTACAAGACCATTTCTATTGCTCAATGGGATTGATGGTTCATGCATTTTTCATCTGTTGGGGCTCGGGGCCATTCTAGTAGAGCTTCCCTTCTCTAATGGATTTGGTTGGGTGGAGAGCATTTTTGGCTCTCCTTCGTGTTCTTGGACCTCTTGTGAAGATTTTGACTCAATTTTGTAGCTACTTCATCTTTATTATTGGTGGATTTAATAATTTTTCTACCCTTGTAATTTGAGATTTAATGTACAATAAAAGTTGTGTAACCCTCATATTTTTATTTCTTAGGAGGTATGTAAGCTTGAAAATATTCTATTATGGACAAATGTGTTAAACCAATATGCAGTGAAGAAATTTGAATTTTAAAGGGCTAATGAAATGAAATAGAATATTCTTCATATCCTTTATTTTTTGCCTAAATGTTAACTTAGTGGATTGTATATTGGTAAATGAATGGTTTTTCTTGGCTTGGTTAAATGGTATGTTATGGAAAGTGTACTAACTTATTTTGGATGAAAACAAGAAAATGGAAATTTAGGTAATCTTTTCTTACAACTTGCATTTGGAAGTCACCATAAATGGAATTTTTCTACTTGGTTGATAGTGTCATAAGTTTTACTTTACAAATTTGATGGAAGCTTAAAGCACTTAGTAGTTTAGCAAATATAAGTTCTTTCATACTTGTTAAAACCACCACAACCATGGATCTAATACATAGGTTATATAAAATGAAACACCTATTTATAAATAATATGATTATATCAATAGAATATCTCACATATATGAAATTTATATAATACATAATAAATATTAATTATTTATATACAATTATAGATAATTTATTATTACAAAATAGAATTGTATTAGTTATTGGATTAAAATTCTTTATATATATATATATATATATATATATATATATATATATATATATCAAGAAACACTATATAAATTATTATATATTTATTATAATAAGAAATAATTTATATAATATAAGTTAATATAAGTTTGTAGTACATATTTATATATATATATATATATATATATATATAATAAGAAATAATTTATATAATATAAGTTAATATAAGTTTACGTACCTATATATATATATATATATATATATATATATATATATATGAGTAATAATAATAATAATAAAAGGATCATATATATATATATATAATGGGTAGTGAATGGATAGCCTTTCATGGAGGAAGAGTGGAAAATACAAATCTTACATAGGCATATGTGCCTTCAATGGCTTAATCAAAACAACCTACCTAAATAAAAGATAGAGACCAGGAAGAGCGAAGTGGTAGCCTCGCCTACCACAAAAAGGGCGTTGCAAAGGTTCAATGCACATAGCATAGTTACTAAGAATTTAAATTTAAATTTAAAAATTAATGTCCAGAAGTAACCAAAAAGGTTAATGGGACTACAAGAGGAGCAAAGAGAACAAGAAAATGTAGGAAAGAAAAAACAAAGACAAAAAAATACAAGAAGCAACTAGAAAGAGACAAGATACAACAAGTCTATGTGCCATGCTTAAGAGGTTCTACACCTGGTAGATCATGACTATTGTGTGGAGTCATGAGCTCATTTATGCCACCAATGTTGTGTAGAAGGCTAAAGAAATGAATCAATAGTCTGAGACCCAAGGATTTCATGATGATGTTTGAGGAGGCCATATCTATGTTGGGTAATCTCCCTGATAAATAAAGCTACACACCTTTGGTCTTCATAATGGATAAGGGCCCGTAATGAGCCTTGAGTTTCTCAAAAGAGACAATAATACATACCATATATATTATAGTACATAGGAAAACAAAATATAAAGTGTGCAAGTGTGTTGGTCTCTAGGAATTCAATTCTTTGTCTCCATGCAAAGCTGATGAGAACAAACTTGTAGTTGGCCTAAGGGGAATCTCAAACCAATTGGAAGCTTGATGTATTTGGGGGGAATGACACGTTCATCTTCAATTAGGATATAATGCTTCAAATAGTGGTGAATTTTTGTTGGTAATGGTTCTATTTGTTTAATCAAGTTTATTATGGAAGCTTTGTAAATCTCCTCTCTAATTCCTCTATGAATTTCCCTTCTTATCATGTGGGAGAATTAATAGAGAATGAGGGTGCATTATCATGTGTGCTAATATGGTGGTGCATTATGTGCAAACATGTGTGCTAATGTGGGGGTGCATTATCATGATTTCAAGGTTTAGCTTAAAGGTGATGACATCCCCACATCAATTAATGATATTATTCAATCTAAAAGATCACAATAATTATTCTATCTCTCACACAAGTGATTTTAGTTGGCACAACTATCATGGTAGTAAGCTCAAGTGTGGGGTTTAATCTCTAAGAAATTTCATTTTGATATTATCAATTATAGGTTGCAATTGGTTTTTCTTTGGGAGAACAAAACTGAAACCATGGGAGACAATAGATTCAGGTGAAACCTTCGAGCCATGGCAACATTTTTGACAATCCTTTTATGTGGCATATGCTCAAAATTGGGGGATTTAGAAAATATATTACCAAGTTACATGGGCATGATCCCTCACTCACCAAGTATTTTGGTATGGTATGGAATGAGGGCAAGGTGGTTGTTCAGTGGTATGGAGATTGAGATATCTTAGCAGTCCATAGCCCAAGTCACTGAAATGGAGATGAAAGGGCTCAAAAATTTTAAGGACAGGAATATGTGGGACCATGAAATTAACACTTTATTTTTTTGAAAGTAAAAAGTTCACTTTTTAGCTGATGGCATATCTCATTCATGCATACGGGGGTATGGAAGGAGGTCTACATTCACATTATGAAGTATTTAACCCTATAAGGCAAGTATCGCAAGATCTATACCCATCATTTGTCTTTCTTGACATGTTTAGGCACAAAATCATGATGAGCATTCCTTTCTTTCTTCATATGTATTTGTGGAACTCTGTGAGAGATTTCCAGGGGGTGGATACCCCCATTCACGAAGGCCTCATCCTCCTCTTATTTCAAAATAGTAAACCAGTGTCAACCAAACCTGTGCCCCCTATCAAGGAGGATGATGATATCACCATGGCCAAATATCTCACCAAGATGTGTGAGGGAAAGGATGCCCACAACAAATCTGAAGAGGGGGACAATGTGGAAATTATGGATAATTAGGATGAAGGGCCCTCGAAAGGAAAAGGTAAAATTATTGTGGATGAGGACCCGAGCTATGAGGACCTGAAGAAAAGGGTGCAGCATTTGGAGACTATTGTTCAGGTTATGGAGGAGGAAAAATCCAACATCAAGGAAGACATGCTAGACAACATTGAGGCTATAAAGAAAGTATGAATTTCCCAGAAGAACATTAGGGGAGAATTTATTGAGCTAGAAAAACTTGTTCATGACATGAGGGCTAGATTGGAAGCGGCAGAAGAGGGACTGAAAAAAAGAAAATACCATTCTAGTTTTAGTAGCTTCGAGGATGAGGAAGAAGAGGATCATACCCAGAGGAATTTGGAGCATGAGCATAACAAGGTGGAGTTTGCTACCATGGTGGGAAAGCCTCCCAAAATCCAAAAGAAAAATTAATGATTTTGTATCTAAGCCTGAACTTTAGGTGGACTTTTGGCAAACTGTCTTTGTTTCTTTTAGTTGACTATTTTTTTCTCTTAGGATAGTTTATGGACCTTATGTCCTTGGAGTTAAGCTTGTTTAACTCCCTTTGGTCCTATTTCTCCTTCTGCATCTTTTTTTATCTCACATAATGTAATCTTTCTTATAAGGCCTCTCGGGAACCTATCCTTGTTTTAACCTAATCTAATAAAAAATTTAACGGGAGAAAGGTTCAAGTGCAAGGCATTCAAAGGTTCCTTTTTAGGTTCACCATCAAGGGAGGCTAAGTGATACACTCTCAACCCATACTTGTGAGTGATGACGTATGGACCAATCCAATTAGGGGAAAAATTTCCACATTTACTCCATTCTAAAGTAGTGACATTTATTTTTCTTTGAGAACAAGATCACCAATCTTGAAGTCATGTTCTTTTACATGTTTATTATAGGCATGTTTGATGCATTATTGATAGAATTAATGATGTTTAAGGGCCATTAAGTATTTTTCATCTAATAATTCTAGTTTTTCAAGATGGTCTTGTCGATATTATTCATCGGGGATAAATTATTTGAGTGATACATGGAGTGATGGGATTTGAACTTCAAGGGGTAGAACCACCTCAGAGCCATAGACTAGAGAGAAAGGGGTAGCACTAGTAGTATTATGTATGTTATTCCGATAAGCCCAAAGAGAAAAAAGGATTTGGAGATTTCAATTCCTAATCGCATCGTCTATAATTTTCATGAGGATTTTAGTAGGCATTTTATTAGAGGCTTCAGCCTATCCATTTACTTAGGGATAGTATGGTGATGAAAATTTGAGTTTAATGTTGAAGGCGTTGTAAAAAATTTAACATCCTTGTCTTTAAAGGATTTTCCATTATCTATGACAAGTTTATGAGGAACAACAAAACAACATATGATGTATTGATAAATGAAATTGACAATTTCATTTACTTTAGTTGAAGTCAGGGAATAGCCTCAACCCATTTTGTGAAATATTCAATGTCTGTGATAATTTAATGGTGTTGTTGTGATGATTTAGGATTGACAGTGTCAATGAGATCTAATCCCCATTGTGAGAAAGGCCATAAATAGTGAGCAAGTTACAAATCTTGACAAGGGACATGGATAATATTTTAGTGTTGTTGACATTTGACTCATTTCTTGACGTAAGCACAACAATCTTAATTTATAATAGGCCGATAATAGGTGAGTTGTAAGACATGTTTAGCGACAACATTACCATTAAAATGTCCACCACATATATTGTCATGGACTTCTTAGATTACTTTGATAGATTTGTGGGATTTGAGACATCTTAATAGAAGGCCATCAAATCCGTTTTATAAGATACCACCTATGATGATGTAATGAGAGGCGTGTTGAAGAAATGATCTTTTAGTGTTTCGTGATAAATCGGAAGGGATTTTAGATTCATAAAGGCATTCAAATATGATTGGATGATATATGGATTAGTGAGGGACCATTGTGACAATCTGAGGCTAATTTTTGAAAGATGTTGGTAGTTGAGGATATCCCTTAACATTAAGAAAATGTTTTTTTCTACTTTGTTTGGAACCATTTTGGGATATATCATATATAATGAAGGCTTGCTGGTGGATCTGCCAAATTTTTCGTTATTGTGGGATTAGGGGAACCTACCAGCTAGAGCGTAATGTGTAGATTCCTTGGGCATACGGGGTATTACCAAAAAATTTATTAAGGGGTATGCCAAGATCACCACACCATTGGAAAATTTTCTAAAACACAAAAGTACATTTCACTAGGGAGAGGCGCAATAGATGGAATTTGATACATTGAAGAATAATCTTATCACTATACTTAGATTACACTTTCCTTCTTGGAATAAGCCATTCCATGTACATGTTGATGCTTCGGGGGGTGGTGATTAGGAAATATTATCACAACCTGGAGTGGGAATTGTTGACTACCTCTTTTTCTTTGTTAGTAGGAAGCTAACCCCAACATAACAAAACTATACTACTACTGAGTGCAAAGCATTTTCAATGATCTACGTGCTACACAAATTTAGAAAGTATCTATTGGAAACACCCTTTACATTCTACACGGACCACATGGAATTGAATTACTTGGTAAACAATCCCATTTTACAAGGGCACATATGTAGGTGGGTCCTATTGTTTTAAGAGTTTGAGTTTACGGTTGTTGTGAAACCGGGTAAGAGTAATTTAGGACCTGACCATTTATCAAGGATTGACTCAAGGGAGGACGCACAGAGCATTGAGGATACAATGCCAAATGTGTAATTGTTTAGATTACAGTGCACACCCTCTGACTTGGAAGATATTGTTGTGTTTCTCAAGATGGGTATTGGAGGGAATGAAGACTTTAGAAAAGAAGCGAAGTTATCCATATGCACCACACCCTAAATGTTGTTGGTGCAGACTTATACAAGCTAATTCAGGATGATATTTTTCCCAAAGTGCATGTTAGAACATGAATGCATTACAATCATGGAGGAAGCACATGGTATAATTGTAGGAGGACACTATACGCAAGGAATGCAACAAAGTGTGTAAGATCCTTCTAGAAATTTTTGGTGGGAAATGGTTTACAAGGATTGTATCAAGTATTACAATGCCTATGACTACTACTAGTGCCTTGGTAAAATAGGGAAAAGAGATGTAATTTCATTGTGACTGATTTTCAAGTGTAAAATGTTATCATTACATGCACATATTATCTTACAAGGTGGGAAGAAGTGGCACCTATAAGGGATTGTACAGTGGTAATAGTAGATAGGTCCTTGTGGGAAAACAAAATCAGCAGATATCAATTCCTGTTAAGCTTAGCAAGTGATAGGGATAATCATTTCTTGAATGAGATAGTTAGGATCTTATTAGTAGAATTCATGGTAGCACACCACAAGAAAACCCCTTATCACCCAAAAGCTAATGGGACTACTGAGGAATTTAACAAAATTATAAATCACATGTTAACCAATATTTATGATGTAGGAAGAAAGGATTGAGATGATAAAGTTTCTATTGTGTTATGGTCATATCGGACTACTTATAAAATACTAAACAAGGCCACACCTTTTCAATTGGTGTTTGGTATGGAAGCAATGTTACCTATTGAAATCATGTTACCATCACTATGTATAGTGCATGTAGGAGGATTAGATGATGAAAAATCACTTGAGGATAGGATTGATAAGTTAATGCAGTTAGATGAGAGGCAGGCTATTGCTCACTGGAGTCAAAAAATAGAAAAATCTAGGCAAAAGGCATGGCATGATAGACACATCAAGAACAAATAGTTTGAGGTTAGGAAGATGGTTCTATTGTATGATTCCAAGTTTATACGTCATCCTGGGAAATTCAAAGTCCATTGGATGGGCCCATATATTGTATTCTATATACTTTATTCAGCACTTTCCATTACAAGTGTTATATGGAACACATTTATCGTGCCATTTTAATGCGATTAGGTTGAAGCCATACTATAAATAATTCTTACTTTTGTTCAGAAATAAGGAAGTATTTCCAGTTAGCCAAGGTTTTTCTTTGCAGTTTCCTTTCTCGTGTTTCCCTTCTCGTTGCTTTGTGTTGTGTGCATTTATGCGCTAGTAGTTACTTATTAGTTTCAAAAAAATTATATGCATAGAGGATTGCACATCAAGATTTGTGTGGGGTGGAGTGATGTGACAAGTACTGGAATCTATGATTGTGGATGGCTCGGGTTGAAAAATAAAAAACACATGGATTGGAAGATCATGCATGGAAAAGGTGAACATAAAGGAAGGATGGTGTCAAAAGGATTTGAGAAACCACATATAAGGGTAAAAAGAGCAGGAGCAACATGTGATAGGTAGAAGAAAGAACTTATTTCAATACATAGAAGAAGAATTAACTTCGGCATGGGAGAAAATGTGAAGAACTCTATGGTCGAGGAAGTTACACACCATAAGGTTGCGGAAGTGTTTGTGTAGGATTTACCGTGGAGGAAAAGTGCTAAACGTTGACATTAGAAAGAAAAAAATTCCTTTATTGTAAAATAACTTTGGTAGGTGGCATGGCATTTATTGCAGAGAAAAGAAAAATTTATAAATAAAAGATCGGGGTGCATTATTTTCTACCTTACATTTTAAAAAGAGCTCTCGCAAACTAGGGCATCCTTGTGAATAAATTTTGAGAAGAGTTGTGAAGATTTGTGTGCATAGCTAGTTTTTTCAAAGTGAACTAGAGTGGAAAGAAGTACATGGGCATAAATAGAGAAGGTTGTCTGGAAGAATCCCATGGGTGATTATGTTGTCTTGTGGAAAATGGGTTTTCCATGTTATGGTGTCGTAAGTTAGGGCACGGGGTTTGAAGGAATTTTCACAAACAAGTAGAGCCACAAAGTTGAGAAGAGCCATGATCAGGAGAAAGGAAGAATTTTTAAGGACACGAAAAAGAAATGGCACCCAAGGAAAGTAACAAATGTTTCACCAAATAAGAGAAAGGGCAAGGGGAAACAAGATGTCTCTGCTAGTTTCAATTAAGAATGGTACGCGGAAATGCAAAGTACCCATATGTTGTATTACTTGGTAAAGAATGGGTGTCTCACATTAGGAAGATGGTCATCAAGTGATTATAACCATCTAATGAGTAAGATAGAGAATGAAGTGACACTAGAACTAGTTCACCTTAAGGAAAAAAGGACACTATATGGAATTCCCATCTATGATGATGAGGTAAAGGAAAAAATGGAGAAGGTTGGGTTATTACAACTCTATGAGTTTCCCTATTTTGGCAATCTTGAGTGAATATACCAATGGTTGATGTTGTGTGTGCATGAAGACCACTTCTATTTTGTAGGCCAGAGGATGCACATAACTCCCCAACTAATTTCTAATTTCACCAGCCTTATCTATGAATTATATTCATTGGACGATGAATTGGAAGACAAGGAATCTATTAAGAAGACTTTTGAGGCTTATGACTACAGAAGGGCTCATGTTATTCGACATTTCTATAATTACTGACCCAGTGATGAGGATGGCTATGTATTTGGTTACAAATTTTAATGTACAAGATATATGGACACAAATCAACAAGGCTTGGTTGAATGTGTGCCACAAGATCTCAAAGGGAACCATCTATAACCTCTCATCTTTCATTACAAAGGAGATCATAGATTCTACATGTGATGGAGAAAATATTATGTTTGGTAACATCTTCCTCACCATTGTATTTTCATATATTGGAGTCCCCGATGGGCGAGAAAATTTTATTTTGGAGTATCAAGATGAGAACCCCTCCCCCACTAGGAGGTTTGAACAATATACCTATGACACCATGATAGCCACTCATAAGGCGCACCTAGAAAAGTGGTGTAAGTGGATGTGTGACACATTTTGGGATGAATGGAGAATACCCGAATAGTTTGCCTTTACAAGTGCAAGGAGAAGCATGGTTCACCATATACCATCATTTTTGCATTGAAAGATTTACTTTGGTAGATGGCACCAGGAGTTGGTGGTGTAAATTTCTTTCTCCTTAACAATGCAAAGTACTTCTAGGTCGGGGTCAATTATTTCAAAGGGGCAAGGAAACTCAGATTTGATCTAAGTGTAGTGGATCAAGACTACTATGAGTTGTGTAAGAAACTAATATACTCCAAGAAGCATGCCTATGATAAAAATTATCTCTCCCATGATGTACACATGTTAAAACCAATAACATTACCTATTACAGGGAGGAAAATAGCAAGGGTGTATTTTCACGTAAGGCCTAAGTATGAAAATGGAACTTATGTTAAAGATGATGTATCCATTCTTGAATACCCAACCGCATGGAAGAAGCTTGCACTAAGGAAAAGAGATAGAGGAGAGAATCTTGAAAAAGGCACCGAGCATGGAGATAGCATAGTTAGTAGGGTCACAGGAGTTAGGCATGGGCACCAGTACTTATAACTATCAGAAGAAATATCCTATGAGAAAAGATTCACCATAAAAGGATTCATCAGAAGGAAGAATCACCAAGTAAGTGAAAAGTTTCTAGATAAATAAGAAAAGAGAGGTCCCCTAAACCAGAATCACCAGTAAGGAAGAAGAAGAGAGTGAATAAATGGATGGACTCGGATGAAACAAAAAATAGTGAGGCCAACAAGGGTGATGAAAATGATGAAGAGTGCAATCAGGTTTAGAACCATCCTATATACAATGTACATGATTTAGAAGAAGAACAAAATGAAGAGAATGATGAGGATAAAGGAGGAACTCATGACAAAGGGGGAGTGTGGAAGTAAAAATGAAGGATCGAGAAGACCCCAGACCACGACCAAGGATCAGATGGATAATACCATAGAGAGAGAAGTAGAAGGGATTATCCAATAGTTGGTAGATCACGAAATCAAGTGAAGTGTCGAGGAAGTAGTTTAGGAAATGGAGGAAAGTAAAAGTTTGGGAAAGGAGTATGGAAGCATAGGAAGAGACCCTAGCTTAGCAGTAAGCTTCCCAAAGGAAGCACACATATAGGAGGAAAGGGTATAGTAGTAGTGTAGGAACAAGAAATGACTTACATTAAGGATCGCAAAGAGGTACTATGCACATGTTTCAAAATTATAGTGCCTACAAATCAACTCCTTGCATGGTATTCTTTTGATGATGAGGGTGTGCACCCACGAACAAGGAAAATTTTATCTTGGGATTTTGAGTCCCATGTTGATGAACCTAAATTTGAGGTCAACTGAGATGCATTGATGAAGATACCATATGCCAAAGGAGTAAACCCTTTGGTGAATTCCCAACAACTATCCGATGAGAAATTTTGCAACGTGCTCAACAAAGTATTAGTGGAGGTAGAAGCAATAATCTTTGGTAGAAATGACATAATAAGGGTCTTGGAGGAAGATCTTGAGAAAAAGAATGAGGAGATCATTGAGTGGGACAAAGAGATAAAACAAAAGGAATTGATCAGTGCGTAGTTAAGGCATGAAATAAGGGATGAAAAGGCAAAGGTGTATGAAATCCATAAGAAGATAGAGGTCATTTCAAATGCCATAATCTTGAAGCACCTGGACCTAGCCCCGCCTGAGTAGAAATATGAGTCAACCATGCAATGCTTGGAAGAATTAACCCACATCCTCACCATGGAAAGGTGACCACTCGCATTAGAGTCAGTAGAAGAGGTGATGGCATGCCAGAAGGAGGAGGAAAAGTTAAAGACTGGGGACATAGTGACTTGGTACTCGAGATCCTTTCCATAGTAAATACTGCCACACAAATGGTTGAGGCCATGTATAACAACTATGCCAATAGGGATAGGGTAGAAATCATATTGGTTACCACGCATCAGGTGGATCTAAAATAATTTCAGAAAAAACACAAAGGTAATAGGGCTGAGTACGAAAAGATATTGGCTGAATTTGAGAAGAAATTAGAATTAATTGAGACCTTGCAAGGTTTGATTAAGAGTAAACTAAAGGAATTGTAACCCTAATTTTCTCATAGGATGGATGCACTAGGCTATCTTAGTAAGAAGTGGAGAGCATTGTTGATATGTTGAAAGCTAAGAGCAAGGAACTTAGTTTTGATGAAGTAAGCGCATTAGTGGGTGACCTACTTCAGCATGTGCATGGAGAAGTAGGCATATGGGAGAAGATTGAGGCATCCATGAAAAAGGAATTCCCACTCATGTAGCAGTAGAACATTCTTCTATTCTTCCATTTCTTCCATCCTTCCATTCTTTAATTGTTTTGATGCCTTTATTTTTTATTCTTTGAGGAAGCAAAAAAATTTTGAGGATAGAGAATGCACATAGTTTCGGGTGATGTTGGACCCTAAAATATTATCTAAGTACCAAGATACATGCATGCACAAGATTAGTAGATAGAAGGGCACTAAGGAAAAGTGCACTAGGAAAAGGGGTTTAAAGAAGGGTTTAAGTGAAACCAGGGCATACGTGAGAGGTGGAACAAGGGTTTAAAGGACTTAGCCATAACCAGCATCATGGAGTCACTTGAGGAAAAATGTGATGACCCAACTAGGCATGATGAGTGGATAAGGTGTTAGCCTGGAACCTTGGAGTTCAAGAAAAGGATATTCCCCATAGGGAATATTCCCAGAGACATCATTGTAGATAGTGGAAGGTCTGTGAAGAGGATAAGAATTCACCAATGGAGGACCACATCGACACTTTACATGCGATATTCTCGGGAGTGAAGTCATTATTGTGGTTGATGATCCTATTTAAAGAGGTATTTAGGTCGGGAACATATACGAGAGATAGATAGAACATACAAGAAGAAATACATAGAGAATGCATATAAAATGTAGAGAAAGAGATGGAGAGTAACAAAGTGCTTTGCAAAGATCGATAGGGTTTAGAGTACTTAGTCTTTGAAGGGTTTTAAGGGATGTCATAAGTATATGTATGGATCTTGGGATCTGTAATAAGGGATAGAATGGGAAAAAGTATAGTTAGGATCTCATATTAGAGAATCTTATAGGAGTTAAGTCTCTGTCATTTAATATATATGGTCTGAGATGACCCTTTTGAATGTAGTATGGTTGTCAGAGATTTTGTTAAATCAATATACATGGATCTGTTTTGTACATCTTGTTTATGGGTGTAAACCCTCATGTTATATGACTTATCATGGCTCAGATATGGTTTATTATACTTCTTACAATGTCATTTAGCTTCTGTGATGCATTAATGTGTAGATCTATTAGTTGCATCTTCTACCTTTTTAAGTAAGTGAATGTACTTTTGTTTCTATAAATAATCCTCCATTAATGGTAGAAATCTCTTACAAATCTCACATAAAGGAGGGGCTCGATGCCCGCGTACACCTCGAGTGAGCGCCCAGCATATGTTGGATGATAGGCTAGCACACTTGGGGTTAGAAAGAAGTATTAAGGGTAAAATAATGACTACAAGAAGAGATACATCGGTGCATGGACACAAAATCACACACTTTGGGTATATATTTAGTATTGATTACATACTACTCTTCATATGATTCCTAAGTAAGAAAAGTACTAATCAACCCATGTATTTGGCCACCTTTCTTTTCTTTATGTTGCCACTTTTGGTCTCGCATCCTTACTTGAACAGTTTTCCTTTTTATATCTCATCATTTATCATCCTAGACACTAGTGCCCAACCAGGATGTCGAAGCATCAGGTGCCCTCATCCCCTCTGGTCACCCCTAACCTCAGTATACTTTATTCACACTTTTTGAGTCCTTTGTATCCATTTGAGCATCTTATATTTTGGGTAGTCAACCTTTTCGGGGTTAATTATGAAATTAAAGAAAAGGAATCATATAAATATAAAGTTATGTGATTATAATAAAGGACCAAGCATTAAGCATTAGCTATCACCACCTAAGGTTACATCCATCAAGCATCTAAGAGATCCATTATATACATCTAGCACCATCCAAGGGACATAAGAGCTGGTTATTATGCATACACTTCATAGGAGGAAATTTCATTATATTCCATGCACACATATATTACATTTATCTACTTGCTCACTATCAAGTGTGACACACACAAGAGCCACCTAAGGCACAATTCCACATACAAACACATATAACTACATTGGGTATGAGATGCACTATAGTGATCAGTCATAAGCTCACCATTGTGACATCTAAGGAAAATCTAACCCCTCATTCTTTATATTCCTTTTTTAGAATTTAATGTCTCTTTGAGGGTTTTACATGTCATTATTTCATTGTAGGTTTCTAGTGACTTCGGCGATCATTGTGCGACCTCTTAAAGAAAAGAAGGTGAACAACAAGGAATACATTGTGACTACTCGGAGAAGGTTTTTTTATCATTTACGTAGATATAGGTGCCCATAAATAGGTCTAGCGCACCCGTAGGATCCCTTATCCTTCTTAAGGCGCCCGGCCTAGGCAAATCATCACCTCAATTGAGGCTCTATGTGATGGTTCTCCCTCTCTATTCATCTAGTCATAACCTCGAATAGTCCATATTTCACTATAAACCAACTAAATATTTTATTACCCTCTTTGTAACTAGGGTTTCACATTTTATTACTTACTTTGCTTAGGTTAATTTTTGTACTTAATTGTTGCATTTACTTACATTGCTACAATAACAATCATATTAGGCACATATTTCCATATTTATCTTAATCATTTTAGTGAACCCGATCTTTGAATACACATTCTCTTTAGGGCTCTTATCCTCTCATTATAATGGCTCAATCTTATGGCTAGTTATTTTTCTCCATCATTAGACTCTTTCCATCATAAAGATTTCAATCCTACCTACTTATAGAATCATTGTGATTGTATCAATAAGCTTAAATCTTAGTTAGCTACCACTTACATCTATTCTCACACATCACCGACTATGTATATAATAAATTTACTTCCACTCTATCTCTCAACAAAGATAAAATCACTTTTACATCAGATGAATTACCATCTCAAGAAATGTTAGACCATGACCCCTCTTATATATTTAGGTTTATATTAATAATGTTGGGGTAAAGCATTCCTTAGTTGACAATGGCTCTAGCCTTAACATATGTAATATTATTTTCCTCCATCGAGTTGGTTTTTTTCGAAACCTATTTGGATCCTTCATCAATATCTATTCACAGATTTGACAATATCCCCAAGCATGTCTTAGGTACCATTGCTCTCCATATTATTGTTGGTCCTTGCACACTCACCATTCCATGCCATGTAATGCCTAATAACCTCAATTACAACATCCTTCTTTGGTGGTCTTCTATCCATGTTATGCATGTGGTCCCCTCTACTCTTTATATGTGGATTAAATTTTCTTATCAAGGACATATTTATGATGTTCCAGCTGATCCTTCCCTTCGAATACTTCCATTATATTAAATAATTCAATTATTCTCCTTTTTATTCAATTTATACTCAAGATATTTCCAAATATGGCCTAGGGTATGAATATTTGCATCATTATGGTTTCTCTAATGATTGTTTAGCTTTGCAAGGAAAATAAATCTCTGCACCTTGGGATATTCTTACACATTATAAAAATTTGGGTTGGGATATCATCCTCCATCTCTCCCTCCTCTGGAAGCTTATACAGCCTTGCATACTTCTTCACTTCCACTTGTACACCCATATCTCCTCAATGATTCTACTCTTACTGATTGGGATCATTTAGACATTTTCACTACCAATGACTCTCTCCTAAAATACATGGGTGTTTATGACCACTTCCCTTCTTTTCACCATAAGAAGCACCCTCCATCATTTATCAATGGTACCACATCTAATGATATTTTTATCCTCTTGATACTATTCCTATTGACCCATACATTGAGGATCGATCAACTCTTCTCAAAGAAGAGACCATACCATATAACCTTAGTACATCAAAAAACCCACGAATAATTTTCTTCGCCACCTCTCTCACGCACAATGAACAAAAAGATATCAAAAAATTTATTCATGAATTTTATGACATATTCACATGGGAATAAAATGACATGCCATGCATTAATCCATCGTGGCCATGCATAACATTGTCATTAATCATGGTGTCAAACTAGTCCAACAGAAAATCTGTAAAATGCACCTAAAAGTTACACTTTAGGAAAAGAAGAAATCCAAAAACTATTGGATGTTGGTTTTATTCATGATGTTGATTATCCCAAATGGGTATCCAACATTGTACCCATTATGAATCTAGATGTCCCTATTTTCTTCTACATATACTTTTGAGATTTAAATAAATATTTTCCTAAGGATAGCTTTATCAACAGGAAATGACACACATATTTCACGATTACATTCACAAGATTATCAAAGATTGCATTGATGATATATTGGCTAAGTCATGACACTATTCCAACCATGCCCAAGATCTATGCACATTATTTGAATTCTTACATCAATATAAAGTATGATTGAATCCCAAAAATGCATTTTTGGAGTCACAACTGGTAAAATCCTTGGCTACATCATCTCACAATGTGGCATTGAAATAGACCCTAACAAAATCAAAGATATTGGTTACATGCCTCTACCTCAAAATTTACATCAATTACGATCATTACAAGGAAAAATTTAGAACATTATAATGTGCATTATGCAACTTGTTGATAAAACCCAACCATTCACGTGCTTGATTAAGAAAGATACTAAGTTTGTATGGGTCAAAAACTACCAACAAGAATTTGTTGCTATAAAATATTACCGTCTAAATCCACAATTTTTAGTCCTCTCGCTATCGGAGCATCCTTTATTACTATATATTTTGGAAAGGTTTCATGCCTTAGGATCCCTTCTAACACAATATGATGATTCTCAACGTGAAAGGGTGATCTATTACATAATTAAGATGTTACTGTCTTATGAATGTAATTATAGTTATATTGAAAAGCTATGCCTTAGCCTTGTCTTCGTCACTAACAAGTTGCACTAGTACCTTCTTAACAATGAGTTACATATCATTACTAAATTAGATCCATTATGATACCTCCTATCCCACACACATATCTTAGGAATTCTATCCCATTAGTCCATGCTCCTTACTTAATTTGATTTTAAATTTATACCACAAAAAATAATTAAAGGCCAAGTCATCACAGATCAATTAGCTAAAGCACCCCTTCTTAACTCATCTCCTATCTCTAACTCATTTCATGATGATTTCATCACTTATGCCATCAACTTTGATACTTCGACAATGTATTTTGATGGGTCTCATTGTCTCTCGGGTTTTGGGGATAGGATTGTCTTCATCACTCCACATGGTGATCCACTCCCTTTTTCCTACTTCTTAGGGTTCTTCTACAACATTGTTGAATGTGAGGCCCTCATCATCAACCTTATTACTATTCAAAATATCTTCATTCATAATCTATGTATTTATGGTGATTCCCAACTCATTATAAATCAAGTTAATGATACATATCACACTAAAGAAGAGCACTTAATCCCATATAATACAATCAACAAATATCTCCTAGATACACTTGAGAATTACTCCATTACTACCATCCCCTCGTAAGGAAAATCATCATGTAGACGCCATGACTAGTGCCTCATCTCTTATCCCACAAGACATTATTGACGAACAAGCCTCATTCATCATCGACACTTACAACATCCTTCCACTTTTGCTCTGCCTCTAACAGCCTTATGATATCACATGTAGCCATGACAACCCCAAGTGGTTTACTATGATTTATAACTATCTATATCATCAAACCATTCCCGATGGTATATAAGCACATGAAACTTGTCTCTTATAGCGTGAGGCTACATACTATGTAATCATTGGAGAATAATTATTTAAGCATGCACTTGATGGTCATTTTTTATGTTATCTCAAACTTTTCGATATTCACACCATCATCTCTCAAATACATGATAGTATATGCGGTGGTCATTTCTCTAGCAAAACCATGTCCCAAAATCTTTTACGTCAAGGATACTATTGTCCTACCATGGAGTAGGATTATCTCAAATACACTACACATTGTGATAAGTTCCAAAAGCATGGTAATCTTCACCACGCACCTACATATGACCTATAACCAATTGCACCAACATGGCCATTTTCTCTATGGGGTTTCGATATTATTGGTATGATAAATGTAGAAATGGTTGATGGACATAACTTTATCATTACTTTGCCATAGAGTATTTCACTAAATGGGTCGAGGCAACACCACTGCGGACTACAACTGGTACTGACATTTGCACTTTCCTCACTACTCACATCATTACTCATTTTGGCATTCCCTCTGCCATTATCACTGATAATGGATCCTCTTTCAAAAATAAGGAGGTTAAGAAATTTCAAAATTCAAAATCAAACAATCATTTTCTACTCCTTATTACCCACAAGGAAATGACTAGGCCAAATCCACCAATAAAACTATTGTCAAAATCTTATGTAAGACTGTTGTTGTTACTAGTGGTGATGATTGACATAATCAGCTATTTTATGCTCTTTGGGCTTATTGTACTAGTGTGTGTACACCTACTAACGCCAATCCTTTTCACTAGTCTACAAACACCGAGGCCATTATACCACTGGAGCTTGAGATACCCTCATTGTGCATTTCACTCAAAGGCATAATTAAATACAATGAATATTGTAAAAATTGATTACATGAGTTATAAATGTTGGACTCTCACCATGTTCAAGAGCTTGAACATATTCATGCATATCAATCTCGTATCGCACAAGCATACAAGCATAAAACTTGACCCTCAAGTTTAATATAGGATACTTGGTCTTAAAAGTAAATTAGAGGAACACAAACATCAAAACTTCACTCAAAGGCAATTTCAAACCCAATTCAATCATTCCTTATATCATAACTAACAAGATTGGTTATGGCATTTATCACCTTGCAAATATTTTGGGAAATCCACTAAAGAACCCACTCAATTTCATGTACCTTAAGAGATACTACTCATGAAACAACAATGTTTTCCTAACGACGGACTCTCATGATTTGGTTAACTCTTGACTATAAAGGGCATACTATACACATGAACCTCATTAACTACACACCGCACACTACACACTACACACTACACATCACATTATTTCCACATCACACGTTATTTTCACCCATTTCTCGTAGCATCTATCACATAATATGCACATTATTCACTTTGAATATTCATGATATATCTTCCTCACAACTATTTTCATGTGTTGTACTCATTATCCTATGACACACTCCAGTTCCATGGTTCATACTCGACTTTTGAGGGTTTTAATATAAAATTAACCTCACCACACTCACTCAATCAATCACTCACACACTTACACTTTGTGTTTTGCACTTTGATGATCACATGTTTCTATTACACACAATTCAAACCATTTCTTGATGACACACTCTCATTTATGGTTCATTATTGACTACTGAGGGGGAATATACAAATGAAACTCATCACATGCATACAAATCCACTCAAGGGGAACATGGATCCTATCATTCATACTACATTCCATTCCACAACATACTACATATCTTGTTCATACTTATTATTTCTTACATTTAATTGTTACATGTCCATTTTATTACACATGATAGATAAATATCTTGTATGTCATTATCATTATCATACACACATGTGTGTTAACTTTCCTTTCTATTTTTGATTGCATCTTATACAAATATCTTGCACACAGTATGGATACTTGGCATAGTACCCAATTATAGTCCCACAACGGCTCCTGGGGGCTTCAAATTTCATACACTACAAGTTCTATTGTTTTATTTTTCATAGATTATTTATTATTGGATTATACATGTTTTAACAGAATTTTTATCTTTCTAACATGCTAACAGGTTATTCATGTGCAAAAAAATTATACTGAGAACTATTTTCTTCCATGGTTTTCATTACATTGGTTTCTCTCTTGTATGTTATTTTTTTTGGGATTTTTCATTTGTCTTGTGTGCACACTATCTACTTTTGGCTTCGTAAGCCTTGATTTTCTTGTGACACCATGAGTGGTGTCCCATGTTTATAACCCACTTTTCATTGTCTGCATTATCTTCTTGTGTGTTGTATTCTTGTGTCTTAGATTACATATTGCTTTCTTATCTGCTAGATTAAATTGTATAATCATGTTTGCTTGTACTAACACTTGTCTCATAGCCACTTTGTTTGTGTGTGCCTTGGTTTCTACCAATCACATTCCCTTCCCCCTATAGGGCACAATTTTTAAGACAACACATGGTTCTCCTTTGGGCCGTATGCTCCTTTAATGATGTCGCATGCACCCCAAACAAGGGGTGTCATCATTTGGGTGAATCAGTCACCCCGTACAATGTCATATATTCACATTTCAACACAACACAATACCGATACAACACATTCATTAGTATTAGATAGGGCTCAAAATAAGATTTTGGTTCTTAGAAAATTAAGTACATCAATGCCGAGATAAAGACAAGAAGCACCAAGGCACCCCTGACCCTTCATGGATGCTTATGAGCAAGGGGAGTTACACAAAATTTGGGAGTTCAATATAGTCTATAAAACTCAACACAATAGATTTTACAGGCCACATATTCCTTAGCACTCGGCATGCATGTACTACAAAAACTTTTCACTTTCGCATTGGATCAAATTGTTCAAATTTTACACACCATCTGTAGTAGTGTTCTACATTCCTGGGAAGCTAGTTAAAGGTTAGAGGATAACGGCAAATTTTTCTCCCTACACTTCTTCCATGACTTGGCATGAGATCTCCCTAAAATCTCACTATTGGCACAATTGGCATGTGGTAGAGTGAAAAAAATTTTCTTCTACAACATCTTCAAGATCCTTTCTACACCCTTTTTCTCATCATGGATCAGGTGCACATGTTCCTTTTTCATTTTCATACTTTATATATTTTCCTTACATACGTTTTACATTATTTCAATCATATATGTGTATTTGAATACTTTTTTGTTCTTATGTTTTATAGTTTTGTCCTTATGGGAAGTAGTAGTCACATCACATCACAACATTGACAATGGGAACATCTCAATATCTACACATTAATTTCCACCCTAGGGTCATTTTCATCATCACTTTTACACTTTTTCCTCCTTAACATCAATGCTTCACATTTTTATCACTCTACGCTTTTTCTTGTCCCTCGGCATGATCTCATCATTGATCTACATGGTTATCAGGTACGCATCTCTTATCTACTTTATTTTATCAAGCTTTTACTCAACAACATAAAGTGAGGGAAAATGTAGACACAAAATCACACACTTTGGGTATCTATTTAGTCTTGATTACATACTACTATTTATATGATTCCTAAGTAAGAAAATTACTAATTAACCCATGTCTTTGGCCACCTTTCTTTTCTTTCTATTGCCACTTTTGGTCTTGCACCCTTACTTGCTTAGTATTCCTTTTTATACCTTGACATTTATTATCCTAGACACTAGCACACAACCGGGACACCAGTGTTAGGTGCCCTCATTTCCTCTAGGCACCCCTAACCTAGGTATACTTTGTTCACACTTTTAAATCCTTTCTAGCCAATTGAGCATTTTATATATTTTACATTCGGCCTTTTCGGGGTTAATTACAAAATTTAAGAAAAGGTTTCATATAAATATAAATTTATATGATCATAATAAAGGACCAAACACTAATCATTAACTATCGCCACTTAGAGTTGCATCCATCAAGAATATAAGAGCTCCATGGAATACATGTAGCATCATCCAAGGGATGGTTATTCTATATACACTTCATAGGAGGGAAGTTCATTCTATTCCATGCACACATATATTACATTTATTTACATTTATCTACTTTTTTCGCTATCAAGTGTGACACGCACAAGAGCCACCTAGGGAACAATTCCCCACATACACACATAGAACTATATTGGGTCTCAGATTTAGTGGAATGCTCAGTCATAAGTTCATCATTGTGACAATGAGGATAGTTTGAACCCTCATTTTTCATCTTTAATTTTTAGGATTTGATGTCTCTTTGAGGGTTTTACATGTCATTATTTCATTATAGGTTTCAACGACTTTGGTGATCATTGTGTGACCAAAATCTAACAACAATGAATACCTAATGATCACTCATAGGAGGATTTTTCAACATTTTATGTAGACATAGGTGCCCAAAAATAGGTCTAGGGTGCCCGTAGGTACCCCTATACCTCTCCGGGTTCCCAGGTATAGGAAGATCATCCACTCGTACACTTTTACGAGGATATGTACGATGCTTCTCCCTCTTTATTCATCTCATCATCATTTCAATGATTCCATATTTCAATATGAACCAACTAAGGCTTTTCTTACCCTCTTTATAACTAGGTTTTCACATTTTTACTACTTAGTTTTCTTGGTTTAAAATCTATAGTTAATTTCTACATTTATTTATTCTTTCTAATACCAATAAAATTAGGCATATATTTCCATATTTAGCTTAATCAGTTAGATTGGGAACAAGTGAAGGAATACTTGGTGAAAACTTTTCAATTATAGTCTACCACTAAGGAGTGGGACATGTCATTAAAATTAATAGAAAATATTCCAAGGTGATATGATAATGGAAGAAAGAGTAGCATAGATTTTGAAAAGGATACTTATGAGCTTGAAGAACTTTTAAGTGAAAATACTAGTCCAAGTCTAAAAGCGTGTCAAAAACACCGAGTAGAATGGGTTCAACAAATGAAAGGGTAAGGCTATGATGAAAATTTATGACTAACAAGACCCCAAGGAACATTTGAACATTCTAAATAGCATTGGTGAACACACTTTGTAACATGCACATAGTTTAAAGAAGAAGTATTACACGAACATATACACTCATAGTAGTCTAAACACTTAAATTTGGAAAAGTATCCTTTGACACTACTAATCTTGACATTACACATTTTCATGTGTTTTGCCGATAATTTGCATATGTATGAGCAAAAGCAGAAAGGGTAAGGGTGAGGAGGAATACTTGTGATTGAAGGTAGAAGGTATAGTGTGCGCGTTTTGATTTCCCAATCTAGTGCTGATTATGAGAACTTCCTTTTTACTAGGAGGAACTACCTACGAATACAAAACACGACCACAAAAATAATATTAAACAATATATGTCAGTGGACTACCTAGCGTATGCTAGATCTGGGAAGTGTGATACTTCCTAGATCACAGTCAACCCACTTTTTGACACAACTTAATGCAAATCCTATTGTAGTTGATATGATTTAGGTTTCACGTTCAAGTACAATAAGCAAATCTAATCTAACAGGCTAGGCTATGATCAGATCTGGAAGTTAGATAGGTGAATAAGGTGGTCGGCATAGGTCAGGGTCACGTTTTGAGTGGTTTGGGTTATTTAGGTGAAGGTTATTAGGTTGTTGTTACAAGAAGAATTACTAGATATAGAGACCAATGTTGGTTGGGTATGACCGATGAAATTTGAGAGGAAACTGATGACATTTTAGGTTAACCGGCATCGGTAGGGGTGGACTAATAGAGACTCAATAAATTTTGGTTTTGATGATTCTCTATGATTCCACGGAGAATAAAAAGAGAATGGTGAGGTTGATAAAAGTGTTGGGAATACTCAGAGATGTTTGGAGTTAGGTATGGAGGGATAGGAGGTTGTATGTGGTTAGGTGGAGGGATTGACAGGAAGGTGAGAGGTGATGAGATGCAAAGGAGACTAGGACTCCCAAACAGAGATAAATAAACTGATCTAAATAAGTATGGAAATATGCAGATCTAAATGCACTTACTTGTTCTTGCAGACCTGGTGGTTAGATGGAGGTGATGGTTGATCCATGGAACTAGTGGTCAATATCATGGTCGTGCTTCCTAGAATGTTACCGTGAATTCTTAACCTTCAGATCAGTCTTGGTGTTGGTTCAGGATGTCTGGATGTGCAAGAGTGCTCTGGTGTGTGCTTGCATGCAGATCTCTCTTCTCCAAAACTTGAATAATTCTTCCAACCTATAGAACAAGGTTACCAAAGTGAATATATGGTAACTGATGATGATTTACATTGATTGGCATTGGTTTTGAGTTGACCGGAGTCGGTTAAGGCATAATATTCTAGGTTGCTAAAATAGCAGATCTTGGCTATCATTTTGGCCAATTTAAGTCTGTTGTTGCGGATCCAAAATGGTATTTTCCATGTAAGCAAGTGTGCATGTGGTTAGAGGAAGAATATTAATCTAGTGTTAGGGTTAGAATAAGTCTTAGTTAGTTATGGTAAGTGGAGATTAAGTCCTAGTTAAAAGGAAACATGTTAAGAATAGGTCTATGATGAGGTGTCTAGGTGAGGTGGACATTAATTTAATTATGGTATTTATTAATGGATATAGTGAGAATGAACATTCATTTAATTGTAGGTAATTAAATTAATATACATGTGGGGTAAAGGGGGAGTGTGACCTAAATTTGGTGTCTAAAGCATGTACAAATGCACTCTCCTCACTCTTTCTTAGAACACCCTGATAGCTATTTGCTTACTTTTTTATCTTTACATACCCTCTATCATCATTTTATGAAGTTTTTTGAGTTTTGGAGCTCAATTACTTCATTTTAGCATGTAATTAGAACTTTTCTGAAAACACAATAACTGACATCGATCAAGGTAAAACTAGCATCGGTCAGGGAATACCGACATTGGTCAAGGGCAAGTAGGAACTGGTGATGATTAGGTAGAACTGGCATCGATTACCTATGTGACGAAGTTTTAATTAACTCTTAGGAATTATATCTATTTTTAGCATTTAAATAGATTTATTAATTTTAATTACATGGCTAATTGCCCTAAGTCTATAAATGATTATATAAGCATAAAAGCTAGGGTTTAGAAAATATGCATGGATCATAATTACAAGATAATTATGTGAGAGAGAATTATTCGTAAAAATTAAAAAGCTTGATGGAAATAAAGTACTGAACATTTAAGAGGTGTGGAAGATTGTAAATCTTCATTATATATCTTGTCAAAGCTTTGGATAATAGATTGGTTTGTTTCTTGGTGGACATAGCCCACACTAGGTGAACCACGTTAAATCTGGTGTTGATTTATGTCTCTTGTTTTCTATATTTCTTTTGGTAGAATGTCTACTTTTATCTGCACGTATGCTTAGATTTGATATATTTTCTATACAACTGTTGTGTTAATCCCAACAAGTCATATCATAGCTTTGTTTGAGGGTTTTATGTGTTGAAAAATTTACTCATAGAGGGTTTTCTGATTGATTGGGAGCTACAAGAATGGAAGAATATAATAAATACAAGGTAGAGAAATTTGACGGCCAAAATTATCAATTATGGAAGATGCAGATTGAGGATTATCTGTATCAAAGAGATTTGTACTTACCGTTGGATGAGAAGTCTAGACCTACGAAGATGACTGATGAAGAATGGAAGATTCTTGATAGAAAGGATTTAGGATCTATAATATTGATCCTGGCAGCATCCATGGCTTCCAATATTACAAAAGCGGCTTCTACAGTAGACTTAATGAAATCTCTTGCTAATTTATATGAAAAACCTAGTGCTTCAAATAAAGTTTATTTGATGAAGAAACTATTTAGTTCTAAGATGCATGAAGGTGAATCTACCTCTAGTCATTTGAATGATTTCGATCTATTGTAAATCAATTAAAATTGGTTGCAATACTGTTTGATGATGAAGTAAAATCACTTTTATTCTTATGTTCTTTTCTTGATAGTTGGGACAACTTGGTAATGGTTGTTAGTAATACAACATCTGCTAATAATATTTTGAAGTTTGATGATGTGGTTAGTATAATCTTGAATGAAGAAATTCGTAGGAAGAGTATAGAGGAATCATCATCTGGAAATTTTTGAATGTAGAAAGTAGGGGCAAGTAGAAGGAGGGATCCACAAGTAAGAGTAATGGGAAATCAAAATCAAGGGATAGTAGATCTAAATCCAGAAGTAATGGAATTACTTGTTGGAAATGTGGAAAGAAAGGACATGCAAAGAAAGATTGTTGGTCAAAGGATAAAGAGAACCAAAGGCTAGAAAAAGGTAAAGAGGTAAATCTTGTTACATCAGAGGTAATGCAAGATGCTCTTATTCTTTCTTTAGATGGTATAATTGAATCATGGGTTTTAGATTCAATAGCTTCTTTCCATGCAACCCCTAATAAGGGTTATTTCTGAAATTATGTCCAAGTAAATTTGTGGCATGTTTATTTGGGTGATGATGAACCTTGTAGTATTACTAGTAAAAGGGAAGTTCATCTAAAATTACGAATGGAAATACATGGGTATTGAAAGATGTGAGGCATGTGCCAAGCCTCGAAGGAACCTTATTTCGTAGGGAAACTAGGAGAATATGGCTACATGGTTACTTTTACAAGAGACTCTTAGAAAGTCACCAAGGGTGATTTTTTTGTGGCAAGAGGTAAGAAGGTAGGAACATTATATTTATCTACTTGTATTATTGATTCATTTTCTACATTATCTACTTTAGATTCAGATGCATGCATGTGGCATAATCGGTTGGGTCATATGAGTCAAAAAGGAATGCAGATCTTAAAGGCTAAGGGTAAGTTATTAGATTTGAAAGATTTAGATCTTGATTTTTGTGAGCATTGTATCTTTAGAAAGCAAAAGAGAGTGATATTTCTCAAAGTTAGGGAAACTAAGAAGGAGCAGAAATTGGAGCTTTTACACTCAGATGTGTGGGGACCAGCTCAGGTAGCTTCTCATGGAGGATCCCAGTATTATGTTACTTTCATTAATGATGCTACAAGAAAGGTATGGGTTTATTGTATTAAACGTAAATCTGATATTTTTGAGACTTTTAAAAGATGGAAAGCCCTTGTTGAGAATGAATCAAATTCTAAGTTAAAGTGCCTTAGATCTGACAATGGTGGTGAATCTTGTAGAAAGGATTTCAATTATTATTATTCAAGTGAATGGGATATGTAGAGAAAAAGCAGTTCAAGAAAACCACAGAGAATGGTGTTGCGAGAAAGAATGAACAGGACAACCATGGAACATGCTAGAAGTATGAGGATACATTCTAGATTTCCCTTGTAGTTTTGGTTAGAAGAAGCGGTTGATACAGTGGTTTATTTGATTAATTGTGGCCCTTCAAGTTCACTAGATGGAGGAATACCAAAGGAAGCTTGGACCAGAAAAGAGGTAGATATTTCTTTTTCTTAAATTTTTTAGTTCGAAGGTTTTGTGCATGTTTATAGGGAAAATATAAAAAATTTGGATAGAAAATCCAAGAGGTGCACTTTCATTGGTTATCTATCTGGTTATTTTGGTTTTTGTTTTTGGGATTTAGAGAATTCTAAAATTATTAGGAGTCGTGATGTTGAATGGAATGAAAAGAGAATGTATAGGGATCAAATTTTGGTACCCAAGGATGAGAAAATTGAGAATTTTATTGATGAAAATGAACTCTCAGGTTTTAAAGAAACACCTACAGAAATACATAGAATAAGCGTGGTCGTTAGTCCTTGACCGCATCGATCGGATGAAGCGCCAATAGTTACAAAGGATCTCGAACTAGCATCGGTTAGCGTAATCGACGTCATTAGAGGTGACCGGTGTCGGTCACTGTAAAAGTTGATACTAATGTTTAGGAGGCCAAGATAGTGCTTCTAATACCCCAAAATCCTGTGAGAAGGTCACAAAGGGTAAGTAAACTTCCAGAAATATTTACACCTTCTCTATTTTATTTATTGTTGACTGATAGTGGTGAACCAGAGAGCTTTGAAGAAGTAATGTAGGATAAGACTCACGTTCAGTGGGAGCATGGCATGGATGAGGAGATGGACTCCTTAGAACATAACCAAACTTGGGATTTGGTTAAGTTGTCAGTAGGTAAGAGGACATTACATAACAAGTGGGTTTACAAGATTAAGGAAGAAGAGGGTGGACAGAAAAGGTACAAGGTAAGGCTTGTAGTAAAGGGATTTATACAGAAAGTAGGTATTGACTTTGGTGAAATATTTTCTCCTGTTGTTAAGATGACTTCTATTCATATTGTATTGATTTTAGTTACAGTATAATATTTTCATTTAGAGAAACTAGATGTGAAGACGGATTTCCTTCATGGTGATTTGGATGAAGAAATTTATATACAGCATCACTTGGGTATGAAGTCAAGGGTAAGGAGAAACTAGTGTGCATGTTGAAAAAGAACCTATATGGGCTCAAGCAAGCTCCAAGGCAATGGTACATGAGGTTTGATAGTTTTATGCATGAGCATGGTTACTTGAGATGTGAATATGACCATTTTGTTTTTTTCAAGAATATTGAAAATGAGAGCTATATTATTTTGCTACCGTATGTGGATGATATACTTATATTAGGATCTAGTATGTAGAACTTTGGTGAGATTAAGAGAAAGCTAGCTCACACATTTTCTATGAAGGATTTAGGAGCTACAAAAAGAATCCTTGACATGAAAATACATAGAGACAGGAAAAACAAGAAACTATATTTGTCTCAAGAGGATTATATCTACAAGGTGTTAGAAAGGTTCAACATGCGAGAATTCAAAACTGTTAACACACCTATTGCTAGACACTTTAAATTGAGAAAATATCGGTGTCCTTCATCACATAAGGAGGTCAAATGCATGACATGAGTGCCATATGCTTCAACAGTTGGAAGTCTCATGTATGCTATGGTTTGTACCAGACCATACATCACACAAGAAGTGGGAGTTGTGAGTAGATATATGGATAATCCAGGGAAAGAGCATTAGAAAGTAGTCTACTGGATACTCAGGTATTTGAAAAGGACATCTAGCATGTAGTTATACTATGGAGGTTCGGATATTTCATTGTGTGGCTATGTTGATTTAGATATGGCTGGAGATCTGGATGGTAGAAGGAGCACTAGTGGATATATTTTCAAAGTAGGTGGAACGGAAGTTAGCTAGGTTTTGAGATTGCAGAAGATTATGGCTTTGTCTACTACATAGGTAGAGTATGTTGCAGCTACAGAGGCTATCAAGGAGATGATATGGATGAGTAGGTTCTTGGAAGATTTGGGAAAGGTGCAAAGTGATTGTAAATTGTTTAGTGACAGTCAGAGTGTAATTCATTTGGCAAAGAACTCGATGTTTCATTTGAGAAAAAAATACATTTAGTTAAGATATCACTTCATATGGTAGGTATTGGAGGATGGAAAATTGAATCTGGAAAAGATTCATACAAGCAAGAACCTTGCGGATATGCTAATGAATCTATTAGCAAAGGAGAAGTTGGAGCTACGCTCCACTTCTATTGGTCTTTAAGTTTGAGACTTGAAGAGGAAGAAACAAAGCCAAGGAAGGATCCAAGAATGAGATTGTATAGGTATGGTGTAGTAATTAAACTCAAAGTGGGAGTTTTTTGACTTTTAGAGCTCAATTACTTTATTTTAGCATGCAATTAGAACTTGCTGGAAAACAAAGTAACTGGCATCGGTTAAGGGCATACCGGCATCGGTCAGGGAAGACTGATATCAGTCAAGGGAAAGTAGGAACTAGTGACGATTAGGTAGAACCGATGTCGGTTACCTGTGCAACAAAGTTTTAATTAAATCTTGGGAATTGTATCTATTTTTATCATTAAAATAGATTTATTAATTGTAATTGCATGGCTAAGTGCCCTAAGTCTATAAATGACTATATAAGCATAAAATCTAGGGTTTAGAAAATATGCATGGATCATACTTACAAGATAATTATGTGAGAGAGAATTCTTGGTAAAGAAGCAAAAATCTTGATGGAAAGAAACTAAAAACATCTAAGAGGTGTGGAAGATTGTAAATCTTCATTTTATATCTTGTCAAAGCTTTAAATAATATATTGGCTTGTTTCTTAATGGACGTAGCCCACCTTTGGGTGAACCACATTAAATCTGGTGTTGATTTATATCTCTTATTTTCTATATTTTGTCTAGAATATCCACTTTTATTTACATGTATGCTTAGATCGATATATTGTTTGTACAACCGGTGCGCTAATCCCAACAAATTTTAACTACATAAGAGACACCTATAAACTATAGACACCAAAATTTGGTATCACCACCCTCCACCCTACATTCTCTCTCTTCTCTTCATGTCCATGTATTTGAATTTCATATTCCCTCCTAAACTCAATGTATCCCATTAATCACCTATTTCCCACCTTTAACCATTTTATTATTCTATGTATGATAATTATCCTTACTTAGCTCTAATCCTCATATCATTATTTAATTCTTCCTAAATCATTTTCTTAATTATCATTAATCATCATTATTTAATCCTAATCCTCACTTAATTTGTCTCTCATCCCTAAATTTCTATCCATAGGCCTCCATTTAATGATTTTACCCATCTATGGCCTTTATTTACTCATCTCAACCACCCACCTACTCATTTTTATTCCCTATGCAACCCTAGCTTGTCTATATCCATCTAAACCCTAATCCCACTTCATTTGGGCCTCTTTACCTCAATTTGGACATCATTTCATATCTCAAATGGACGTATCTCCTGCAATCGTAGCATACTTACCCAGTTGCCATCGACCCTATAAAGCCCCATTCACCCCTCCTTGTTCAAGGATGTAATTTTGGAGACTCTCACTTTCTTGTGATCTTGCCTTCATCCTTGTGTGCCTTTGTAGCTACCACAACCATCTTGGAGTCCTCTTGGAGATCTTGTGCTTCCATTTTGGAATTTTAGGAAGATATCCTTCACCTTTGCATGAATTGATTCTTTATTATTATCTTATCATCCATATTAGTCTCTACCATCTTATGTAGGTTTAGCTATTGTCAAAAACTCATTATCAGCCTTCTTAGCTCTTATTTTTGTCTCCGTGTCTTTGTTTTTTCCCATCTCTTTTCATTCAAGTCTAGATATGCCAAGTTTTTAATCAAATTTTTCTGGTTACCATCAAATTATCCTCCTTTTCATCAATTTCCTTGTTATCTAGATCTCCAAAGCAATCTCTTTTTCTGCTCCTACATCCATCATATCTACTAATTTCCAATCCTTTTCTGTTGAGTTATCTTGATTTGCAGGTCACTTAGCTTGTTATGGAGAAGGATTCATCATTTTCACTAGTCCATATCATCATCCCATCTCAAGGTCCATAAACCCTTCATATTTTGAGTTGCTTTATTTTCTTTAGTACTAGTTCACTAATCTAAGTAGGAAAGAGGAAATCTTGTCCAACATTATGGCATGCCCAGTGGGACCCACCCTTTCAAGGTGAGTCTTGTTATTTGTTTTCATTTTCATTTCCATTTCCATTAACCTTGCAAGGGAGGAATGTGCATGCATCATTCTTTCTCGCTTGCTCACGTTTCATTTTCGATTGCTTGGAGTTGTGTTTGGATTACTTATTTATCTAGAAGATTAGATAAAATAGAAAAGTGTATCCTGTAGGTATTCCTCTTTTTCTTAGTTACTCCTTTTTCATTGTAATTTCCTTTCTTGCTTGTTGTTCTCATTGAATCTACATATTTTTCTTTTGGATATAAAATTAACCCCTTCACTCTTTCTTGTAAATCTAGTTTAACTATGGGGTTTAACACATTTCATTCACTTCATCACACACACAACCAAACACACAAAAAACTTACACATCCAAACATCCCTTACCATGTGGCACTATTGGGTTTTCATCACCTGATAGGAAAGCTACCATGGTGTCCTAGCCAAGTTATAAACTCTATATAGATTTGGGCATCATGTACCTTCGTGTATATCAAGGAATCCATAGCTAAAACTACCTGAAACCATCCATAGATTTCCATTTCATAGGTTCCTTTCGAGCCCCTTTCACTTATTTTTCACATCTAAATAATCATGATGATAAAAGATTTTTTCCTTGACTTTTTGTTAATAAACTACATAAACAAATGTTTATCTATTTCATGCCTATTATCACTCCCTCTTAGACCAAGAATATGTAATAATCCACCTCATCCGGTGAAATCACTTATTCCAATGATCTTTCTCAAAAAGATTCTAAAATTTATACCACACCATTAACCTCCCAATCCTATGTTTCTATGGTCTCACTTCATAAATACCATGTCATCAAAAATGATCCTCTTATTAAAACTGATCCTTCTAGACCATCTTCACCCCTATCTCCTTTATAAACTCTTGGACCCCCTACTATCCCTTGTGTATGCTCGAGTTTCGGGAACTCTTTGATGTTAATCCCATTTGCCTTTATGACTACTTATTTTGTAAATCATCTACAATCCCATCAATTTTCTCCATTAGTGGATCCCATTCCATAAAAATCACCTCATATCAATACTACCCCCTCTTTATCTGCTATTGTCACTAGTATGCCTATTTAGCCATCTCAATAATTACACTTACAACATACCACATCTCTACCCCTTATCTTCACTTCACATATCCATGAAAATGTCATCACCTCACAACCTCTTCCATCAAAATTAATGCAAATAATTCAATCTCCTCCTCAATGTGCCTTTAGTTATATATTTCCTAACCAACCTATTCAAGTATCTTAGCCACCTAAAAAATACATCCCAACCAACCTCATAGAAAATTAATCAAACATTCATATTTCACAACAACCAACTCAATCTAACTAATATTACCACATCCCCATATCTCAACATCAGGATTTATCTCAACCAATCCAATCACAACCCCTTAATTATATTCCTCCTTATCAACCATTTCCACCTACACCAACACATCCCCAAACTTACCAAACATATCAACAACTCAACCCATCCACATCATATGCATCACAATATCACCCTTCAACATCTCAACCATCTAATGATCCCTTACAAACATTATTAAATAGAATGACTAATCTAGAAGCCACAACCTTGGGGTCTAGGACCACTTTTTCATATAAACAAATCTATAATGAGACCATCAATCCATCCATCCCTATTAATCCATATCCTCCTCATTGGGAACTCCTGAAGTTCTCCAAGTTCAACAGTAAGGAGGATCCTCAACACCACCTTTGTGCTTTTTACATGCATGATACCTTATCTCCTATGATCAAGATATCATGCTTCACACATTTCCCAGGTCACTAGTTGGTCCCGCATTGGATTGGTACAACAGTATCCCATAAAACTCACTATTCACCTTCTCCCAACTCATGTAATTATTCATTGAACACTTTGTGATCAACATTGCATGTAACATTATCATCACCAACCTTTATTCCATGTGAAAATATGATGATGAATCCATTACATATTTCATCTCATGATGGCATAACATTATTAATCAACTATCATTTCCCCTTTCACAATTTGAACTTATTGAGATTTTCTCATGTTATTGTGTAAAGCACATCTCCTCAACTCTTAAAATTCATTCTTTCCAAACCTTTGAAGAGGATTTCACTATGGATATAAATCTTGAATTTCACACCCTTGAGAAAGGAAACATTAAGCTTAGATCAAACAAACGCAAATTCAAGTTCACGAAATCATCTACGCATAGTGGAAAACAAAAAACTACCACCAATTCAATTATTCAATCTTCATCTGGATATACTTCTCACACGAGAACCTCTGTAAATATCTCCTAGACCATCTCCTAATTATACACCTATGGGGAATCACATAGCTTCATATTTTACAAGTTAAAGGTAATTCACCTCATTCAAATTCCACTTATCCAACCAGTTGACAACTCACAACCTAAACCAATACGGTATTGTGAGGGGCATTATTGTAAGTATCATCAAGTCCAGGGTCATGAAATTGAAATGTTCCTTAAAAGATCAAGTCTAACAACTTATAAATTAGGGGAAACTTCAAGTAAACAATCCTAACACATCACATAATCAACCCCTTAATGTTTCTAAACATCCATCAACAAATCAAATGCCACCTCCCACATCTTATGAACCTAATTCTCACACAATTAACACTGTAAATCAAGATCCTATGTTATTATCTACATCTATTACCCCATCATCCACCACATCTACCTTTACTTTAGACACTTCTTCTACAACAATAAATTCCATGCCTATCTCTACACCTATCACATCTAGTCCTTCACCCACATCTCTATCAAATACATCTACTATTACATCTCCATCATCTATATCTACAACCACCTCAACAATTCCCACTACCACTATATCCCAATCTATCGTATACAATTCTACCATTCCGACATCTATACCCATTTCCACATCAATCACATCTTCTAGAATAACCATGCCTATATCTACACCTTGGTTTACATGTATATCTATGATACCACTTGAAATGTTTATGAAACAAACACCCCATTTAAGAAAACCACAAAGGATTTTTGTGCCCCATCTATAAATCTAATCATATCTACACGACCAAATCCTATACCTATGCAATATACAACCTCTTCTACTATCATCAAGTGCATCATCCAAAAACCCCTTTGATCCTCAATATCTTCATCTCTAGCACAATCCACATCATTTGGTTTTGTTTTTGTAGAACCCCGAGTTTAAATTTTGATAATCCTTTCCAAGGGTAAAACCTCACATCCCAAGCCTAAGAAAACCAATGTTACATCGTTATTCTGGGAGAAACTCCATTCATCTTAATGCCGGGCCCTTTACCTAATGCACCCACCAATGACCAAATCAAATCCAAGAAATATATCTTTCATTTCAAATCCAATCCCCCTTGAAAATGATCTAAGTTCCAAGTCATTAAAACCAAATCACAAATACCCACTTCTCCTTCAACTCTAAATTTGGACCAAAGGCTCTCATAAGGCCTCATCAAAGTAAACCACCTCCTTTTCCTTCATCTACCAAATCCATTTCATCTACAACCTCTTCTTCAAAACCCCATTGGGTCCTATACTAAAATATTTCAATGCTCACTCCAAACCTTAGCAATCACCCTTTATCTAATTAAGTCTTTTGATCCACACACTCCAAGACCTCCTTGGTTCTATCCTAATGTCATATGTACTTATCATTGTAGCTCAAGTCATGACACGGAACACTGTAAGTCCCTCCAAACTCTCATCCATAGCCTAATATGAAGATGACCTTCTTATCCATGAAGAACACTCTTTTCCTTTCTTCTCATCCATGTCCAAATCCAATCCCCCAATCAAACCCTCATCTCCTAAGACATCTAAATCAGATCCTTCATCTCTTAAGGAATATAATTCAAGTTCTCTTTCTATTTTTCATTGCAAACCTTCCTCCAAGCTCTATTTATTCTAAAGATAGGCCTCCTCTCTTCATCGATGCCATCCAAATTACCAATCTTCCTCACCCTCATGGTACTTTATCATCTATCTAATTAAAACCCAAAGGAATCATCGCTCCTCTATCGATGATCTTATCCAATCTCCCTTTACATCCACTAGATTATCCACATCTTTATCTAATTTACCTAAATTGATGTGGCATCTCTCGTTGGGGGATAATCTAGTCCCCTCTATTAGTCTTCTCACACATTCTCGATTCATCTAATCATCCCATGGAAATCGATGACACTATGTCCTTTTACCCTAATTTTTGTAAATCTCCACAATCATTCTAGGATCGGTTTATTATCAGGTTATCCCTCTTCCTCTTAATCCTTGTTTCATCTAAATCTTCTTATCTTTCATCTAATTTTTCATCTCATCTTATCCAAGTGTGAATTCAACATTGGTGACCTTGTCCCTTAAGAAAATGAAAACGTAATTATTCTAGAAAGGAGAAAATGTGGAAAGTTTTCTCCCAAGTAGGTTGAACCTTACATTATCACACATAACTATGGGTTTGGGTTTTATCGTTTGGCTTCCCTTAATGGTAAACTAGAAATGGAACCTCTAAACGTATTACAATTGTAGTCATTCTACTATTAGCATACCTACCACCATGCATTTAGTCATCCTAATGGTCATTCATCCAAAGCATTATCCATTTGATATTTCATCCTAATGATCTGGAATTATGTGGTCCACCATCACCTTCCTAAATATGAGCACCATGACTCTACTAATAGCATATTCCTTATGGATAGGTTATTCCTTCTTGTTTAGAACTCCACGATTATTACATCCATTACCCTCTTATTCACCTATTGGAACCATAATAAGGGTTTGTAGGTGTCACTTGTACATTCATTATACCCTCCTAAGTGGTCTACCTAGATATTCAGATCTCTTCCCCATCAAAATTCAAAATAAAATAGACTGATCCCTTGAAGGACATCTATTCATAAAAGCATCAAAAATTCAAAAAGTATAGACTAATCCCTCGAAGGACATCTATCATGCATATATTATCCCTACCATCTATGAAAGTAAAAGAAAAAGAAAAAAGTAGACCACTCCCTCGAAGGATGGCTACTCCCAATATATCATGGGAGAAAATGCTTCCCACATTCATTAGCCTCCTACATTATAGCATAAAAAGTAAAAGAAAGCATCCTCAAAAATCCTCCCGCATCGATCAAATTTCTCATTCATAGAAAACTTACCACATTTATAAGTTTGTGTCCCCTTGTCCAAAATTGGGGCATATAGCTAGGTACACCCACCTATGAAGAACCTCCTTCCCAAATATAAGTCACATCTACACCCCTTATGTCACGTTAATATTAGGTTTATAAGTCCACCTTCCATATTTTCCACATGATCCTTTGGATAGATAACTATCGTTGGTTATATATTAACACCTGTTATTGGTTATCAATGCATTACCTTATGGGGCTCCTTTTCTTGTTTGCCTCAATCCAGTTGAAGCATCATTTTTCACATGATCACTACTACAATTACATGTCATTTACCTTATTTTGGTCATCTTTTATCAAATTCACATAATTCCTAATCCAAATCATACCATCTATATCCATATGTTTACTTTTAAGTTTAATATTTGTTAATATCGTCCATATTTGAACCAAATTTACATGCATATAATAATCACTCTTTCATCCATAAGTCATGTCACAAAATATAACCATCACATCTATATCTAATCAACATTAAACCATCCACATCTCATTAACACATATACAATTAAGTACAAATAACATCCATTCCATCATCATAAAATTAACATAGTTAACCATCTAAATTTAACATCAACATATTCAAAACAATGAACCATCATATAACACACTAAACACATCATGATAAAATCTAAAATCATATATATATATATATATATATATGAAGAGTACAAAATACATCAATACATCATATATAGTATGCCTCTAAGGGTCCTCTCACAAAGCGAGAGATATCATCCAGATCTATAAACTATACATCCGATAATCTCAAGCCATTCCCTCCTAGGGAAAGAGATGGGATCAATCCCTAAGCCTCGTCACCTCCCATGTGACTCACCTCTTGTAGTGGCTAAGTCATGCTCATAGTACTCCCGATGGTGTTGCACCTCCCATTTTAGTTCATCACACCACTAGATGCTCTGCATACCTCAATGTCCATAGAAACTTATGTGTCACAATATTCTCATATAATCTCACCTCCACTGTGACTACTTTGTATAGACTTAAAAGCACAGATCGATGGTTTCATCCGTCTAGCTCCCTATGATGCCACTAGAGTAGCACTACACGACTCTGTTGTAAGGATCAGCATAAGATGTCCAAATATGGATCTATAGGCCTCCCTCTATCTCTTCTATTGATCCCTATGTTCGCTCATCTCATATCTCTCTCGACGTAGATATAGGATTTCTGGTGAGCTACCTCTCGCTCCTATCGAGTGATATCTCTCTCTAAGTGAGCTAGATCTTTCTCCACGTGTAGTTGTGCCACCACTAAAATCTCCTCTCTATCATCACCCCCACCTCCAAGAGCTACCTCCTCATCCATGGGCAACTCCTCCTCCTCATCTCTACCCTTGTCTACCTCTACTAACATCTCGTGTTTCTTGTGTGGTATTCATCCACTCTCTAAAACCTGCACCAACTCCTACATCGTCATCATCATCCCATGATACCTTTCCTCCTCTAATAGGTCCACCATGTCAGGAATTAGTAAGTATCACTCTACCTCATCTCTTTTTGTACACAATGGTATCTATAGGTATGGTCTGGACCACTCGAAAATTCCTCCATGTATTGTCATACTACATTGCCTCAATCATCTCCTACGATGCCCTTGTACTCACCTAGTATGTTGCATCCCCATCAACTCAATATAAGCTTCAAGCCATACATGGAAGTCATGATGTGGCCTCCATATCACCTAATATATCTCAAGCTCCCCAAATCTATCCATGTACTATGCAACATCCCTCTCTCTCCTATCACCATGAGCATGATCAGCTCGCATGATCTCAAAAATCTAACTATCAACTCAATGTGATCACCAGTCACCCATGGTAGCCCTAGTGGCCGATCATTGGTATGTTCTTATAATCCTAACAATGTATAAGAAATCCTACATCTATTCAAGTCCTCATCATATCATTGTACATGCTTAACTCATGGTACACTTGTGCCAATAATGCAAAGTGCGGACAAAAAAATTGTCCTGTGATCCACTATGTCATTACAAACTCCTGCTAGTGTCCATGGTAACCTGAAACCCCGAATAAGGTAGAGCATAGTGGGATATTGCCATCATTACTAAGAAAATCAATCATCTTCATGTATCCCCGCAATCATATCTAATGTCATATAAAAAGGCTCTAGAAGAAAATGTGATATGTGGTACATCGACTCCAAACAATCATGTCAAGACCTCAAATCTAGCATCCACTATAATCGGTACCACTTGCTCTTCCTATATCATAAATCTAAGGATGTGGTATACATCCTCCAGGGTAATATTTATCTCCCTATCTCGAACCAAAATGTGCATGTCCGCACATCCCATCAATCCACCAATGCAATCATAAGGCCCACATCTTGTGGAATCGATGGTAGTGGTGGAACCCACCTAATCCAAGTGTCTCTAAGCAATCCCACTCAGCATATGTTATATCATCCATAATATTCTCATAGAGGGCACACACTCTATCTCTCAAGTACAAGGTTTCACGAGGCCTACAAAACTAATCAAAACATATAAACATTAATGCCTCATTATTTTCTCATAAAAAAATCAAACTAAGGAAAAATCATCCTCTCCATCCCCAATCGATGCCAACCCATGTTGGGTCAACACATCAGTCAAGGTTGACTCCTTCTTAGGCCCGGTCAACAAAGTGACCCTTCCTATTCATCGGGGACCACCCCTAGTACCGTGTCAAAAAAAAAATTAAAATGCATAAAAATAAAGAAAAAACAACAACTTCTTGAAAACAAGTTCTAGTTCAGAACTTACCATCCTCTCGAGTCCTTTGAAACTTCCTTCTAGTTCCTTGTTGGAGCTCGAATAATCTCACCCATTTTTCTTTGAATTTTTGCCTTTGAAGTCCTCGTGTCTAGTTGATCTATTTTAAAAGGTGTATATGTCAAGGGAAAATTCATGACTCGAATCATGTGGAACTCGGTCTCTATTTTGTGAAAATCCCCTTTTATGGTTGAGGATCATAAAGGTATGCCATTATTGGAAAATCCCTCTAACTCTTTTCCTTTTCAAATGTTACCTCACTTGTCCCAAGTATGAATTACATGTTGCAGAAAAAATTCCATGAACTTGGTGGATGGTCAAAGACAAAATTTAGAGACCACTAAGAGGACAGTCCTGTGGAAGAAAGGAAGGGTTTCCACGTGTCTCCCTAATGCACCTTTGAAAAAGTAACAAGTCAGCCCCCAAGTTGTGAGAATTCACCACATGGCTTATGCATAGCAAGGCGGTCCCAATAAGCTGAAAATCAAGGAAACAAGGAGATTGTGAATGTTTCCACGTGTCGTCCAAACACAATTTAGAAGAGGGAAGGGCTCGGGAGGAACAAAATCCCTAAGAAGTGAGAAAGAATCCTTGATAAGTGATGTTGAGCCTCGCAACTCAGGGATAGTGTTGCAAACCAAGAAGACAGTGTGAGGAGGGTTGTGAATCACCATGAGATAGGTTGTCTCTTCTAGATGAGTTGCAACAGGTTTGAAATAATGTGATACACTAAGAGGATGAGGCAAAGCACATGATTTGTAAACCATTAAAATCAAAGTAATGGTTTCTTTTCATTATTGGTGTTAGTACTAAGCTAAAGAGTCTGTAATATAGGAACAGAAAATAATTGCATGTCAAAAGGTGAAAATTTAGATGTGACATCATTTGAAATAAATCTCATATATAATTCAAAATGGGGATTCTATAGGGGCCCCAGCCCATGGTAAAAGGGTTTGTTTACATAATTGAAAATAAAGGTGTAAAAGACAAACATAATGCTCAAAGACCCTTCATTCCTTCATAAGTTCCCCCAGTGGAGGTAATTTGTTCAACATCTTATTGTTCCTTAGTGTGAATTCATCATAGCCCTATGTTATCTGGATAAACACGATGGACCCTGCTAAATCCCGTGACATCCCCATATCCATTAATGAATCAAGATTCATTCTTGGTTTATTCATGATTTTCTCAGCTCAATCTTCTTTTAGTAAGAAGATACCCAATCTAGAAGATCCAGGCCACCTGTGAAGAATTCCATCTTCCCCTTCCCCTTTTGAAGGGTAAAATTGTTAAGAATAGGCGAGATCAAACAAGTGGAGTGGTTGAAATACCAAGGACTACATCACGGGGTTAGGAGGAATGAGAGACTTTGAGCTAGATTCAACTTTCCATCTCCTTATAAAGGGTGGATGCTCTCTTGGGGAAGGGATTGGCCAAGGACCTAAGAAGCCATGCCTTGATGAAGGAACATAATTCCTTGAGTGAGTGGATGACTGAACTACAAACCTACCCTGTTGTCCCAAGAAGAGGATATTTCTAATCTTGAATGATGAACAGATATAGATAGCTCCTCTTCTTCATCTGAGATAATGATTGGGAGATGAGAGCTTGATTTTCCCCTTCTCTTACCCAAAGATGGTGCTGACATTATACTTGGTTGTGAGGGTACAGGTCATGTCTACCCCTTCTCCAGAGAGGAAATCCTCTGTTCTAATTCATCCACCTTGTGAGAAATGGTAGGCACGGTGTTAATGGAAGATTTTTCATATAACACATAAGATTCCTTGGGAATATCCTTTAATAAAAATTCTTCATCACATAAGAATGGACACTAAAAGTTAGTTTTCCCAAACACTTGAGGCATCCTTTCAATCCATAATTTCTTCAAGTCTTGAGAGCCTTCAGATGTTCCCATTAAAAGAGATGAAAATACATGAATTGAAAGGCTACAAAGACAGGATTGATCCTAATTATCCTTGTGAGAAGTGCGAGCCGTTACTACTTGATAAGTCAAGGGTCCTTTGGTGTCTCATGCACATTCTACATTAAAAAGGCCCTAACAAAATCCTCATCAGGACCACATAGGTCAAATATTTGATTCAAATATTTTGAAAAAATTTCCTTCAAACTATTTGCCACAAGTACTTTCACCATGTCATTGGTATAAATTTGTAAAAAATTCCTCACTTACAGGATAACAAGATAAATACATCCTGGTAATGGGATAAAACTATGTTTTATAGTAGAAGTGAAACAGATTGATTGAATTGAAAGAAATCATTTACACCTAATGCAGAAAGATCTTGCTTATCTTGCACAAGGAAAATTTAATGGTTGAAGTGAATCTGGAACAATCATGATTGATGAATTAACTGGATTTGACAAGAACCATGTGGGATAGTTAAACCAAGTAGATGTGAGAAGGAATACACAACACCCAAGATGTATCTTCAGATAGTAGATGAAAGGTGTCTATCACTTCAGGTCACCTCAGAGTGCTCAAAGGATATCAGAAGCACCCATCCAATCACCAGTGGAAGGAATCATGAAAACATTAGTCACAAGAAATGACATGATATTCTAATCCTATATGATAGGAGAAAAATGAAGAAGGCCTATACTCTTTACACCTAGAAAGGCCAAATAAAATATTTTCATAAAAGTATCATTGATACACCTGAAATTTTGTAAAAGAAGAATATACTCTTGAAATATCTACATTTGGGGGAATTGAAAATAAAATAGGGATGGAATTATATAAAGGCAATGAGAATACTCTCATGAGAGGGGGTTAAGATTTCTGAGAAATAAAAGGATAAAAGAGAGAAGAGATTGAAAAAATCCATTTTTCCAAAAGACTTGTCTGAGAAACATGTTAATTTCCTGAGCCTTCAAAATAAATCATGTCAATATGGTTACAAGTGTACAACCATTGACAAGAATTGAGACTATAAATGAAACTTTCCTTGCTAATAAATTTTATGAGCCCCTGAGTTAAGCTGTGTTAATCATGAGAATTCTTATGTTTGTTTTTAATTTGAAGATGTTTCAAGTAGTTATTCATGTTCTTATTGCAATCGTATGTTAGGAATTCCTATTAATCACACAAGATCTTATCTTTGTGGTAGTATTGTGGCATTTGCAATTGTGTTGTGAGAAGAGCTTTCATTTCACCACGTAGTAAAAATTTAAATTCATTGTACTTCCATTTTGTTGATATGGATTGTTTGTTAGTCTATGAGTGTATCTTAGGAATGATGGACTAGGGATTTCAATGTTTTTTTGAGTCTTTGACATGATATTTTATGTTAAATTCTAAAATAATGTGTGAAACCATGCATCTTTGGGCTTCCATGGGTGTGCATCTTTTGGTTAAAGGTTCATTATCAACTATTTGAAAGTGTTTTATCATCTTGCTTGGCAAACTTTCCAAATTTTGTTAAAATTTCCCAAGAATATGGTATAATCAACTTTATCCTACTTAATTCCCCAACAAAATCCATCTATAAATGATAAATCCTACAAGAACTACCCTTGTTTGCACTATTTGTCCATAAATGCTAAGGATATTTGTTGAATTTACCCATCCTTTACTCAAAATATGTAGGAGCAATTAGGTTTTATTGTTTTCTTTAGTAACCTGAACCTTATTTAGGAGACATCTTCATTCTCTAAGGTGACAACTCGTAAGAGTTAGATTATGTTGCATTGACCATGTGTAGTCATTTTTGCACCCCACTAAGAATAAGGGAACCTCATGTGCGTCGGCCTATCACCCGCGAGCACCTTTGGGCACTCACCGAGGCATGCGAGAGGGAGCTGAGTCTCTCTTTTATGTGAGTTCAGTGGAAGGCATAATTCATGATTCTGACTTAGTGATTTAACAAACATGAAGAAGCTATAGAGCTCAGGACGACATCTACACCCCTTCAGTCATAATAGTAACAAAGCATGCAAATGTAATTAACTAGAACCAGGAAGTTGTAAATCCATAATTAGACTAACATTCAAGTAAAGCTCATGATTATACAAGATCAAAAGCATAGTGGAAACATGCAGATAATACAGGAAGGAGATCTTAACATAAACATAGTGGTAACCTTATCACATTCATTCATAGTATTACTCCAAAACATCATAGAGAGGTGGACCACAGTCATGTGCCATATCTGGATCCATACATGTATGCTTACAAAATAAAATTTGCATTCCCCATTTCCCCATTACATCCTTCCTAGAATCATCTACCCAATTATCCCATAGTTCTCATGGTAATTCTACAGAGCTTCGCTACCTTACTTGTGTCTCTGTTCTTTGCCAAGGGTGCGCGTATAAATAGGCATCTGAGCTCTAACAAACTCTTCTACAACCTCAGATCTACCCCCAAGTGTCAAGGTGTGGGTCACCCTAGGCACATGCCTCTCCATGTCATGATTATCTTTTTGGATCTTCCTATCACAAGGTATATTCCTTCTAGGACACCCTATCGCCAGGTTGGAACCTTATCCAAACGGAACACATTCTTCATGTGTTCTATCCAAAAGGCTAAAAATGGCTAAGTCTGAATTGTTCTTTGTGCAAGTGTGCACATCCTTGGTTCTCCAAGAATCCTTTTGAATTCAACCTTACGCGACTTTACTTGCGCACTTCCTCCGATTTTGTGCACCTATGTGCCCTTAAGATTTGGTAGCTACATTAGGGGCCCAACATTACCCCACACTTCACCTGTTCTCTACCCTCGGGAACCTTTTCAAAGAATGCAAGTACAAAAATGCAAGGCCTTGCCTTGGAAAAGAATGGGGGAAGAATAAAGAAATGGGGGAGAGAAAGAATAGAAGGAAAACTGCTTAAAGAAGAAGAAGGGGAAAATTTTTCCATAGGTCAGCCTCTAGTGTACTCCAGGTGTTGACTTCATCCTGCACTCTAGTGTAGATATCACCAACCAAGGTGCTCACCTCATCAAAGGTTAACCCTTCCCCCTTCATGCTAATGGTCTCCACCACAGTCTCAGTTCCTTGGCATGATCCTCAGGGCATCCATATTCCTTGTGATGACCTTATAGAGATATTTTAGCTAGGTTTTGATTGAGATCTGCTAGTTCTCAATAGCTTCAGACTTCTTTTCCACTTCGGCTATGATCTTTTCTCACTCGGCCCTATTGCCCTTATTATTCTCCCTGAAGTCTTTTAGCTCGGCCTCGTCACTGGCAAGCAGCATGCCTATCACCTTGTCTTGATCCGCATAATGGTCGTAGGTGACCCCCATGGCTTGTGTAGCTATTTTCACATCAGTGAGCACCTTGTTGTATTCAGCCACAAGCACAATAACCTTCATCTTGTCCTCCTCCTCTAAGCACACAGCTACCTCCTCTTCGACTCCAAGGCCAAAGGCTACCTTTCCATGGTGAGGATCTGAGTCAAGTCCTCTAGGCATTCCAGGGAGGATCCATACTTTTGTGCGGGAGGGTTAAGGTCCGGGTGCTTCATGATAATAGCTTGGGAGATGAGCTCCACCTTCTTGGAAACTTCACGTACCCTGGCCTTTTCCTCTTGAATTTCCCTCTGTAGTTGAGTATTGATTAATTTCTCAAGGCTGAGGTCCTTCGTTAGCTTCATGACTTCTTCCTTTCTCTTCTCTAATAGGTCCTCCAAGAATTTTACCCTGTCACTCCTGTAGAAGAGCCTAGCCTCAATTTCCATGGAGACTTTTTTGAGTGCATTAAAAACTTACTCATCCAAAGTTATTGCATGTTTATAATGGGGTTTTCCCGTTTCCTTGCAGTGCTAATATTGCTCCTTGGTTGACCTCGAACTCAGGCTCATCAAGGTGGGAGTTAAATGCCCATGATAGCATCTTCCTTGTGCATGGGTACCCACCCTCAGGGTCAAAGGACTCCATGGTAGTGAGCTCCTTGGTGGGCATGGTACTCTAGAAACATGTGCATAAAACTTTGTTGGGGTCATCAATGTATCCCATCGTGGTTCTTCCCCCTTCCGCACATTTACTTCCCATGTGCACGCCCTTGGGAATAGTTACTGAAAGAGTTGGGCCTTTTGTGCTACCCACACTCTTCTCCCTCTACTCTTCTTTGAACTCACCAAGTACGAGCTCCGCGTTGTGCTCCAACTCCTCTTCGACCAAGGTATTGATTATCTTCTCTACCTCCCTTGTTGCTTTCTCATTTACTTCCTCCTAAGTGAGCTTGGGCATATCTGGCCCCTTAGTACTTGCCCCTTCACTCCTTTCTTTTCTCTCGCGCCTTCCTCCCCTTGGGTGCCTTTCCTCCTTACAAAGATGAAAGCATCATTTGTATCCTCTACTCCTTCTCCCTCCGAATCATGGACATCAATTGGTTCCTGATTCACTTCCAACTCTTCCCCTTCATCATCATCCTTCTCGCCTATATAGGTGTTTAGGTCATCTGTATCTTCAGACTCTTGTTCCTCCGTTCCTTGTTCTTCTTCCTTTGCTGAAAATTCTGGGGTCAGGGATGCGGTCTTTTCTTCATCTAAGGGCTCCTCAGGGGATGGTGGCTTCGCAGGCTCGGGGTCTTCTCCCTGACCACCATTCTCCTCTTCTTCCAGACATAGGTACTCAGCCCCATGGTATCTACATTCTGCTTCTCCACCACCCTTTGTTCTTCCTCTTCTTCCCTCTCCTTGCACTTTGGCGCTGGCTTCTTTCTTCCCATAGGGTCATCCGGGATGGATATCTCATTTTCCACATATGCACCCTTTTCAAACTTTGGCCTTATGCGAAGGTAGATCCTAGCAACACCGCTCTCAGCAATAGGTAAGGTCATGGGCCTTACAATGTGTACATCTTGCGATACGTATCTCTCAACGTACGTGCACTTCCCTGGGTAGATCAACTTCTTTCTCATTTCCCTATGTTCACTGTCAAGGGTGGACAACTCCAGATTTAATTTCTTTGACTCCTTGTACCTGTTTACTCCTGCCTGGAAAAATTGGGTAGTAAATGAGAAGGGGAGTTTACACCAGGGACTCCAACTGCCATCCACCAAGATGAATCTACCAATGTAGAAGTGTTGGTATATCATGAACTCTACCTCTCCTTCAGTTGTCACAGGGACATGCTCTGGGATCCACCATTCAGCCCCGAATGCATTCCTGAGGTGCGTATACCATTTATCCAAGCACACCTTGTGTACCCCTGTCATTGATTCGCATGTGTATTTCTGGAATCTATCCGTGGGAGAAGGGTCTTCAGCAAGGTACTCCCACATGAATTTTTGGATGCATCTAGCACCCCAATTTCTAAGAACACAATGGTTAACAGGATGCTTCCAAAAAGGATCTTTCCCCGTTCTCCATGTTGCTTATGATTTCATCTGCTATGTACTAGGAGATGTTGTATTTGGTGCCTTTTGTGACCTTTTGTAGACATTCAGCTAGGGCTTGCTCACCTGGGTCCACCTTTCTTTCCCATTCAGCTTAGAGACAAGGTGCGTGACCATCTTCATCACCGGATCATTGATATCTACAACATCGTAGTACCTTGATCCCTTCTTATATTCCTGGGATGCAATGGTTTCTTTAATTTCCTCCTCATCCTAGAGGTCATCTAGGAGTGTGTCCCCTTTATAGCTTAGGCTGTAAAGTGTGAAATTAACTAGGGAGTTATGTGTATTTTACACCTGCAAAGAAGATTTCTTCATGCACATGCATCATCAGCCACTGGTACAAGCACTCGGGCTTCCCAAAATATGGCAGCTCATAAAGCTAGAGAAGCCCTACCTTCTCCATTTTCACCTTGACTACATTGTCTTAGATTGGCATCATGTCGGTGTTCATTTATTTGTTGGGCACACCAGCTCTAGCACCATTTCCTTCACAATTATGCTTGATCGGTGATTGTAGTCAATCACGGACATCTATCTGATGTGGGACTCCCACTCTTGCCCTAGCAAAACCCCATCTAGGTATTGCATTTCCAAGTACCATTCTTCATTGGTATCCAAGGGGATTTCTTCTTCTTTCTTCTTTCCTTTTCCCTTACCCTTTCCCCTCTTGGATTGTACTACAGGTTTATCAACTAGTTTTGTGGCCATCATTTTACCCCTTGCTTTCATTCCCAGGTCAACTTGTGATTTTGTTTGAACGTTTTCCCCGTGCGCCCTGTGCCCTAAAACACAAACCCTAATCTCAGAATTTTCTCCTTCGATCATGGCACTTCTTCACAATGTTCCTCACACCCGTGAATCACTTCTGCACTGGTTTGTAGATCTAATGGACCGGTTGTGCTTAAGTTTTTGGGATTTTCCTTCACACGAGTCAGTCTTCAAAACCCTAGCTCTTGAAGGAAAATCACTCTTCTTGTTTTCATAAAGTAAAATAATGAAATGCCCACTCTTGTATTTATAGCTTTTCCCACTTTTACGCATTTAAGGCTAGGCTACCTACCACCATATGACCATGTTTAATGCAGCGTTTCCAAACAAAACCTAACTTTAGCACTTCTCCTCATGTGCCCAATCCTTGCGTGAAATATTTTTCACGCACGCCCAATCCTGTGTGAAAGCTGCTTCCACCCGCACCCAATCCTTTCGTGAAAACATTTCCAACTTTCTCGGCTCACAAATAATCCATCCGATAGAAGACTCTTGCACATGTGTTACTAGTGCTAAAGGCACCTCTTCCATCCTCATGATTCTTGCTTTCACCTTCCTCGTGTTTTTCACTTTTTCTCCTTGTACATGGATTTCCAATGTAGCCTTATTTTTCCACCCATCTGCCTTCTTTTCTCCTAATACATCTTTTCATCGGGGCTAATTCAAATGGTCTACCAACCCTATCCTCTGGTAGAAGAACTCCATGCTTCCCTTTGTCACTTCACCCCACACTAAAACGATGTGCGGTCCTCTATGCATTCATAAGTTTAAAAATTAATAAGGTTACCGGTGCCCAAGGTGTAAAACCAAACAACAACACGAAAGGGAAATACAAGAAAGGAAAAGCATAAAAGGAAATTATAAGATAACTAGCAAAAGTACGTTATTTACAAACACCAAGAAGCATTATTTATAGTAGGGATTGACCTACTCTCATTGAAGTGTCTAGGTAATTTTTTCCATCCAACACTTGTAAGCGCACGCACCGAATCAAGGATGTATGAAATTACATAAGGTCCCAACCAATACACCTTCAACTTTCCCGGATGGTGTAGAAATTTTGAATCATATAGCAATACGATCGCCAACCTCAAACTATTTTTTCTTAATGTGGTGGTCATGTCATGCCTTTTTCTTAGCTTTTTTAGTTATTTGGCTCCATCTTGCTAGTGAGCGCCTTTCATCCAACTTTATCAATTCATCTATTCTTTCTTCCAATGCTTGTTCATCATCCAATCCTCCTACGCACGTTATACATAGCGATGGTAGCATAAATTCAATAGGTAAAACAACCCTTCATTCTAAACACCGGTTGAAATAGTGTGGCCTTATTCAACCTTTTATATGTTGTTTTGTATGCCTAAAGAAGCTGCGACACCTTATCATCCTAATCCTGCCTACCCACATCACATATTTTAGTCAATGTGTGACTAAGGATTTTGTTAAATGCCTTTGTAGTCCCATTTTCCTGAGGGTGATAGGGGGTAGTCTTATGGTGGGCTACCATGAATTCTACCAATAGAATCCTGATGGTTTCATTTAAGAAGTGAGTTCCCTTATCACTTGTTAAACTTAATGGACACCCATACCTGTTGATAATGTTTTCCCACAAAAATCTTGCGATCGTCATGGTGTAGTGCAATCCTTAGTGGGCACGGTGAGATTAGTACGATAAAATCTATTTCCCATTTTTCAAAGGTTCTACGCTAGCGATGGGGTGCAAGGGTATCTCATCCCTTCTTCTAGGTTTTCTAAGGCATTGGTAGTGGTCACAGGCCTTGCAAAACTCAATGCAATCTGGTGAATAATCTCCCACCGAGTTCGGCGACTAGGATCTTGTGCGTGGTTGCATTCCCCACATATTGTCTTCCAGCAATCCCACCATGAGCTTCTTTTATTATGGCCATGTGTTCATGTTCTAATACACACCGGTGCAAAACCTCATCATGGCTCAATTTATATAAATCCCCAATAATCAACATGAAGGGCATGGCGCGTATGGCTAACCTTTTTCTTCCAAAGGTGCATTCATCCCTTCGGGTGCCACACCTTCCTTGAGAAAAATAGCAATGTCTTCTAACTCGAGGATGCACGCCACAACCTGAATAGTTGTGCATCCGGCATGGTTTCCTCGATACTTTGTGTGTCCTCTCCTAAATCAATCCTTGATAAATGATCTAGCCCACAATTGTTCTTTCTCGGTTTTACCACCACTTTGAATTCAAATTCCTAAAATAAAAGTACCCAACGGCATATGCACCCTTGCAACACTGCTTTTTTTACTAGATACTTCAAGGCCATATGGTCAATGTAGAATATGAAGGGAGTCACCAGTAGATATTGCCTAAATTTGTGGAGCGCATAGATCATTGACAATGCCTCACGCTCGGTCATTGTATAATTTTGTTCTGCTGGTGTCAACTTCCTACTTGCAAAACACAAGGGATGATCAATAATCCCCTCTCCTAGTTGAGCAAGAATAGCTCCCATTGTTGTACTAGAGGCATCCATGTGGACATGGAAAGGTTTATCCTAGGATGGGAATCATAGAATAGGTGTGGTGATAAGCCTTTCTTTTAGAGTGTCAAATGCCCTCTGTTGAGCCTCTCCCCACTGAAATGAACTCTTATATCTGAGCAATATTTCCAAAGGCGCGGTGATCTTGGCATATCCCTTAATGAACTTTTCTGTAGTACCCAGTGTGTCTAAGAAATCCACACATGGTTCTTTGGCTGGTAGGCTCCCTAACCCCACAATAACTATAAATTTCATGAGATCCACCAGTAATCCCTCTTTGCATATGATATGCCCCAACAACATTCCAAATAGAGTTGCAAAGATACATTTCTTGATGTTGAGGGAAATCCTCAACTGCCGACATCTTTCGAACATCAATCTCAAGTTATCACAATGGTCCCTGACCAACCCATACACTGTCCAATCATCCAAATACACCTGAAGGAATTTTTGGATGAAGTCCTGAAATGCTTGTACCACTATGCGCGAAAATATAGCGGGCGCATTCCTTAATCCAAAGGGCATGACCGTGTATGCAAAACTTCCCCAATCGGTGGCAAAAGTTGTCTTATCTTGGTCTTCCTGGAAATCCTTACTTGGTGATATCCCAAGAATCCATCCGTAAAGGAATAGACCTTGCACCCAACAACTCCCTCCAAAATATCTTGATCAGGGGGTGGGAAAAGGATCTATGATACAAACAACGTTCAATTCCCTATAATCCACACATATCCTAATCCACCCATCCTTCTTTATGTTGATCACCATTGGATTTATCCATTATGATTCCTCCATAGCCTCAATGATACCGGATGTTATCATTTTGTCTAGCTCTTCTTTAACCCTTATGCGCATATCGGGATTCATCCTGTAAGGCCTCTTCCGATTTGAGGCACGCACCATATTTCAATTTTATCCTCATTTCCCCTATTGACTAGTGGATGCCTTTCAACTCATGGTACCCATGTGGGAATAAATCCTCAAATTCACGCAAGAGATCGATGATATTTGATACTTCCTTGTCCAACCAGTAGTCCCCAATGTTAGCTTCCTTGGGCTCCTTCTCGAGCCGATGTTAACTTTCTTGGTTTTTAGTGGTTCATGGTACACATGCGCGCATGCATCCACACTATCAACTACTTCACATGCTCTAACCGAATGGTTGACATTCAGGATTTCCATCTCCTCTCCATCAATAATGTATACCATCTTTCCTTTCTCCTTTTTAGCACACATGTGCTCGAATTATAGGTCTTCTGGTTCCTCCTCTTCAAACCATGCTTCCAAGCTAGGTCCATCAAGTAAGTTTACTAATCTATCTTCCGCCATGGTGTAATCCCCCAGAGTGAGGCGTTTGATAGTCTGCAACACCTCATCAACTAGTTACATGGTACTTTGGTACTTGAATGTGTGAACTAGGTCAGCCGCTAACTCCTGCCAATTTCCGTTTGGTGGCATGTTTTAGAATGGATGTACCATGCACACGTGTAACCTTGTAGTGTTGAATACAACTTATGCACCCAAAGGGAGGGTGGTAAAGCTTCCGCACCTTCTCCCAGACCCTCTCACATGCCTGGATGTGGGAAGAGGTGGGTCCATTGCCATTGTAATCCTTGATAGTGGTGGGTATGTTGCTCTTCAAGAATCAGATAGTGAGCGTAATTCTAACTTTGCACCATTCCAACAAGTTTTCACTATGCACGGCCCACCACCTCGCTGTTGTTCCTATCAAAACATAACTCATCATACCTCGTCACTCATTCTCCCTCCAATGAGCTTTCATCTCTCTCAAATATACCTCGGGGTATACATGCCCAAAATACTTGGTTATTGTCTTTCCTCCTGCACCGCCTTTGGTGCACGCATTGTTGTTACCTTGGTCACTAATCCTTTCAGATGTCACCTAATCAATTCATAAGTCTCATGTTCCCGGTTATCACATCCTATACTGGTAGTATCACTGATAGATTGAGCATCATCAAACTGGATGACTCCTTCTGTAGGGTGGATGGTCTTTGGATCTCTTATGGAGGGCACATATATTCTTTCCAGGAGTTCCTACCCAAGTGGTTCAATATAGGGTGTGGACTTTCCATCAGCAAGCGGTATACTCACCCTCTCTTCCTTATTTTCAAAGCTTATGTACCCCTTGTTAAACTAGAGATCTACATTATTATTATAGCACCATGAGTGCCCAAGTAAAGCTAGGAAATTATCTACCTCGGCAAGCACCAAGACTTCAAAATCCCCAGTGAACCTACTCCCCTGAATGGTAATGGCCACTTCCTTCAAGACACCTATGGGCGTTACCTTTGTCTTATTTTCCATATACATCATATTTGAAGATGGATGTAATGCAGGTCTTCCCATTTGATGCCAAGCAACCAGAGTGAGAACATTAACCTTCACGCCTATGTCAATGAGGATGTTACTAAGTAACCATCCATCCACTACTGCATTCAAGGTAATCTCTTTGTCATAATCAAGGTTGTGAGGTGGAAGGTTTGCATGCAGGATCTACCTTTTGTGTTCTTCCCTGGCACGTGACACCTTTTCTCTCAACCATACTCCTAGTAGGGAATAACATTCTCCTACCTCATTAGTTTACACACCTCCTTAACCTCATCTAAGTCATCCTTTGGTGCTTCTACTAGTCTTATTTTCTCATGTTTTCTAGTTTTCTCTTTTAAGCATTGGATATCCACTTGTAAACTTGAATTACGTCCATGGTTTCCTAGTAGAATTATTTCTAGTGAGCCGGATTTGGATACTTCCCATGTGCTACTTCTTCCCTTGAAACTAGAGGTCTCTGCCTAGGTGCTTCCCTTGCATGCATGGACTTTGCCCTTATTTTTACCATAACGAGCTCTCTAGTTATGATTCACGTATTACTCACGGGAGTCATTACACGTCAGCCTTCTTAATACTCACCATGGCAGCACCCTTATCCTTCTATTACCGCGACTCATATGTTTGTATAACTCGGGTACTCTTCGTACTTATGTTTTTTTCCACACCAAGAGCATTGTTGAAGATCTGGACATTCACACTTATAATGGTATGTGGCTCCATAATTAAAGCACGTCCCATGTGAAAAATCACTTCTTCTTCTACGGTTACCACGACCATGAAATCCTCTATGAAACCCTCTTCCACATGCACCTCCATCTCTGTGTTCTTCATATCGATGTTCATCTCCTTTAGAACTGATGGAAATGTTAGTCTGTGCACACCAAGATAAATTACCTCGTGAATCGGTCAATCAATCTACAATCCTTGGTGTCATATGTGGTTGAGGTACATATCTTACAATAACAAGATACGTTTTTATAGATTTCACGCTATAAATGGGGGCACCTACTTACATCATGGTCCCCATGACATATTTCGGCTTTCTAGCCATGCTATGGCACGTACCAACTTCTGAGTACATATCCCACCATTATCCTTTATGTGCCCTTCTATGTTACAATCCATGCACCATATCCCACTGCGAATCTCTAGAGATGTGTTGGCAGATAATTTCTCCAATTGCTTAGCCATGGTAGTGATCTGAGCCTCCAAAAATGGGCTAACACCAGTGTCAACACTACTAACTACCTCAGTGTGCAAAGTAGCTTCCAACGCTTCATGTGGGTCCATGAATGTTTTATGAGACAAAGCCCTCCTAAAGGGTGTGATCAACCCTCTGAAAAACCACTGAGCATGCTATGAAGGGTGGATATCATAAGATAGTTTAGACAATAGAGTTTTAAAATGTGCATCATACTCCCACATGCTCTTTTTCATTCCCTGCTGGATTTTTTTGAGAGAGATGATGCTCTTCTGTTCAAACTCAAGTATGTGGAATTCCGCCAAGAATGCATTTCTCAGCGTGGTATAATCCACAACAGTCTGATGAGGATCATACTTTCTATACCAACTATGTGTGCGTCCTTGTAAGGTCGTCACAAATTGACTGGCCTTTCGATCCTGGGTCGTGATCCCCTTCATGCACCATAGCAACTCACACTTATGCACATGATCTATGGCATCTTCCATCCCACTATAATCTACTAAGTGTAAAGACATCTTGAAAAAGGTTTGAGGAGGTGGTGAGGTCCTTGTCCTCTTGATCCAATCCCTTGGTTTCCTCCGATGATTCCTCCTCCACTTTGAATCCACTAGATCCTCACCACCAACTCCACCACTTCCACCTATAGATCCTCTGTGTTAAGTACGGGATTGTGTTCATCGTGCCGAACACTCCCTTCATCCCACTAAATTTTACATCGATAGTTTGAGAACTAATGCCACTTCTAGTTGTATTTCCTCCACCACTTCCTAACGCACTTCCAAAACCCGTTGGATATGTGTCTTGCCCAAACATTCCACCAAATACTGGAATAGTGTGTGAAGCCATAGAAGTCCCAAACAAGAAGTTGTACCTTCTAGGTGCCGATCAGTTACTTTTACCAATATCAAATGGATCAACTGTACTTTTCCCTCATTCAAACAAACCAAGTGCTAAGGTTTGGTCACTAGGTGGGGTCATATGCATGCCAATGACTCTTCTTTCTCTATGCAATGGACTCTCATCAGAAGTCATGATGTCTTCTCTTACGCACTTACAAAAATTTCTATCAATGCCATCATGCGCTAAGCATGGTCAAAACACTCAAAGATCCCAAGATATACAAAAATATCATACAAAAATATAGGAGAGCTAGGTGGCTTCTCAATCCCTATGAGACCCTCTCGAAGGTGCACACCCATGCCTAAAACTCGCTACGCCGGTGCTCTAAATGCACGGAGGGCTCGGGATCCCGAAGGGCAGCCGCTTGATCTCACCATGAGAATGACTCCTCATCAGGCGCTCAGTTGTCCTATACCCCGCTAGCTCCGTACGGAGAGTCAATACCATCCTGGCCACATGCCAGATAGTGTAAAATATGTCAGTATGTCTACCAGCTATTGAGGGCTCCCCAACATCCATAAACAGCTCTACACGGGTCCTCTCCATGGGGATCATCAGGGTATCGGTGCATACCCTGTGGATCAAGTCTCGCCACTCATCGGCGGTCTCTGCAAACAAAGGAGAAAAATGAATTAGAAATAAAACAAGAGATAAACACAAATGTAAACAAAAGGAGAGATGGAAATTAAAGAAATCCTAACTCAGAGTAAAGAAAAGATAACTTACTCAAATAACCGGGCCTCCAGGATAGATCTCTAGGGTCAGCACCCACCACAGATGCCACCACTGACTGAGGTGCTCCCCCCATGGATGGAGCAATGTAGCATCCTACAATGGACTCATTCTCCCCACCATGGCCCTGGGAGAGTGGCTCCTCTGAAACTAGAGTCACTCTCATGTACTGCGCTCGCTCTGCCTATCTACCTACACGATATCCGAGTGTCATGCCACTCGGGATCAATATCCTCCTCGAGTCTCTCTCCTCTATCTCTCCCCTATAAACTCCTCGGACTCGAGTCTATGTCGATGGAGTCATTTCTGCTATGGGCAAGACCCACGGTAATCTGAAGTAGGGGTGCCTAAGGAGCACCGGCTCTCCCTCGGGCACGTACTACCCTCCTGGCTGCAATAGGAACGCTAGGTGTAACAAATGTCCAACCTTGGCCTCTAGGACCCCCTCTGGCCTCTCGAATCGACGGCACGTATATTGGCACTACCGGGGAAGCATGCCCATGTAAGGTAGGCCAAACTGCTGAGGAACTCGACCAAAGGGGTGTATCTCCACTCGCCCCACTCTGTCAATAAGTTGCCCTGTGGTGGAGCAGGAGATCAAAGTAAGAGCCTCCTCGCCCCATATACCTGTCATGGTCTGATATGGTGTGGCCTCCATGTCATCGGTGGTCAGAGAAGCAACTGGCTGATGAGGTGCTCTGAGCACCGACATATCTTTCCATCTAGCTGCCCTCACAGCTCCGGGATCTATCACCTCTACACCTCTGCCATAGGGGATGAAGTTCTCATAGACCCAACTCATGACCAGGGTTGGGTGGCTCAAAGACTACCCCTGTAAATGGACTACCCTATATAAGTCATGGTAGGTAGTCCCAAGTATATCTGCTCCCCAGGTGTAAATCGGCCATGACCCTCGATTTGTGCAATGATGGGGGACCAGCAATATAGCAATGTGTCTCCTCCCTTGTCCGTGATCAATCTCGAGGCAAGGATCCCCATAATAGCCTGATGAAGCAAGGGGATGGGAAAACTAGGAATAGACTGAACTTTGACCCCCTTCTTCAAACCCGTGGAGATGACTGCATCTCCCATATAAGAAGCCCACTATGCTATCTAGGCCCGTGAACCTGTTGTCTCAAGGGTGAGTCGTCTCCCGATGATCGGGACCCCCAAGATATGGTAAACATCCTCCATTGTGATGGTCCACTCACCTCGGACCCCTGGTAATCGAAAGGTGTTCCGATCAGCATCCCAATAGGAAAATAAGTCATAGAGTATGTGACTGGATGGTGTAACATGTGGAACCCGTGATATACGTAGTATACCAGCCCTCTGAAGAGTATCCTGCTTGTCCTGTGAAAGGGCATCTAACACTGCTGGGAGCCAGTCACACTCCCTCTCTTGGCTCCACCAAATGTACTCCTCTCTCACCTACATACACCCAAAAACACACAAAACAAAGCAAGTTAGCATCCAAGTGACATTAGAAAAATCATGAAAACACATAGAAATGCTAAAAATGCAAAAACAATCTCAAACAAGTGTTCTTTTGACATTCTGTGAAGAACCGCCACCCTGAGCAGGGTGGCAGTTTCACAACCACCGCCTTAAGGGTGGCGGTCTTGTAACCGCCACCTTGAACAGGGCGGCGGTTGTGTAACCGCTGCCGGGTAGGGAGGCAGTCGTGTCTCGAAAAACCACGCGGGTTTTATATCCTAAAAAGGCCAAAAAACACTAAAAGGACCATTTTAACTAAAACAAAGCCTACCCAGTAGGTGCCCCCCCTAGATGGACCTTTTGAACCTAACATTTTCAAAAATAACCCCCCCACGACAAAGATTTTAGCATTTTAAAATTTTGGAGGTAAAAATAATAAATTGAGGAGAACTAACCTATGATCTCACTTTGGTCCCGATGATCACGCGGAGGCATGATCGCTATCTCACCATGAATGTTTTGACTCTACTCTTGTAAGAAACCGTCACCATGGGTCCCAGAGCTCAGAATCAATCAAATCAACACGCGCAAATGAATAGGAAAATGGGCCCACTTTCATATATATAGCAGCTTGACTTGTTTTGAATGTTTTTTGCAGGTTTGGAGCACCGACGGAGGTAAGTTCTTACCCCTGCACAAATGGTACGTCCTCATTTCCCATTATTTTAGCATTTATTTTTGATCTATCTTATCTATCTACACTTGAGTTCTCTTTTTGTTTTGCAGGAGTGGGAATTTTAGATGGCATCATTTCGACACACGGACGTATCAGGTATAACTTCCAACTTCCCATTTCGGGACCACCTTAGTCAGACCCACCATTTTACACCTCTTCATGGCTATAATGCTTCTCGAGGGGGTAATATGTATGTACCCAAAGCGTAGGGTCTTGCACCATAAGAACAATGTAACACGTGCCCTAATGATGATACAGGTCTCCTTGCAAGGTGTTTGGGATCCGGAAAATCTCTCCAAGTATGCGTTATCATCCCGCATGCCCCGCTTAGCCCCCACATGCTTTAATTTTCTCTTTTCCCCTATTTTCTTTTCCTTTTGCTCTTCATTCTGAAACCACCACCCTGCCTAGGCGGCATCCAGTGACCGCCTCCTGATCAAGGTAGCGGTCTCAGAACCGCTGCCCCGCTCAGAGGGCGTCCTTTACACATTTTCCAGAATGCTCTTTTAACATGACTCACGTAAATTTCAACATTTACTATCTTTTTCACCGCCTTGGGCTTGCATTAATGATTCTGGTTCCCTGGAATAGTGTTTTTCCATTGTTTATAGTTTAAGAGTTCAATTTGGTTTTTACCTTGGGTAAATGCAAATGCTATAAATAGTTGACTTGTGCTCAAGCTAAAGGCTCCTCAAATTTTCCTCTGAATTTCTCATTGCAATAGATTAGTCTTTCATTTTTCTTAGAATTCTTAGTTTCATTCATTGCATGCTTAATTAGTGTTGTTTTGTTGTTAGGAAGCCACATATCCATCTTGTGCAAATGTTGTTAATATTTCATCCAATCCATTAGAGTAGAATAGTTTGTTTTCAATAGGAAGCCATTAAAGTTGTAGGTTTTTTTCTTCAAGCAGGATAGTTTTGGGTTCGGACATTTTATGTTACATGAATCGTAATAAATCCCGCTAGGAATTACATAAGCCAAGCTCTGTACTCTTGCACTATCTCTCTCCTACTTGCATTGTATTCAGTCTATATCCTAAGTTACCTTTGTCCCAATATCTACTTCTGTTGATGCTAGCATTACACACTTTTCTAGATCCACGTGAACATGGAGTGAGGAGGTCACACTGAGGGGACAAGATCACACACATCATCAGATTTTCCATTGTTCTATAGAATCCAGGTTCTAGCTTTCAAAGTTCTAAATTAGAAGCATATCAAATAGAGTAGCCAATCACTTTATTTCGGTCAATTTTACTTTCAATATTGCCAGGGAAGCTATGAGGATTGATAGTTTCTAAGAAATTATGATTCATTCCTCACTTCTGAGGTAGGATCTAGGGTCTTTCAAATAGATCAGATCAATTATTTCATTGTTTGGAATAGATTTACAATTACACAGGCAAGTAGCTATACTTGGTTACTTTGTTTTAAATTCATCATTAGATTAATCGTTAATTTATAGATATATTAAATAGTTGCTCCTTCAATTTCATCTATAAATTCATCAGAAAAATACAAAAATATAGAAGTTATATATGTTATAGATATATTTCACATAGTTAATTTTACTTTGCTGCATTTAGTTTACATTGTGGCTTTTGTATGACAATCACGGGACCTAGAGAGCCCAAGGAATACATATTCAAGCCAATCGTACTCAACCCAATCTCATCACATCCATAAGCGATATAGATCAGAATCTTAGGATCTAATTCTTCCGAACAACGGTAAACTTACAACAAATCAGTTTCCAACTACACGGGTTAAACATAGAAGACGACCAAGCACACACATTTTGGTCAAATCAACCAAACTACAGATTACCCTAGATACATATCCACATGACTGTGGAAGGGTTTGAAAGAGAGCAGACCTTTGGTTGTGATCCTTTGGTCCCACAGCCAGACGTAGGAGACACTCTCACAGATATAGATACTAGCTTGAGAATTTAGGTTGCACAAACACCTGTGAGATACTCTGAAAAGATCACACAACTGTTAAATCTAAATATAGAGGCTGAGAAAGCGTATGACTATTGGATACTAGGGATTAGGGACTAAATCCACACATGACCTTATCTAGAGACATACACGAAACTATCCCGAGTCACTTTCCACGTATTCCACAACCCATAGACCAAATCATGCTAGAGCTCGATATTAATTAGAGCCTTCGAGCAGTCATCCTTGTTGATCAATCTATCACACCAGTTTAGGTTAGGAGGGCCTTCTTTTCCTTAGATTCACAATTTCCACTAGTGCGCATCGAAGACATCAGATTTCCTAACTAGTTTGTCTACATCCCATGCATATTCAATCCCCACCATATTGTCTCAAAGACGACCTCGGGAGGTCATGTGTGAGGAAAAGTTACTTATAGATTCCCACGCTCACTTGTCACTTTTCCATCGTACGGTAACCTTATCACATTCATTCATAGTATTACTCCAAAACATTACAGAGAGGTAGACCACGAGTCATGTGCCATATCGGATCCATACATGTAAGCTTACAAAATAAAATTTGCATTCCCCATTTCCCCATTACATCCTTCCTAGAATCATCTACCCAATTATCCCATAGTTCTCGTGGTAATTCTACTGAGCTTCACTACCTTACTTGCGTCTTTGTTCTTTGCAAGGGCATGCGTATAAATAGGCATCTGAGCTCTAAAAACTCTTCTGCAACCTCAGATATGCCCCCAAGTGTCAAGGTGTGGGTCGCCCCAGGTGCATGCCTCTCCATGTCATGATTAGCCTTTTGGATCTTCCTATCGCATGGTATATTCCCTCAGGACACCTCCTGTCACCAGTGGAACCTTATCTAAATGGAACACGTTCTTCATGTGTTTTATCCAAAAGGTTGCAAATGGATAAGTCTCGAATTGTTCTTTGCATGGCACACACGTCCTTGGTTCTCAAGAAGCCTTTTGAATTTTACCTTACACACCTTTACTTGCGCACTTCCTCGGCTATGTGCACCTACATGCCCTTAATATTTGGTAGCTACATTAGGGGCCCAAAACCATGTCTTCTCAAGGTTTTCTTTCAATATCATAGAAGGAGAGTCAAATATTGTTGATCCATTTATATTTCTTACAAATACATGTTACAAAATGGGTCCTCTCACCCTGGTTGAAGGCACAACCTAAAGTAGGAGGGTAGGTCATACCCTCAGCATGGTGTTATCCAACTTTTCTAAGCTCAAGTGAAAAGACTCAATTAAATCCTTCCCCAGTTACAAAACAAATCAAATTCTTATCTATTTGTCTCTAAGCATCCTGCTCTACCTATTGATGTTTCTCGGCTTCAAAGGGATAACCAATTTGGGAACTCTCTCTCTCTCTCTCTCTCTCTCTCTCTCTCTCTCTTTGAGTTATTAATCATCAACTCATCATGTCCAAATGATCCTATTTGGTTAAACCATGGGCTTATATAGCCCACCAACCATGGTCACCACCAACCCCCTTTGGGTCATCGTCACTTTGACCTAGTCACTATCAACCTCCTTTAGTCATCATTGACCCGACCTTATGTTTTCATTAATATCCCTTTTCACTCTTTTTATCAATCCTCACCTTCAAAATTATGTTTTCTTCCACTTTTTTCCTTAAGTGTTTCTCATGTCTCATTGTGCCCCACCCAAGCTTTGTTATTCATCGTATCTTTATTCTTCATCCTTTTTTCGTTTATTTCCATCCTTTTGTTCCCCCTTGGGGCACCATTATTTTTACCAACTTCTCATCCCACCACGGATGCATATTTTTCAATCCCACTCCTCTGCTCTTATCGTGACCCTTGTCTTAACCTTTTTCAAATTTGTTTGTGCATACTCAATGTGTGCCTTTGATCCATTATTCCCATGGCTTGCACATCCATTTGAGTGTATTCCCTTGGGTTCCCTCCATTTTGCAAAGTGGTTTTTTGGACTCAAAAGACCATAGGACATTGTCAACATCTCCCTAAAGACCTCCCTCATTCCTTACCAAAGTGATTCAGAAATCACCACCATATTTTTGTTTTATTTTGTTTTGTTTTGTTTCATCCTCATCTAAGATATCTTATCCCTTTATCTTCTTTTCTCATCCTTTCCACCCTTCTTCATCTATATCTTTCAAACTCCTAATCGACTTCCTTTGTGTCATTGACCCCTAGTTTAAGGGGAGAACCTAATCAATTATCTTTTTCATCCTTCTCATTTTTATATCTTGGCTTGCCCAATGCAAACCACTCATCAAAAAGGTGCAGATGAAGACACCAAAATTTTATATCACAACCCTCCACCCTACATTCACTCTCTTTTCTTCATGTCCATCCATTTGAATTTCATATTCCCTCCTAAATTCAATTTATCCCATTAATCACCTATTTCCCACCTTTAACCATTTTATTATTCTATTTATGTTAATTATCCTTAATTAGCTCTAATCCTCATCTCATTATTTTATTCTCCCTAAATCATTTTCTTAATTATCCTTAATCATCATTATTTAATCCTAATCCTCACTTAATTTGTCTCTCATCCCTAATTTTCTATCCCTAGGCCTCCATTTAATGATTTTACCCATATATGGCCTTTATTTACTCATCTCAACCACCCACCTACTCATTTATCTTCCCTATGCAACCCTAGCTTGTCTCTATCCATCTAAACCCTAATCTCGCTTCATTTGGGCCTCTTTTCCTTGAGTTGGAAATCATTCCACCACCCAAATGGACGTCTCTCCACAGTCTCTGCCAAATTACGGGTTTTCGTCGACCCTTTTAGGCCCATTTAGCCTCCTTGTTAAAGGATGCATTTTTGGAGACTCTCACTTTCTTGTGATCTTACCTTCATCTTTTCATGTCTTTACACTGCCACAACCATCTTAAAGTCCTCTTGGAGATATTATACTTGTATTTTGGAATTTTAGCAAGATCTCCTAAAATTTTGCATGCATTATTTTTTATTATTATCTTTTCATCCATATTAGTCTCTAACATCTTATGCAGGTTCATTTGTCATCAAAGACTCATTCTCGGACTTCTCATCTCTATGTCTTTATTTACTGAGTCTTCATTTTTCCCATTTTTTTCATCCAAGTATAGATCTTCCGAGGTCGTCATCAACTTTGTTTGGTTCTTCATCGACTCATTCTCCTTTGCATTTGTTTCTTTGCTATCCAGATCTCCAACCATCTATTTTCTATTCTTAAATCTATCCCATCTACTAATCCAATATTTTTCTATTGAGTTATCTTGATTTTTAGGTCACTTAGCTCGCTACAGAGAAAGATTCATAATTTTCACCCGTCCATGTCATCATTCCATCTCAAGGTCCATAAAACCTTCATATTTTGATTTGATTTATTTTCTTTAGTACTAGTTCACTAATTTGAGTAGGAAAGAGGAAATCTTGTCCGACAAAAAAATTCATCGTTTGACCCATAATGTCAAAACACACCCTCCTAGTCAAAACCATCATTTTTGGTTGGTTTATAAAAATATACAAGTTGAACCTATTGTACAATTTTGGAAAAACATGCTTTTGAATAATTCTTTCGATCCTAACACATTATTATGAGAAAATACATCCCCTTACATCCTTTCATGACATAATAACCTTTGGAAGCATATATAAGCAAGTAAATCATACCTCATTTAGGAACCTGGCACTTTAAGAACTCCACATGTAAAAACAAGCACCAAAGTCACTCTAAGCTCCCTAAACTATAAAATAAATCTTGCACATTCATTAGGGAAACACCCTATATAGGTTTAAATTATCCTTCTAAGTCTAGGAGTCTCCATCTTTATTCTACAAGCAAGCAACGTGACCCTTACCAAGTACTTGAGAAAGTGTGAAAATCAAGAAAAATATTGTCAAAACATGATTGTTAAGTTCATATTACATTACGATAGATATCACATGCTAGAAGAATGACATGTGGTTTGATCCTCTTCATAGTACTATTGATTATAGTGGTACATAGGGGTGCTAACAACCCACCTAAATTTTTTTCGTAGGAACTCCTTGTGCTACAAGGGTTTTAGGGTAGTGACCATTCTAGAAAATAAAATTAAAATAGTGTGGGAAGGATAATAGTAATGAAAAAGTAAAGCACGTGTTGTTAATGTCTAATCTTATTAATTAGGAATCATGTATAAAATGAAATACTTAGAGGAATAATGTAAGTAGAAATGTGTGATTTCGTGACTACAAGAAGAATGGTGGTATATAACTCAATATGTTGAGGTACATCAAATAAATTCTTAGTTAGATTACTAATCTCACCAACAACATATGTATCTAGCATGTCCATATGAATAGAATGTGTTGGAGGAGTAACAAAATGTGCTTGTAAATTATACATATCTACTTTGTAATATTGGTAAGGATTAGGATCAACATGGAAAATATACTCAATGCCATTATGTAAAAATTTGATGCAACAATGGAAAGTAGAGGAGACATCTTGCATATCATAGAGCCAAGGATGACCCAAGAGTAAATTGTATTGAAAATTAGTGTTCATAATGTGAAATGTAGTGGGTGATGTTTTAAGATGAGAAATTAGGTCAAAATTAATAGTGCTAAGTGTAGAACACATGATGTCATCAAATCCTCACATGGTAGTGGGAGAATGATTGATTACAAGAGGATAAATTCCCATTTGTGTAAGCAATTATTTAGGACATATGTTGAGACCAGATCCATTTTCTATTAAAACCCTTTTGAGAAAGAATCCTTGAATGCATGCAATGATGAATAAAGGCATCTATCAATTCATAGCACTATCGATTGGGATATTAAATGAAGTAAAAGTAATATCCTTGTCAAGCGCCTTAAATATATCCATGAGAGAAGTGAATGTAGTTGGATGGGTATCATTAGCTAATGTGAAAGAGCACAAAATATCTTGTAATATGTCTTTGTAAATAGGGGATTTTTGAAGTAACTCAAGTATAGATATATTAGTAGGGGTATTGCTGAGTTGTTCAATTAAATCATACCCTTTAGATGGAACATTATCTTTAGGCATAGGAGTAGAGGGTGGGGGAGGCAAAGGTTTGTTTCCTAATAGGTTATTTACTACATCATATGGCTACCACATTGACTATAGAAGAACGAAACCAAAATGGATGATCAGTAGTAACATGAGTGATCTCATATTGAAGTCAATGTAAGCAAGATGGGTATCAACCATATAACAAGTAGGGTAAATATAAGGACCTTCATTCAAATGCATAGTATGGGCATGGACTTGGTGAGAGGGATAGTAACCCCTACTAGCGGTGAACTATGAACCCTAGGCCAAAGATGAAGATCACAAAATTTAGCAGAAGTGACATGATGAATAAAAATTGAATACCAAAACTAAAGAATAAAACCCTAAAGCTACTATGGGTAAAGATGTGATGTTTAATTAGAGAAGTTTGAGTTCACCAAATGATTTAATTTTTTAATCTATTTCATTACTTTTTAATTTGTAAAAGTGTTTAACTAACATACATAAAAATGATAAAATAATGTAACAAGTGGATATTCTGATTCAATTAAATTCAAACATTAATTGCATAAATCATAATAACCCTTTTCGAAGTTACTTATTGATCTAACACTATAAAAACACAAGGGATAATTATACATAGTTGGTTCTATGTAGATATGGAAGAGTCTAGATGATCTCGAGTGCAAGAACAAGATCATTTGAGATTTAAAATGTTTTGTTATAGAAATTGGTACTGAAATCGAACACTGGGAAAAATCTAACAACTAGGTTTAAAGTGTTTGTATGGTCACAACCCTTATGTACAGTCTTATACCTACTTAGAATATGGGTCAATAAATTCCTAAATTCTTTACCTTCTTTGGGCCTGGGTGCTTTTGAGTGTCATTCTTCTTTACTCTCCTTTAAAATGGCTTTGTTAGGAAAATAAAAACATTCAAAGGTTACATTTGGGTTGCACCATTCATTACATAGGAAGGCACATTTCTAAATTCCATCTCACACATTCATCTTGTGGAAAAGTATTTGTATCCGAGTTATCTTGGTGTGACTAGCACAAGGGAAACCTATATTCAAGGGACATGATTCTAACCACACACACACAAGAACTACATAGAGTCTGAAATATAGTGTAACACTCGGTGAAAATCACATTGGGGCGACCGGCATTGAGGTTTGTCTAAATCAAGTATATGCATTATTTATTCCATTTAATGTTTACTTGAGATTTTTTAAGGTAGTTAGGGTTTGTTTTTAGGTACATGTGTGATATGGGAACCCTATAATGAAGTTTATGTGAAAAATAATGAAAGGAAGAAGTTAAGATCGAACCCTAAAAAGACTAGAAGTAGAGTTGTTGTAGGGACACTAATGCCTGTGATCTCCTTTCCTCCTATGGGTGCTCCTATCTGAAGAAGTATCAAGTCTAAATTTTATATATAGATCTCACATAGTCCATATCCATCCTCTTTCAGTCATCTTCCATCCTAGAATCAACCCAAATCTCTCGATACAAGCAAAGTTCACTCTTACTTGTACTTTGCATTGATGCGGGAACATCATCATGGAAATGATGAATTTTTGGCTTTTCAATCAATTTTGGAATTATTAGAGTCTTGTTGGACATTTTAGGTGGTTTTGCAAGCTTCCACCACCTTCTTAAGCTCCTCCATTGGTAACAAGGAGAAAATTTGAAATTTCCCTCCAAAACACACTCTTGTGAATATTTGAATTCCTAAGTTATAATAAGGGGTCTAATGTGAGAGTAAAGGGATGTAATAAATTTGGAGGACACTATAAACCCTATATGATGTAAATGATTTGTTTTACCCACCTAACTAGGGGTCTAACATGTTAGACTCAGTCCTAACCATATCTAGGGTACTTGAACCAACATGTAACTAACTACCTCCTTTTGATCTTGTAAAGGGAATTCAAATGAGGAAGTGAGAGAGAGAGAGGAAAGGAAGGTGAAAGGTGGAAAGATACATGTATCTAGAGCCTTGAAGGTTCTAAATAACCTGATACAATATTAAAGACTTGTGATTATAGGGTTCTTAATACATTTTTGTAATTATGAAGCTTATATATATATATATATATATATATATATATATATATATATATATATATATTGAGAATGAAGTGATGAATCTTGTTTTGTTTTGATCCCTAGTGACGGTTCTTGTTATTTTAGGTGTGAAGGATGCTAATAATAATTTTAGGTTGTGATAAGGTTCTTGAATAGATGAAGAGCACGGTATATTGGAAACCTATGGGTAAGAGCTTGTTAAGCCATTTTCTTATGTGGATTAATGACTAGTTAGATTGAACATGATCCTCTATATTTCTGAATGAACAAATGATTATAAGTGTGTGTGTGTGTGTGTGTGAATGCATTCCTTGAAGTAGTATATAAAGGAACTTTGGTGGAAAATGTAAATCCTAACAACTCAAAATTTATTAAGAACATGGTTAAGAAAAGGTCTTTTGAGAAATTTTTAGTAAAAGTATAAATAATAATGTTCTATGGTGTTAAAAGGATGTTTTCTATGGTCCTTGGAAGATATTTGAGCCTTAAAAAATCTTGAATGAGTTAGTAAATAAAATTAATTAAAAAGTGATCCCTCTTAGGTCTCGTATACCCTTTTTTAGGGTTTTGTAGGCAAAATTAAACCTAAATTTAATTATACCCCATTTTCAAAGATAAACCTTTTTTTATATTGATTGATAATGATGATTTAAGCGTGCTTAAATATTCAAGGAAATATATAAAGGATAAAGACCAAAAACATGGAAACACAATCTAAGCTTTGTATGGTTGTATACATGTATCTCAGTGTTTAAGTACATTGGTTTATAAGGGATAAAGAATGGGTTAAATATTTATTGGAAGGAGTATTATATTCATATAGAACTTGAAAACCAATTTAAAAACCTTGAAAAAATATTTACTTATAAAAATTTAATTTTATTCCTCTCAATCTACAGAGAAACCCTTCCTAAGGTTTTAGCGAGTTTGATGATTTTGAGAGTTTAAAGATAGTTCAAATAACCAAACTTGGTGGAAAAGTGTATTAGAAGATAAGGAAGCTACAAACCTAATTTCAAGAAGAAACATTAACTTTAAGGGAAATAAAGTTCAAATTACGAGACAAGATCCATGTTGTTTTCTTACTAGGCCATAAAGGAGTTATGAGAAATTGAAAAAAAAACTTTGGATTCCTTAAGGAATGAGCTATTTATAAAGGGTCTATAATAACATATAACATGTTTGAGATCCTTTAAAGGATAAATTATGTCATAGGAATTATAACAAGAAGTTTAATCTGAATTTTATGTGACTAAATATCCGAAGCCTTTAAAAGCATTAAAGACTTGTTGGATTGTTAAAGACAAGTTTGATTAAAGACTTGTTAGATTGCTAAAGACAAGTTTGATTTGAGATTATTTATTACAAAGATGTTGTAATTAGCTATTGGCTTAATATGGGGATGAATATCCTGAGAATTTTATTAAATATGCTTAATTGATTTATGAAAGGGTGTGGAAACCATTGTGTTGGTTCGTAACCACCTATGATGTATATAAAAGATATATGAAAGTGCATAGAGAACAAACATTGAATTCTGATTGTGATTCGAGAAAGAGAATGTTGTACAGAGTCTTAAGTAATTTTTAAATGTAGTTTGTGGAAATAATTCCAAGGTTGACTAAGTATAGGAAGGAGGTGGGTAAGAGAGAGGGCACCAGTGAGGTGTCTTAATCGGGTTACAAAGTATAACCTCGGATGGTTCCTGGAAAGGGTAAGGTGAATATACATGGGGTGTATAAAATTTTCCTCTCATAGTATGGCCATAGTCCGGTGTCTCATTACTGCCTCTCGTATATTGTAATTTTTACTAGAATTCCTTCTTATTGTCTCAAATAAGTTATCTCTCTATGAATTATGCAAATCTCTTCAAAAGCTATGTAAATTTTGTTGAAAAAGCTAATAGAAAGAAGTTAATTATTCTTTTTATTTTGATGAATATGCATGTAAAAGTATTCTACTTTTTTATTATGTAAATTGATGATTATGTAATTGTTTTATACAAACAAAGAATCACATAATTTATATATATGTAATTTTATTAATCTTTCATAAAAAGTAAAGAAAAATCAGAATTAATGTATGCAATTGAATGTAGTTAATAGGTTTTGTAGAATTTAGACATGTATAGTTTTTTATTTCAAATGTTTTATGTAAATTAATTGCAAAATAAGGATTTATGTGTGAGATTGAATGTAAATAGTAGAATTTTTTATTTTTTATAGTCTTTTTCATATAGGGAAAAAGTTTCATTTCATTTGGTTATGTTATAGTTGAATTTGAAAATGTTTTGTTATGGCTGCAACTTTGTTCTACGAGCTTATTTTGGGAGATGATGTGGCACCCTCATATTCACCGGTGTTCCTTGGTGTTTTTTCTCTAAGTTTTTTCCCCGTGTCGCATTGCGCAGATGCCAACCTTGTTTAAATTTTAGTTGATTCCATTAATTTAAGTCCCAAAAATACCTTTTGTTGTGAGGTTGACACGTGCCCTACCTTATTTTATTTTAGGACTTGAAACACTTTTAAATATGGCTCATTCCTGGGACTTCACGTCGCCCAAAACCCTCTCTCAAAAACTTGGAAAAATTTCGCCACGTATCTACCTTCGCTCATTCAATCGTTGCCAAGTTTCGTCCTTGGGTTATTCCACATGTATCTTCTCTCCATTAATGTGTCTTGCCTTTCTTTCAGACTCAAAATTTTCTTAGAATCTAGTTTATTCTATGGTTCTACATCCGTCAGACCCCAAAATACCTCCAATTTACGGGAATGTTGAGATGTATCACTTCCGTAATAGTTGAGATTTCAACACCTATCCTTGTCCTCTTGACTCTCGATATTCTCCATGTGTCCTTTATTTTTAGACCCACCGACTTTCTAGACCTAAAATTATTTGTGTTTTGGTTAATTTCGTGAGCCCGGTGTCTGCATGATAATTTTTTTGGGAGACCAGTAGAATTGTGCCACATGTCTTCATCATGTGTTGTGCTAGTTAAAGCCTTAATTAATCATTTTTAACCTTAACCTTACGAATTTTTATTAATTAACCTTTGGTTATATATTTTGTTGTATATATATGCAAAATATTAACTATATATAGTTGTAATTCGACTTAGCCCTATATAAAATTAAATTAAATAATATTAAACATTAAAATATATGAATAATAAAGGCTTTAATTAAATCTTTAGAGATTAAATTAGTTTGTTAAGGATTGTGAGATCAAATAAATATGTGAAATTTTTCACAAGATACAAATATATTATTCTCAGAAAAAATTGGTAAAAGGAAAGTAATTAATAATGTGAAGTGATATAAGTAATAGATTATTATGGTTTTTCTCACAAGGATAAAATTGTACACACAATGGAAGCCAAATCGAATTGTAGCATAATGGATTCAACTACTGGAATTGGAATTCAAGTAGATCTAGAAAAAATATTTGTGATTGTAAATCTTCCAACACTAAAGAAGAAAAAATATGTAAGGAGATTCTTAGGACGTGTTGTGTATTATAGAAGATTTATATAGGACTTCAGTAAGATTGTAGCACCATTATTTGTCTTACTGAGAAAATATGTTTCCTTTAAGTGGACTAAGAAATGTGAGGTTGCATTCCAAAATTTGAATCAAATGTTGATGTCAACACCGTGTTAAGAGGACCAAATTGGAGTTTTTATTTCACATTCATATTGATGCCTCAGATCACGCCATTGGAGTTGTTCTAGGATAGAAAGATGGAATCCTAAATTACTCAATCTACTATGTTAGTAAGAACCTGTAATATGTTGAACTCAACTATACAGTCACAAAGAAAGAATTCATAGCATTAGTTTATGCTATAAATAATTTCAGGTACTATACCACAAAGTTATCCAATATTCATTCATACTGATCATGTAGTAAATAAATATTTTATCAACAAACCAGGTTGTAAGAAACAAAATAATCAGATGGTTGCTACTCTTATAAGATTTTGATGTCACCATTGTGGATAAGCCCTGGTAAGGACACTATGTAGCTAACTTTATTTAAAGAATGGATAATAATAATGAAGAACAATAAGTGGATAAATATTTTTATATGATCACCTATTTTCCATTTCCACTAGGACACCCTTGTATCTTGGTATAGATTTTCCTTATAACTCGTTAAAGAAGTACCCTGCATTCTTTCTGTATATTTCCATTATTATGTCATGTGTTTCCTCATTCATTTCCCCATTTTCTTACCAATGGGTATAGGGTAGTGGAAAATTAGTGGATAATAACTAATAGGAAACCAAGTTTTTCCACATCCCTTAGAGACTTCAATATATGAATTTATCCTCCTAAAAGTGGGGATGATATTATGATAAGAATGCATTTCCTTCCTCTATATCTCTTATGACATTTCCTCCCATCTTGTCCTACAAGCCTATAATATTTCCACGCCATTAAATTTAATGTAGTCTTTGGCTTCATCATGAGTTTCATGTCTCATCCGATAAACCCTTTGTTTAATTTCCTAAACTTTCATATAATTCCCATATTCTTCAATCATGGCTTTGGTATTTCCTGCCTCTTCCCTTATCATCAATGATTTCACTTTACATAAGTTCCTGTATTCAACCATTTTCTTCTCTCTATATAGCTCATTGTTAAAATAGGAACATAGTGCCCTAATTTGCACATCCCCAATATAGAGTATAGGGATCTAGTCTCTGTCATACTCCAAAGCATAATTATACATATATAGCTCACATAGAAGCAGTTGGATCTCATGGGGAATTTTCATATATATCTTGAAGAAAGGCCTAGCTCCACTAATATCAAATGGGATATCATTGTTGATATAGGTATACTTCAATTGCAACATTTTTTCTTTCAAGAAGATAGCATAAATGTTAGATGATGGTCTACATTTAAATATTTCATTTGTCACTTGAATTGTATCTTCTTGATTTTTCTTCAGTCTTGAAATTTCATTGTCTTTGGCCCTGAGATGTTTATCTTTTCTTCAAGATCCTGCTGATGTTGGAAGAGTAACTCTTCCTTCTCCCTGTTCCATATACCCTGTAGCCTAGTAACATAGTATTCAAATTTTTGCACCCAGTAATCTAACAAAGTTGTTTGAGTGCCTACACTTCTATAAACTGGTTTGGGAGTTCCTTGAGTACTTATCGATAATAACCTATGGTGGCGAGGCTATTTGGTGGCAATGTTGGGGAAACTTCATGAACTGTATCTTGAATGACTACAAGATTATCCACTTATATGGTATCAATATCCTCATATTGGGGTTTTGTCTTAAGTTCATTAACAATATTTTCTATTATTTCCTCAACATGTGGTGGCAAATCATCCATGATATCTATGTCAACAATATGTGGTTCAAGCACTACATGATCTAGTGCTTCCTCTTTGTGCTCTTCATTAACTATAGCAAAATGTGGTGTACTATCAACTTTATATGTCAATGCTTCACCTTCATGTTGTTTATGGGTCTCCTCAACATGAACGACCTCTTTCTAAACATCAATTAGTTTAGAAGGTCTCACATGAGTAGGTTGTTCATCATATTCCTCCTCCTTTTTTTCTTCCATTTCCTTAGTGGTGTCTTCCATATCCTAATTTTCACATGTAATTTCAGGACCACCCTACTCAATATCCATTTGTGTAGGTTCTTCAGTATTTTCAACCTCCTCTACATCACCTGTCCAATGAGATAGTAGAATTTTTCCTAGGCTTAGAGGTTTTGGGTGTTATAGTGTGAATCTTATGGGATATCCTAAATGGTTTATGGGATTTGCTTGAGGAATTTCATTTTCCATTAGAGGAAGAGGACTCGGGTGTAGATATATTTAGCAAATTTTCAACAAAAAGAATCTGTCAGGAGAGATGGGCCTAGGGCCTTACTATGGAGATGGAGGTTTTTCATGAATAGGTGTTTATAGGTATGGAAGTTTCTGAAGGAATAGGGGTTTCTATAGGAATAGAGGTAGAAGTTATGGTTTTAGGTGGAGGTGTAGAATACCTATATGTGTTTATCCTCTTTTTAGTACTTTTTCCTAAAAAATCATCAATGTGTTTTTCCCTAGCAAACTCTCACTATTTTATTGCAGCAGGTGCCTTTTCACTAATGTATGTTTGACAATCAAGGTAATAAGACAATGATGAGATGATTCATAACTCCCCTCTGAGAATCCTTACTCATTTTATTTAAGCTTTCATGTAATAAATTAGGACATTAACATGTTTTCCATTCTTTAAATGATTAAGCAATTTAAAATGCACAATATTCAATCTTGAGTACCTACCCTCACAAGTGAAGTATTTTATAATGTAGTTTGCAACATCAACCCAAAAAGGTTTTAGGGAAGTGTGCAATGTACCTTGTCTGTCACTTACAAAATTATCATCATCATCACTAAATTCTATTTGAGCCTCATCTAGATTTTCCTTTGTAGGAATCACTCACCTTCTACCAGAAGTCTTTTTTGTAGCTAGAATTTCGTCATCCACCTTAACTGTCAAACCCTTAATAATGGCCTTTCCATCCTTGAATGTGAAATAAAATTATGTAGCCATAGACTCATTTAATCCCTAGATATCATGGAAATGATGCAATATATATGGTTGATTGCGAAGCTGTGAGTGGTTTGTAGGCTCATTTTGAATTAGGTCTCCTCCCATTTCGAATTTGGAAAACTTCTCGAGCTCTGAGAGGAAAAATCTTGCAGTTTGTGGTGATTATGCAAAAATTTGAGTAAGTGTAAAGATTTTGAGTACTTGATGATTTCAAATTTTGTAACCGACTCACATGCAACATGAAAAGGCATGCATTAATTTCATTTGAGGGGTGCAAGCGTGTGAGGTGAGGTTATGTGACGAAGTGGGATGAGGTGGACAAAAATCATATAATGAAAGGTGGTATTATGGCTTATAAAGTCACTTATGACATGGCACAAATATTAATCACATATAATTATACTTTATTAAAGTGAATTAAGTGCACTTATCTCGAGATGTACATTCAATTATGGTGACATGTGCTTTTTCATAATTTGTGCCTTTTGTTACTTGCAGAGTCATCATGATGATGCAGTTAAGGTACTAAGATATTGTAAGCACCGTATAGAGTGTTGCAAGTGTAAGTAGAGGCACGTTAAAGGATTGTTAGTAATATCAATTAATTCTCAAAAAGAGAAGGCTGAATTTTCTCTCTGGTGTCAATCATCTCCATAAGTACTCGTAGGTGCAGTTTGTTCCTTATTTTCTTCATGTAATCACAAGTTCTACAAATGGGAAACAAAAAGGGATTTTCTACATGCTACTACAAGTGGATGTTTAGTCTTTATATTGTATCCTTCATCAAAGACCATGCACTTCTTGCAACAAATACACCAAATCTCACAAAACAGAAATTCTAAAAAACAAAACATGTTAGTTGAGTGGTGTTGATCACCAAGAGGGATGATCACATCACTTTTATTCACCCTTGGAGTATTCAACAAGTTGAATATACCAAGGCCACTAAACTTCTCATTCTTCAAAGCAACTTCAAAAGGTGAACCAGTAGGTTCAACTTTTGACCTTAACTTTGTTGTTTTCATTGTTGGTGTGTGTATTTTCCACATCATTAGGTGAGTCATCTCCTTAGGTGAGATCGTAGGTCCACGTGTCATTTAGGAGTAATTATGACATTACCTTACGTGTTAGTGCGTCAATGCATCGGTGTGTCGGTATGTCGGTGCGTCAAGATGTCAAGCTGCATCAAAGTGCATCAATGCACTTCTATTATAGGAATGTAACTCCCCTCTCTACTCGAGTTGTCATGATTGCTGCCTTTGGGGTTACTCATCACCTCCTATATGTACACGTCTTTTGATCTATGAGATAGAGGAGAGTTTTATGGCTTAACCAAGTTCTACCCATGTTTCAAATCTTTACATGCACATTCGGTTGATGCTTGCTCCTCTCGAGATCTCTTCACACTATCGTTTACACGTCCATTGATGTGCATGTCATCCCTTATGATCCTCACTTGTGGGTTTTAAACCCTCTTTCATGGTATCAGAGTGGATCTTGTGGATCCATGCACTCCTTGGTGTTTCTATGCGTGTTTTCCACCTTCCGGTGTGATATCTAGATCTCATGCATGTGTCGTAATGGAAATTTTCATTGTGCTCTTCTTGCATTGATTTTGGGGTTGTTCATGTGTTCATGGGTTTTCAATGATTTTCGGGGCTTGCATGTCATTTGGATTTTTATTACAGGTTCATAAAGGTCTCGGAGTGTTGTTTTGTGTGTTTTTGAAGGTGGTTGAAGTTGTGTTTTCTAGCCCAACTCGGCCCAAACTCACCAAGCTAGATCCTCAGCTGACTCATCGCACTTCACTAGCTTAGTCCGCTCTCTGTCTTATGCTGAAAAAAATTCTCTCTGCATGGTTTGTTTTGGTCTTTAACCGAATGGTTTCCATTTTTTGGCCTTTTCTGCATCAAACTCCTTTGCTTTGGTCTATGCTATGAGGGATCTACTCATTTTTCTCGTTGGCTGGATGTGGATCAGTCTAACCCCTCTACATTGCTCCCACTCATTGTGCTCATTGTGAATTAGGCCTACTCATTGTGCTCCTAGCTCAACCACGTGACCGGGTTGCCTTACCCCGTAACTCAGCTTTTGTTGGAATCTCCATGACCCAGGCTTTTCTCACCATTGAATCTCTCGCGTGGCTCCTGTTTCACCATCTAATGCATATCTATACTTGGGCTCCATGCAGTTCCTATCAACTTTGATCACATTTGCAATTCTGTTACAACCCCTGTTGCATATAGTCTGACGGCTCCACAACCATCTCAAATATGTAGTGGATTACTCAACCTTGCACGTTTCCCTGCAACCCTGCGCACCAAACAATAGCCACTAGCTCAGATTCAATGGTTACACCATGTGGAGGAGACCCTTTCACACAACCGTTACTGTCTTATTGGGCCATTACATGGCCTTGATAGTTACACCATCGATCTTACATGTGGCCCTTCCACTTGGCAAGTCCTTGAGTGCTCATAATTTTTTTTTCAAGCTTCTCATCAGTTTGACTTAGCACAACGGGTCACTCCCAAACAACACTCAAGCAACATGGATATATTCTACCACTTGGCTAGGCCTTATTCATGCTTCATTTGGAATCTCTATTGCCTCTGCTCCAACACGTGGCAACCTGCAGCACCTCCCAGCTCGTGTTTAACTCGGTCAATAGAGAACCGGTAGTCCATTACCAGCTCGGTGCCACATGGCTTGACATATCATCTAGGGCCCACTCCCTTTTAGACTTGTTTAGGAGGATCAAACAATCTCTTTTTTAATGTTCTAAGATTAAAAAAACATTCATGGCATTGTATTAAATTTCTAGGCTATTTTTTGCTTGTATTCTTACCTTCCTATGAGTGTCGAAGACGGAGGGAAAGGTCCGAGGTTGGCAGGAGGCTAATCCCCCTCACAAGAAAAACAAAATATGCATAAAATTTGATGTAGTTTCCAATAGGTACCCACACGATACCCTTTTCACCCATTTTGTGCACTTTTTTAATGCATTTGCAACATCTAGTGACATTTTCCATCAGTTGTGGGAATCATTTTTAATGCATTTGCAACGCCTAGTGACTCATGACTCATTTTTAGCGCTTCTTTGGTCAAAGTTGCATGATTTTTCACACATTACGTGATGACATTATCAAGTTTTGTAAACACACTAATTTATAAAGTGCCACATTCTAGGGGATTGACTAGTACTCTTGGGCTTTCACACGTAGACGCATTATCGGCCGAGTCCAACATCTTGCTTTTGTGCATCTTGCATTTTTCACCATAGAGAGTGCTCTTTCCATACTTGATTTTCATAGGATGGCTTTACACCTCCACCACTTCTCATCGAGAGAGGGAACTATTCATCTTGGCATGCTTCTATGGAACACTACTTCACCTATGAGCGTCTTTCACCCTTCTTACTTAGGGCAGTTCCTGCACCCACTGATCATAGTCATCTAGAGGACTTTCCTGACACTTGTGACCATGTTTTTGATCACTTGATGATGCATGTCTCCAGATATCTCTGGTTTCATGTCGCAGACTTGGATCCACTTCACCATGTCTAGAGCATTCTTCATCCCCTCTATAGATACCCTTCACATACTGTTGTCATTGTTGTTGTTGTTGATTCAGTTGTCTCCTCCATTTCTTCATGTGATGACAGTTCCACTGACACAGACTCTCTTGGTTCTACTTATGATGATGAGGATTATGCATCCAGTTCTGATGTCGAGAGTACTACAGAGGACTTCTCTCCTCTTTCTCTCACTACTCTAGAGAGTGTTGAAACTTCCCACATCTCATTAGATATCAAGCAGTCTCCTTCTCAAGATATCATATAGTCATCACACCCACCTCCTTTCCAATTCCTATGTGTGAGGCCCCTTTCACTCCTCTACCTTCATTGGATGACACATACCTATCTGACATCACTCTTTTTTTTGTTGAGCCCCCTCATTGGGATGAGTATCTACCTGACCTTATTTGTCTTTTCACAGAGTACACTTGTGATGCTCTATAGGTCCCTCATCCATCTACAGGTATTTCAGAGGAGTTCATCATCTCTGTTGTTGGGAGTTCCCCTTCCAAGAATCATGTCACTTCCAAATTTCCAGAGACCTTCATTGATCCACCCTTAGTTGTGGATCCCTTTTCTATTGTGGAGGATGTTTTATTCCCTTCACATCAGCTGGGCATCCTTTCTACGGGTGTTCACTCTTCATACTCGACGAGTTCTACACACATGGCATTACATTCGATTCCTTGGCACTCATTTATTAGACCTATGTCACACTTTCATGGACCAAACTCAGAGTTCTTCATGTTGCTACCTTTAGTTTCCTTCACAAAGTGGGTAGAATTTTAGCATGTCATTTCTGTCCTTCCTAAGGGCATGCATAGAGTTCGGTGTGGGTGGATCTTCTTTAGTCCAGAGGTAGAGGATCTCATCATCGACATTCTTTTGGGAGACTTCCTAGAGCTATAGAGTTCAAATCCATCCATGGCATCTTCTGCATTCCTCTCATCTCCCTCTTCTTCTCTCTTCTTCTTATTTCCAAGAGATTGCCTCTTTGTACATGGGTACCTTTTCAGGCTCGTCTAGAGCTAGGACCCATATTTGGCATCTTTCTTAGATTAGAGAGTTTTTTTTCTCTTGTGGTGGATGTTTTTCCCATTGGGTTTTCCTTCACTGCTTGGGACCTTTTCTTGTGCATGGGTACCTCATCAAGCCTTGTGTCGGGACCCATTTCTCATTTCTGACTTGCCACCTCATCCTAAGTTATGATGAAGGGGGGGTGTTGGTGTGTGTATTTTCCACATCATTAGGTGAGTCATCTCACTTAGGTGAGATCGTAGGTCCACGTGTCATTTAGGGGTCATTATGAGATTCCCTTACGCATTAGTGTGTTAGCACGTTAGTGCATCATATGCATCATTGGGAATTACACTTCTATTCTGGGAATGTATCTTCCCTCTCTACTCAATTTGTCATGATTGCAGACTTTGGGGGTTACTCAAGATTACCTCCTATATGTACATGTATTTTGATCTATGAGATAGAGGAGAGTTTTATGGCTTAACCAGTTACGCCCATGTTTCAAATCTTTGCATGCACCTTCGGTTGATGCTCTCTCCTCCCGAGATCTCTTCACACTATCATTCGCACATCCGTGATGTGCACATCATCCTTGTGATCCTCGCTATGGGTTTTAAACCCTCTTTCACCCATCTCCATTCTACTTTGACCTCCTCGAGGCTGTTGTATGAAGGTGCTTCTTCGGTTGGCTTTTTTACAACCGTAACCTATAACTATTCACCAGAAGTTTGAATCTCATAGGATCTATGGTAGTGAGTTTCACAACTCCATTGGGAAATATATTCTCAATCTCATATGGTCCTAGCCACCTTGTCAGATTTTTCCCATGTGGTCCTTATACTTGGATTCAAATAAGAGAGCCCAATCACCTTCTTGAAATTATCTTGTCTTAATGAATATTTCATGCCATTTGATCCTCTAATTTTGTACCACCTCTATACTATGCAAAACATGTCTCCTCATTTCATGTAACTCATTGAGTTGGAGAATCCCTTACCTTTGAGATTTAGATAAATCTATGCTTAGTTCAAGTGCAGTTATTAGTGTCTTTTGCTCAAATTCAATAGGGAGAACAACAGTCTTACCATACAAAATCTTGAATGGTGTAAAGCATGTTGTTGTCTTAAACACCCAAACATCCTCGGAAGTTTTTCTACCCAATATCTCCTATGGAGTGCAATTATTTTGTCAAGATGGCTTCTATTTCCCTATTTGTTACCTCAACTTGACCATTAGATTGGGGGTGATAAGGTGTATAATTCCTGTGTCTAATTTCATATTCCTTAGCTAGATCAGAAATAACTTCAGTAGTGAAGTGTGTACCTTGATCAGTAACAATTTCTCTTGGTACTCCATACCTCGTGAAAATGTGGTCATATAAGAATTTAGCAAATTTCTCTCTTTTGATTTGGCAATGCTTTCACTTCTATCCATTTAGTGAGGTAGTATGTACACACCAAAATGTACTCTTTCTGCTAAGATTTAGGATCTATTAGACCAATGAAGTCCAAACCCCATTTTTCAAATGGTCTGTAATACTAACTGAGGCTGTAGTGGCATTTCATCTGAATTGGTAGGATTACCCATTCTTTGGCATTTATCACATCTTATTGTATACAATGTTGCATACTTATGTAGTGTAGGCTAGTAATACCATGTTGTCAATACTTTCTATGTTATTCTTTTTTAGTGGAATTTCCTCCACATGGTTCACTATTGTAGGATTTGAGTATATCATATATTTATTCATCATCTGTGAATATCCTCATAACATTATCATTCCCCGTGTGAAATAGAAAACCAGTTATCAAGAAAAATCACACTTTTATCAACAATGCATTTCTTTTCGAATACAAATAGTGTGGAGGTGTTTTACTTGAGACTAAATAATTGGCTATATCAGCATACAAGGGTGTCCTAGTGGAAATGGAAAATAGGTGATCATCTAAAAATATTTATCCACTTATTGTTCTTCATTATTATTATCCATTCTTTAAATAAAGTTAGCTACAATAGTGTCCTTACAAAGCTTATCCACAATGGTGACATCAAAATCTTATAAGAGTAGCAACCATCTGATTATTTTGCTTCTTACAACTGGTTTGTTGATAAAATATTTATTTACTACATGATCAGTATGAATGAATATTGGATAACCTGTGGTATAGTACCTGAAATTATTTATAGCATAAACTAATGCTATGAATTCTTTCTTTGGATTGTATAGTTGAGTTCAGCATATTACTGAGTTCTTACTAACATAGTAGATTGAGTAATTTAGGATTCCATCTTTCTATCCTAGAACAACTCCAATGGCAGGATCTGAGGCATCAATATGAATGTGAAATAGAAAACTCTAATCTGGTCCTCTTAACACGGGTGTTGACATCAACATTTGATTCAAATTTTGGAATGCAACCTCACATTTCTTAGTCCACTTAAAGGAAACATATTTTCCCAAAGTAAGACAAATAATGGTGCTGCAATCTTATTGAAGTCCTATATAAATCTTCTATAATACCCAACATGTCCTAAGAATCTCCTTACATATTTTTTCTTCTTTGGTGTTGGCAGATTTACAATCACAAATATTTTTTCTAGATCTACTTGAATTCCAGTAGTTGATAGATAATGCCCCAACATTATTCCTTCAGACATCATCATGTTTCATTGCTTAAGGATAGGTTATGCTCCTTACATCTCTTGAGAAATTTTTCTAGGTTCTTCATTGCTTCATCAAAAGTATTGTCATATACTATAAAATCATCCATATATACCTCCATGCAATCATTGGTTAGATCTAAAAAATGCTCAAAATTGCTCTCTAAAATGTAGTAGGTGCATTGCATAAACCAAAAGGAAGAACATAATATGCAAACATATATGGTCTTTCCCGGTCCTCTTATGCAATCGAATTTGGTTGTAGCCACTATAGCCATCTAGAAAAGAAAAATATTTCTTTCCAACAAGAGTTTCAAGTACCTAATCAATGAAAGGAAGTGAAAAATGATCCTTTTTATTGCTTCCAACTCTCTATAGTCCACTCAAATTCTCCATTTGTCATTTTTCTTAGGTACATTGACAAGGAGTGATACCCATTGAATGTCCGAAATTGGCTATATCAATCCAGAATATAATAATTTTTAATTCTTCTTTCATTATATCCCTTACTACTAGATTAATTCTTCTTTGTGGTTGTCTTATTGGCTTACAACTTTCTTTGATGTATATCTTATGTGTACAGAGCTTAGGGTGTATTCCATGCATATCTCCATAGTCCCATGAAAATGTTGTCTTGTTTTTCTATAGAAGAGCAATTAACAGATGCTCTTGTTGCATGCTCAACATTTTTTTCACATTAAGTGGCTTTCCAGAGAAATTTTCACTTGCTTAGAGAGATCGGTCATAGAGCATAAATTGCTTCCTAGAGAATTTAATATATAATCATGTGGAAGAATTTGGTTAAAGATGTCATTCTTACGGAATGTTTATAGTGATTTGTTGTGGTAGGATTTTATTTTCAAGACAACTTATACATTGTAATTTTCCATCCACTTCTTCATTCTTCCCATAATTATTTTACAAGACGTTAGAAAGAAAAACATTTTCTTCTTGTCCTTTAATTGTGTATGACTTCTCTAGCATCATGAGCTCATCAAGTGATATTTGTTCTTCTTTCGGCTCTTCAACCCAAATGAATTGGTCTTCTTCATCAAATGGTTGTGCATGGGGTAAAGCATGAGATTTTTGGTTCCACTTTCATTAGAGATAATAATATTACTAGATTTGAATCTTATGAATGTGTCAATAGTTTTCAAACATGGTCTTCCAAGGATAATAGCATATCCTCCCAAGCTACTTGTAGACACTAAAATTAGGTTACACTCCCCTTTTGTCCCTCAACATATAAGCACCCTTTATTACATTTACCTAGCAATGACCCCCTTCACCCCACTAATATTAATTTAATTAAATTAATGCATTATCCTCACTATATTTATTATTTAAATAATATCTACACATATAGTTCACTTAGACACTTCACCAAGCTAACTCAACCGAAGACCTATTCTTAGTGAGTTTCCATAACTAACTAAGACTTACCCAAACCCTAAAAATAAATGCCTACATTCCCTCTAACCACATTCCTGCATGCTCACAAGAGGCTCCAAGTCTAATCCGTGGGATAATGACATGAGATCCAAGGAAATCAGGAGGATCTCCTAGTTTAGTAAACCTAGGAAATCCCACCTTGACCGACGTCGGTTACCCCTAACCGTCACCGGTTAAGCCAGGACCACCATTGGTTACCCCTTTTAACCCAAAACAACCTTATTCTCAAGGTTGGAACTTGGAACTTGGAACTTGGAAGCAAGAAAGTTGACAAACAAGAACACATCTTAGAGAGATAACGAATCTTCAAAGAGCCAATTCTAGTAAAAACTCACATCCAAGGAAGAATATTGAGCATCTTCTCCTACACATCCATCCCACCACAATTTGATCTATCCAAACAAAGTGAAGTGTACATTGAGCCCATGTAGAAGATTTTCTTCAGTTGGTGGTCACTTGCAGCCTTCAAACCCAGCATTAGCACCTCCATCCTTCACACACAAGCCTTCAGGAACTAAATCCAAGTAATTACAACATCATACTTTCCTGGTTATTTCATTTCATCCTCATTTTATCATCCATTGTTTATCTTGCTCCCTATTGACCTTCTCCAAAAATTTCACCTCCATAGACCCATTAAAACCTTGTAAAAGCCTACTCCATTTACCCAATACCTTGTCTCGACCAACCAAAGCCCTTTGTGTAATCACAAAGGAAACCAAAAGCCTGTTTCGTAACATTTCAAGATTTCACAAGATGCTTGCACTTGGATATACCTAAGCGTCGTCAATCACCCTCGACCGACACCGGTCTCTGTGTTTTCCCACACAACCCTAAATAGAGACCTACCCACCTAATTTTATCTCATCCTCACACACTTGTGACCTACCAGAGACCTTTATCAAACCTACAAGAACCTAGAACCAATCATTTGACCCTTGGATTCTATTCTAGCTTAGCCTGTTAGATTAGATCTATTTTCTTATTATCTTTTAAGTGAGATACCTAAATCATTTCAAAATAACAATAGGATTTACTTTGTTTACAACATTAATTTGTTTAAAATAGTGGATTGATAGCCATCTAGGAAGTATCATACTTCCGGATCTAGCTTACACTAGGCAGTTCACTACCCATATTGTTTAATTCCTTCTAGTGGTCTTGTTTTCATTACAGGTAGTTCCTCCTAGCCAAAAGGAAGCTCTCACGATCAGTTGTGGATCTGGAAGTCATACACACATAACAAACCATCAACCGACATTTGAATAGGTATTCCTCCTATGCCCGTTACCCTATCTGTTTCGTCAACACTTCAAAGAAACAATCTAAGAAAAAGGTGAAACATTTTGGTACGCTTGGTGGGACCCATCTAGGGTTCCTTGCATTTCATTCATTCCTATAAAAAAAATGGGGTGTTTCTTTCCCTTCTAAAAAATGTACACACTAATTTTCTTCCCTGGTAATCCATCTCCTTTCTATTTGCTCTAAAGAAAACTTTTCTTTTAGTGTAATTAAAAGGAATCATATCTTCATTTTTTCTACATTGTAGTGAAAGAGCATCCCTCTTCCTCTTCATCTTATTATGTCATCCAATTCCACATTTTCAATTTGGGTTTAAAAACAATTACATTCCATTACGCTTTATTGCATTAGGTCACATTAATTGAGAGCAACCTATATGCTAGAAGTCATGACCGGTGATGGTTGACATGACAATCGAATCGTAGAAAATCACTTCTATATTTTTCTCTTTCTACGAGTCTTACCAAACCACACAAAAATTCAAATTACATACATTCTTAAACAACATCCTACCGGAAGCGTAGGTGATCACACAATCACAACACAGTGGGCACCTAGCTTGCTGCTCTATCAATTCATACTTCAGAGTGAAGCCCGCCCCCACCATAACATACCTGAAACCTCACCTTTTAGATCTCCTTCTTTGTAGGAAGCCATCCTCACCAAAAACTCTATTTCACAATTCATGTGTCAGTCCCTAAATAGCATAAGCTACACAAACATAATAGAAAAGGCACTCCTAGGATCACATTTTCTTAGTGTTTCGCTTGGCTTATGTTTTGAGGTAAAATATTACATTCATCACTTTTTTTGTTCATCCTTGCACGCTCCTCATCATAGCTGGTGTATTCTAGCTTCACCTGAGTGTGTTTGGGCCATATCACCGTCATTCTCAGAATTTTGGGTTTAATTATACATCAAATTTTAATTCACAACCACTTTCTTTCATCATTGTTTCAATTTCACAATAACCATCATCGGGTATCTCTTACTTCCATCGGTTATACCCAACAGACGTCGGTTCAGGTTGTTTTCCTAACCAACTCAAAAGAACATTTTACTTCACTTTCTTCCACTTTTCTGGTCTTTGTCATGGCCATTTTTCCCATTTATGTTTTACACATCTTGATTTGGCATACCTATCGATTTTACCTTTTGTCTTGTTATTTACTCACTTTGTCCATTTTCTCTGAGTGACGAAGTGGTTACCCCGACCGACATCGGTTTTCCTAACTAGCATCGGTTAACCTTTGTTTCACATTCCATCCACCATTTTTAATTCATCCACCTTTCATCACGAGACTCACTTATTCCTCTTGTTCTCTATATCATTTACGAGAGAAGCATCCCTACGATCAATCTTGGTTCACATGGTGCTGACCGAAGACAATCAAGCGCCCTCATGTTCCACGGCAGCGTTACCAACCACTCCCACCTACTCCTTCACCACCTTTTATTTTATCACTAGCCATGGATCCCATCCAGCCTACTACTATCACTATCGAGAGATGAGGAGTTCACACGACTCCTTGACCAAAATCCTGTCGCCTTGTATTTTTACCTTTCCCACTCATCCACTCGATACGCCTCGGGTCAATTGATATATGGCATGCCTAGATCTCTCCCCCAACTCTCACACCCACTTCCACATCGGCCCCATCTAGCTCCATGCTGCCCACATCCACTTTACCCCAGTCATTTCATACTTAGGTTCTATACCCACCATGGCCCCACGTCTATTACCTGTGGCACCCATTACATCCACCATACCCTCGATGACTACCCCAAACACAACCTCATCCACCCCTAATGTCTCATACATACCTATAGCTACATTCCCACCTCCAATATCGGTGACCCCTACCCCATTTCAGAATGTAGTTCTTTCCATTCCACAATCATTAGCCCCTATTACCACTAGGGTTACCATGACCCTTCCACCCCCATATACATACTACCAACAACTTCCTATTTCATCTATTATTCATTTTGGGTATGTACCCCCTATTTCCTTGCCTTCTTCTCTACCACCTTACATGGAAGCCCCATACACTGGAATGCCACCCCATTATATACCCAAAACCAACCTCCTCACACTTTAGGAAACATCCAATCACCACAACCCACCAATGACCTAATTAAATTGATGTTGGACAAGATGTAGACATTGGAGGCATCGGTTTCCAGCTCCGTAACACTCTCACCTACGATGAGATTTGCAACGAGCCTATTTACCCATCCATTCCTATCCGTTCATACCCTTTAAATTGGGAAATGCCTAAATTTGACCACTTCAATAGCAAGGAAGACCCACAACAGCATTTGCTCTTGTTCAAACATGGGTGTTATCTAATCGCTCATGATGATGCCCCTGGTTTTGAGAAATTTTCCCATGTCCCTCACTAGACCTACATTATATTGGTATAGTGGGTTACCTAAACACTCTATATCCTCATTCAATCAGGTATCCTAAGCCTTCTTGGATCATTTCTCTATCAATATCATAAAGAAGGTTACCATGACCAATCTATATTCAACACGGCATGAGTAAGGACAAATCTATCGCAGATTTTGTTGCTGCTCACTAGCATCCCGATCAATCAACTTACCTTCCAACTGCCACAAACTGAACTAATCAATCTCTTCACATGAGCTTGTCCTAGACATATCTCCCTGACCTTGCAGGTCCAAACCTTCTGAACATTTGATGAGGCATTCACTATGGCACAAAAGTTAGAGATTCGGCCATCAAAGAGAAGAAAATCTAATTACGAAATAAGAATTCAGCATTCAAGTCAAATGAAACCTCTTCTTCTTCCAAACCACAAACTAATTATTCAAAGGCTAAGGGCACCGCTAATGCATAGTGGTACTCAAGGTTGGCCACTCTCATCCATCGAATCAGGATACACCCTCATCTAATCTATCACATGTCCTGGCTTTTCGATTCAGATAAGAGCAACAAAAATATACCCCAATTGGGGAACCTTACTCTTATGTCTTAGAAAATCTTATCAAAGCTAGAGTCATCACCCTTCCACCCATAAAACCACACACTAGTTTTTATCCTGCTCACCCCATGCCCGTATGGTATAAGAACATGATTTATATAACTATCACCGAGTGAAGGGTTATAGTGATGAAAAATACATCACTTTAAATAATATTTTCCAATAAATGCTCAAGAAAGGTGAGTTAACTATGGATAATCCCAACACCACCCCTAAACAAAGTCTAAAAATCTTTAAAAATCATTTCCTAACCATGCCCCTTCATCCAATCAAACCGGTGAGACATCCACTCATGATACCCATACCTGTGAGGTTCACACAATCTTTAACGAGGTACCTGTCGCCTCTCAATTACCTCACATCCCTTCCATAGAGGAAATCCTAGCACTGAAATCCTCCTTTCACATTTGAACCAACCTCCACTATTCCTTCACCAATAGAGGAGCACCTTTCATCTCCTTCATCACCAACAGAGGGTCTTCCACTAACAACGATCCCCTCTCACCCCTGGCTTCTCCACTTAGAGAACCTTTACCTAGCTTCCCACAAAGGAGCATTCATTATCTCCTCCACCCATAGAGGATCACCCATTGCCTCCTCCACCCACGAGAGGAGCACCTATATGTTCCTCTACTCTAAGGGAGCTCTCATCATCTCCTCCACCCATCATAGACCTAGTTGAGATACGTTTACCTCTTGGCAAGCATTCTCCATTAGCTACCCAAAATCCAACAGACCTACTTTCAGCTCTCTTACCCACGGAAGTTGAATCGGCCAATTCCTCATCTCTAAGATGCATTTTACGGGAATTCCTATTAGGTCCTCACCAACTCCACCCACAGACATGTCGTTCTCACATTTGGCCAATCACTTAGATTATGTGGATAGGACTTTACTATGGGGGTGCCTCTTACTCCCTATCTCAACATAGATGTAGAGATCCCTCGCTGATACCTCCACTATCTACCCAAACACATTTCAACCCATCAAACCAAATACAACCACTACTATCGTAACCCCTTCCATGATACTCGTTAGCACTCACACCACACCCTTACCCATAACCCGACCTACATCTAAACCCAAACCCATACCCATAACATTTTCCTCCACTAAACCTATTACCACTTTAGGGGTCACCCTGACAACCAGCCTTACTCATCCACCTATTAAACTAGATTTAGCTACATCCTCTAATGTTAAAACCATTCCTACACTGACACCCAAACTAAAGAAACAAACTCATCAACCTCATACCCCGACCGCACCAATCACACCTGCACTTGTCTTGTCTACCTTAACACCTTAGCTACCCAACGTGATCAAGTACCCTTCACCCATCCATAAACCAATAACACAACAACCCATTCCTTCCTCACAAACCTCTAACCTACCCAAGCACACAACATGACTTATACCCACACACCGTAGTCTCCTTACCACCAATACCTCCAATACCTTCCCACGCTTGCTTCACTACCCACTACACTTTAGTCATTTTCCCTCACACCTTAAGCATGACCCATGTCATCTACCTTCATAGCACCCCCGTTATCCCCATGGATAAATTTCCCTCTTCTTCCATCTATTTTTCCTTCTAGACCTCGTACACCCACATCACCTTTACCCAAGAAGGTGCAACCCAAAAATAAAACCCCACTACCCCACAACAAGGTAGTAAAACAACCTCGTACCCTCTTACCCATCCATCTAATGTACCCCTACCCAAACGAACCCGACCAATACCTAAAACCACACCGGAACCTAAACCCATATCTCAACCCATTCCTACACTTCCAAAAATAGTACCTTGAAAATCAACCACACCTACACCCAAACCCACATTCTCTTCCCATTGTGATCCACTAGCAGGGTCCTATGCTAAAATTTTAACCAACCTCCTCGAGACTTCTGTTATCACATTACCACCACTCCGACCTTACAACCCCCTCAAACCCAAGCCAAAAGGGTTTGATGATACTAAAATTTGTGCATACCATCATGTGTTAGGGAATGATGTGGAGAAGCTGCAAGGCCTTGAAAACTATCCTTATCCAATTGTGTCCACACGAGAAAACAACTTTGATGATGATGAGGATCCTACTTCACCTACACCCATTCCCACACTACCCACTCAACAACCGCAACCTCTACCCTCACAACTCCTAAAGACACACACAAAATTTGAAATTAACATGGTTTGCATCAGAGAACTTGCCACGCCACCACCCAAATGTCGGTGTGCCTAACTAACCTCACAGGATTTTATCCTCCAGTAGGTTTTACCCTTCATGTCATTATACCACTCACCCTACACCTTCTCCATTTGCAAACTTCCCTCAAATCAACATGGTACATGTCACTACAAGTGCACGAAGGGGAAAGAAAAGGCGGTTGACCCACCAACCAATCCTATACCCAATATACCATCTCGCACCCATACCTAATATAACTATCCACGGCCCCACGTACCACATTTCTAATGGCATCACACATCACACCATGCTCAAAAAAATTACACCAATCTCCCTCAAAATGTCCTTATACAACCTCATCCAAACCTTGGAATCCCATCATCAAGCTCTCATGGAGGTTCTTCAATCTATCGAGGTTTTACCCAATGACCCTACACCCATAGCCTCCATTATCACACCCCATCATGTAGCCTCTCTCACCAAATTACCACCTTCATCCTCACCTCACCTTGTTCACCAAGTGGCCTCCCTTAGCTTCTCAGAGGAGGAGATCACACCACACCAAAACAATGACCTAGACCCAACCCTCTTCATCTCTATCCACATTGATGACATACAGGTACACCATGTGATGATTGATGGAGGTGCTAGCATTAACATCATTTCATCCCATGCATTTTCTCAAATGCGCATACCTGAAAATTGCATGCATAAACATCCGGTCATGTTGCGTTCATTCAATGACGCTATCACCTCCACACTAGGCATTGTCATCCTTCACATTTGCGTGGGCCCCCTACACTATTCTGAATTGTTTTATGTTTTGGAAGGGGAATTCCAATATAACTTGTTGCTTGGTAGACCCTGGATCCATGTCATGGGTTGCGTTCCTTCCACTTTGCATCGTTGTGTAAAGTTTGAACATGAAGGACACACTTATACCATTCCAGCTGACCCATCACCTTTCAAAACATGCAACATGCTTTACCAACCCAATGATGTGCTCATACTGTCAAGTCTACCTCTGTAACCAATACCACTTCACCTACACCTCCACCTACCAAGTATAACCACTGCTTTCCTTTGCACATACATCCTCCATTCCTACCGCTGCTATAACCTCCATGGTGACTCATTAGCTTTCCAATCCATTAACTCCACCTCCGCATCGACCTCGACACATTATCCATACTAGCTACCTACATACCAACCATCGATCCCTTAGAAGGTGTTTTTCAACACCTCACTCTGTGGGAGTATCACCTATATAATGTCAATACATTCATTACTCTACAGCTGTATGGAAGCCTTCACCAACACCCTCGCTATGATCACTGTATAAGAGAACACCTCCTTTATGGTCCTTCTCATCTTCATACTAGTCTCACCTATGGGGGACTTGATACTACCACTTACACACTTGAACCACCATCACAACCCCACCCATTTTTGATTGACTTCCAATCACTTACCAATCGTTGTTTCACCCACACCTTCCTACACCACTATGCGTGGAAGGGTTTTGGTTTTGGATTTTATGAGCAAGGCCACCATACTATTATTCCATGTACCACCCGAAAACATAAAAGCGTAGTGGTATCGGCTTCCTCGAACCTCCTACCAAACAGCCCGCATTGAGCTCATTAAAGACCCTAGCCCTCCACCTTCAACTGCTCCACCTCCATCACCACCCTCACCGAAAAAGTTGATGGATCTTGAATCTATCCCCCCTAACTTTTTTTTCATAAACACCATTTCCTTGGGGCCTTTGACTTATCAACATGATGGTGAGGCCCCTTCCACTCTCCCATTCATGTATCCTTAGATGATCGATGATGACACACCTACCATTAACATCGTTCAATGTCAGGATGATGAATCCATACTCACCTACCTTGGTGTAGAAGACTCATATATTCATCGGTCATTACCATCTGAGACACAAACCATGTTGAATGAATCAACTATCAAGATCAACATTCATACTCAGGATGACCCGCACATCCTAAAGATCAGAAAATATTTAGATACTACTGAATAGGAAGCCATCACTTCTTTTCTCCAAGATCATAACCATGCTTTTGCTTGGTCTTACGTAGACATGCCCCAATTATTAACCCCACTATAGTATTCCACAATATTGTAACCATTCCCGATGCCAAACCATTTAAACAAAAGCCGAGGAAAATGCACCCTCGCATCACTCTTCTCATCAAAGAAGAACTTCAGCAGACTTCTTTCCATTTCCTTCATCTTACCCATTGATTATCCTCGTTGGATTTCTAATATTGTCCTTATTACTAAAGTAATAGGGAACTCCGCATTTGCACATACTTCTATGACCTCAACCTAGCCTACCCAAAAGATGAATTTCCCTTGCCGGTATTGATCAATTGGTTGACCTCACCACTAGTCACAAGATGCTCTCACTCGTGGATGGCTTCTCAAACTATAACCAAATTTTTCTTGCCCCAGGAAGATTAGCACAAGACTACATTCATTACCCCTTGGGGACCTTTTACTATCGAGTTATGCCTTTTGGCCTTAAAAATGCTAGTGCAACATATCAGCATGCTCTGAATTACATCGTCCATGATATCATACATCACATATTGGAAGATTACATGGATGATCTCTTGGCCAAATCTAAATTTCACCTTGAGCACCTCGGCGTCCTCGAAACCATCTTTGACCACCTCATTAAATATTGCAGCTGCCTTCAGCCTAAAAAGTGCTTCTTCATGGTTCTCTCAGGAAAACTCCTGAGATTTATTGTTTCCCTCCATGGTATAGAATTTGACCCTGCTAAAGTCAAGGCCAATCTGGAAATCCCTCCACCCACTAACCTTAAACAACTCCATATCCTGCAAGGTAAATTACAGTCCATTCACCGTTTCATTTCACAATTATCTTATCGTTGTCAACCATTTCATCATCTACTTAGGAAGGATGTCTCCTTTAAATGGGATGATGACTATCAAAAATATTTTGAGGCCCTAAAACAATACCTTCTCCAACCACCCATACTCATTCCACCTAAAGATGATCAACCTTTTTACCTATACATATCAGCTATCGATCATTCCTTGGGAGCCATGCTCGCTCATGCGATGAACACAGGGGAGCAGGTAGTTTATTACATAATTCATACTCTTTTGGACTATGAAACCTGATATAACCATCCAGAAAAGCTTTGCTTAGCCTTAGTTTTCGTTGCCACCAAACTTTTATGTTACCTACTCAACCACAAAACCTATGTTGTGACCAACACTGATCCCTTACACTTCATATACGCCAAACCTTATCAAAATCAATGCACCGCATGATGGATTATGTTTTTAGCTGATCTTGACCTCACATTCATTCACCAAAATTTCATCAAAGGCCAAGCTATCACCGACCAATTGGTTGACACACCTATTTCGGGGACCAACCCTCTAATTTTGACTTTCCGATAATTCAATTGTTACTCTTTCCTGGACGAACCCCTTACCAAATGACACTGTTCTTCGATGGTTCCAAGTGTCGGCATGGAGGAGGGGCTAGTGTTATCCTCATTCCTCTAGATGGATAACCCATTCCTTTGTCTTTCAAACTAGACTTTGAATGCACCTAATAATATTGCTTTGAGTACGAAGCACTCGTACTAGGTCTCCAGCCGCCTATGCCCTAGATGTCAAATCAATCCACATCTTTGTTGATTCGCAATTGGTCATAAACCAAGTCAATGGTATGTACCAATGTCATAACGTGATACTTCAAAAGTATAAACATCATGTAGACATACTTTTGACCACCTTTGATTGTTACACCCTTTAAACCATCCACGTTCAACCAACAAATTTATAAATACCATGGCCTACTTCACTTTCCAAATACCTTGTTCCCCTTCCGATTCAAAAATATTTGTCACCGTACAATGCCTCCATTCACCTTCTTATTTACCTCATGATGTTTACTCAATCGGAACTGAAACCCCTTACTTGAGTGACCTTTGGTATAAACAATACTCCAACTACCTTCCCTTTCCATCTTACCTCCTGATCTCACCCGTAACGGACAATGCGCCTTCCTTAAAAAGGTCTCTCGTATCATCATTTTGGGGGCTCCTCTATAAGCATGGATTTGATGGTATTCTCTTACGATGCCTCACAAGTTCTAAAATCCTTATACCATTAAGGAGGTTCATAATGGCATATGTGGAGGTCACTTTAGTGTCCTTGCTATTGCTAAGCATATTCTTTGCCTTGGCTATTACTGGCCGACCCTTAACCATGATTGTTGCGACTATGTCAAATGTTGTGTGAAATGTAAACAACATTCTAACCTTCATCATATACCTAGTCATGCCTTACAGGTCACTCATGACCTTTGGCCCTTCTCTCAATGGGGTTTGGATCTTTTCGGAGAAATCAATCCTCATTCTTCCCAACGCCATCAATGGATCATAACTGCTACCGAATACTACAAAAAATGTGTGGAAGCCATACCAATCATCTCCATGAAAGTTGAGAAAATATGTGAGTTCATTAACCATCACATCATTTATCGCTTTGGTGTTCCTCATCACCTCATCACTGACAATGGAAAATAATTCAAAAACAAAACACTACAAAAACTTTGCGACGCCTTCAAAATTCAACTTAGTTTCTCATCACCTTATTACCCTCAAACCAATGGCCAAGCTGAATCCACTAACAAAACCCTCAACAAAATTCTCATGAAAGTGGTTGACGATACTGGGAAGGATTGGCATACACACATTCCTTTTGCCCTATGGACATACCACACTAGTATTCGCACTTCCACTGCGGCCACACCCTTTTCTCTAGTCTACAGTACAGAGGTTATTCTACCTCTCGAAGTCTAGATCCCCTCACTCTGCATTTCTCTCTATGACATGCTTACTGATGATGACTTTCATTAGGACCACTTAGCACAACTAGAGTTATTAGACAAATGTCATCTTAATGCTCTAGATCACCTTCAAGTTTACCAACAACATATCAAATGTGCTTATGACAAATGTGTTCATGAACACACCTTCTAAGTTGGTGACCTTGTCTTGAAAGAAAATCAACACATAACCAAAGAAAAAAAATTAAACGGGAAAATTTGCTCCTAATTGACTTAGACCATACAACGTAACTCATGACTATGGATCGGGTGCCTATCGTTTATCCTCACTTGAGGGTAAACCCAAACTGAGCCCCTTAACACATTACATCTTTAATCATACTATTGTTGACTCATGTTCCTACCTCACCCTTTGTCTCTTTACAGGGCTCATCCCTTGAGTGTTATCCACTTTGTACACCTCCTAATGATTAAATAAGAATCATGTGAGTACTCGTCACTTTTTATCTTCTCTTTAATATGTGTACCACAAACCTTGCACATAGCATGATTCTCATGGATAGTTTTCTTCTATCTTTAGATGATATCCCATGTTCATTCCACCTTGGCTTTTGAATAAGGGTCCTATCCTTCACCTTGGTCTTGTCCATGATTTCAAAAGACCTCTAATGGGACCTAATGAGTCAAACTTCTAATAAAAAATATGACTCCCTCAAAAGGACATCTTCCTCTCGGCCAACTTACTACTATAAATAGATTGCTCCCTCGAAGGACAGCTATGTGAAGATTTAAAAAAATGAGAGAAACTGAAGCTTCCCGCATCGATCAGCTTCACGAAGACCTCAAGGAGTACCATATTATTTATCCCATATAGACTTCCCACATCAATCAGTCTATCAAAACAAAAACACTTTTAGTCATGGACTTGCCCATTGTGACCTTGGACCTCTTGCCCAAAAGACATGTCACTCCAAACATATACAATTAACTACCTTTCACCCACCTTACCATTTCCACTCTCATTTCCTAAATCACCTCAGGGGACATCTTGGAATTTTGACATTTGGTGATCCTGTGACTACTTTCACCATAGAACAATTAATCATGCAATGCCTTTCGGGTCTTGTGTTCATCACCCCCTTCAAGGTATGATCTACTCGGTATGATCCTACCCAATCAGTGGATTTATTTCCCCCTCTTATCTTTTAACCATCTTTCTTTACATTTTGATTTACCTTATACAAGACTTGGTACTTGATGCTTACCTTTGGGGTCCTCTCCTTTCACCATAATCACCTTCACCTACATCATTTTACCTATAATATACCCACAACTATTAAACCTAAAACCACTACATCCCTAAAAACCTACCAACTCATTTTCATATTCTTCCCTAGCTCATGGGAGAACTACATCGGCACTGAGGTCCCTTTCCACTAGGACTATGTAGGTAGCACTCACGAGGGCATGGGGCCCTTGGAGGAAAGCTCGGCCATTCTCTACCCTAAACAATTCATCAACCATGCATAACTCACCATTTACCCCACATTTCACTTAGTTCCCCTTTTCTAACAACATTGGAAATTAAGCTACATACGTAACAAGTTGCTTCCCATTTTATACATTTATTACACCTACCATCTCTCTATCATCACTATACATAGATTATACAACATTTCACATATGACCCATAGTATCATTCATTACACACAATAATGCATCATGCCTATAACCTAAGTTAACCATGCCTAACCAAACCTAACTCCACCATGCCTATAACCTAACTCAATCCATGCCTAAACCAACTTGACTCAATCCATGCCTAAACCAACCTGACTTGAACCATGCCTAAACTGACCTAACTCAACCATGCCTAAACTAACCTAACTCAACCATGCCTATACCCTAACTCCGCCATGCCTATAACCTAACTCAATCCATGCCTAAACCAACCTAACTCGAACCATCTCTAAACCAACCCGACTCAAACCATGCCTAAAGTGACCTAACTCAACCATGCCTATACCCGACTCAATTCATTCCTATAACTTGAATCGATCCATGCCTAAACTAACCTAACTCCATCATGCCTAACTCACCTAATTTCCATCCATATCAAAGTAATAAATCCATATCTCATCTAAAACAAGCCATAAACCAATATCTCATAAACCCATTAACACATCACACAATACCATGAATCTCATCATATAAATCAATAACTGTGTATCTCAAAATACATACCCGTCTCATCATTGCCATCATCTCAAAAATGTCGGCACACAGGCTGATATACAATACAAAATGTCATCGGCACGCAGGCCGGTCTCATATATACAAAAAAAAGAATGAATCAATACAAAAAAATATTCAGCACACAGTCAATATATGCTCACAATATACAATAATCACTCGTGCATCCTCATTGTCTTTGGCACGCAAGCCGATATGTGATCCAAATAATAATAATAATAAATACAACTATCTTCGGCATGCAGTTCGGCATATATATCAAAAATAATCACTAGTATACATCAAAAATCGGGAGGCCACATATCAGACATCTCGCGGATGTCCTCCATCTCTATATCACCTACACCCTTGGCCTCCTGTGTCCCTACTGGCACATCACCTAGCTCTAGTCACCATGCGCTAGTGGCCTCTCCCTAATTAGGCCTCGGAGCTCGCTGACCTCCTGTGCTCTCCACACTATGTGTGCGGGATCTCATCCTCTCATTGGATGCCTGCTATGCCTTGTACTCTCCGTAAGAGAGGAAGTCTATCCCGGCTGCCATGAGCTGGTCTTGATAGTACCTCACCTCACCTATGGCATCCCATAGCCTGGATATAGGAATGGTCTGTGATGGTCCCATAGGTCTCGGCCCTTGTACCTTCCCTGTGTGCCCAACCTCGAACTAGGACCAGCTCGCACTGCGCTTATGGTGGTGCCCCCTCCTCCTACCCCTATGCTCGTATCTCCGGGCTGTAAGGCCCCATCTATGTCTGGGTTATAACTAGCTCTATAATCCTACCACCTGAGCGTGTAGGGCTACCACTTGACCATCTCTGTATCCATATCCTCCATCACCTCCACCCTCTCCCTCCACCATCTAGGCCTACATACTGGCCACCTATAATCATAGCTAAGCTACCTCTACCTCTGACCCCTCCAGCTATGTCTACAGTATACCTATTTTCGTGATCAACATCACTACCTGCCCTTATAGGGCATCTCTATGCACTATCACGGTAGCTAAGTTTGCTGCTGCCGGTGCACAGGTGGTATGGCTCAGAATCGAGCATTTTGCCCACCACTGCCTATACCTATCTGTGCATCTGCATCATCAATCCACCAATCCACTGGCTGCTCCTCCTCTCTTGTAGGCACTGTAGGCTGTGGTAGAGGGAGAGGCCTCTCCACGTCATCTCTCGATCGATTTGTGGGAATGGTAGGGGAATACCCTATGTAAGCCCAAACTACTTGTCCCTAACCCACATGATCGTGGGATCATCTCATCCTCCCGGCATGGTGATCCTGTATCCACCTCTCTAGCTGGATCTCAGCTAGCTCCTCATATATGTGCCTATATGAGGGGAATCCCACATATGGCCTCCAAATAATGTCCACTCCGGATAACCCCTCCAACAACTACCAAAAATGGGCCACATCATATGTCAGCCTATCCGACCTCCACTCTCCTACAACTGGAACCCATCTCCTATATCCCAACAACACACATCTTAGTGGGAATTCATCTACTCGGGGCATCCCTATAGGTCAAACACAAACTATGTGCTCGTAGGCCCAGCAGTGTAGTATAAATGTACAACACAGGCTAAACCTATGCAACCTCCATACGCCTGACTCTCTATATAGTTACACCAAGAATGTTGGTGCCCAGGTGAAGCATGTCTCATGCACCATCATATCATGGAGTAGGGAAGTGTCCACCCTCTACATCAAGCAGTGCATAGCATCACACTGCCTCCATCAATAAAACTACTAGCCTCGTCTCATCCAGACGGGCTAGCTTTACATCTCACCATAGCTTAAACTGGTGCTATGGAAGCTCAGCACTAACATCTCCTCACCAAATACTATCCTGATCAGCTCCTCTGAGGCCTTGGAGGAGATAGAGTACATTTAGGCCCCCAATATGGGTAACCTTAGAATCCAAAACACATCCTCTAGGGTGATAGTCATCTCACTCATCGGAAGGTGGAACATGTTGGTCGCAGAGTCCCATATATAGATGAGCGTGACCATTAAACTAGGCTACCGAATAGCATGTTGGTAGCACCAAATAAAACTCAAGCCCACTTCCTATGCATGCTACAGCTCCAAAGGGCTTTCTATTCCATGCAATGTCACCAGCAGCAACAGAACCCTATCTCGCATATGTAACTGTGATCGACCCTGCATCTAATCTAAATACAACATTAATCTACCTTTACCATGACCATATTCATCACTTATCATTACCCACCACCCTATTTTTACCCTACCCATCTCAACCACCTCACCTACATTATTTGTTGGACCCTTGAGCCTAAAATCCTGACCGGTGCCAGTTCATCCTAACCGATTCCGGTCAACCTTAAACTAGCATCAGTCACCTATTTGGTGCTTGATACGAGTTCAACTTGACCGACCACAGTTACCACATAACCGCCATCGGTCACTGTTTAGTGACTGATCCTGGTTCTTTCTAATCGACGTCGCCAAGCTTGATCGACGCTGGTCATTGTCGCAGAAAAATCCGCAACTTCCCAAACCCCCTTTTTTCTAAAACCCTCCCACTGTCCCTTTTACCCCACCTACAATGACCTACACTACCCCAAAACCCCTACCTAACCCACCTATTCAATTTCCTACCCTCCCCCCCTCTTTTTTGTCTGTTATTTCCCTCTATACCTGATTTCACTTTTCCCACCCACAAAATACAAAAAAACACCCAAATCAAAAAACAAACAACTATTACACCCTCTACTCTATCTAATTAACACTATAGAGTTAAAGGCGCTTTACCTCGTTCTTGACTGCCACCATCTCGGTGGCACGTCCGCCATTGTGTTGGTGGTCCACCCAATCCCTCTCTAGCCTCTACCATCCTTGATTATCTACCCACAACCTCCAACCAATAAACTCTCTCACCCTAATCTCGTGGCCCGCTACTAGCCAATCCAACCACCATCGAATCACACTTCCCGCTCACTGTCTCATTTCCTCCAAACACTTTTCTCACTTTTCTCTCTTTTTTGTCATTTCTTCACTTTGCAAATCACAAATGAATAATAAAAATGCAGATTTTTTGTTTTTATACCAAACCCGACCTAACCGACGTCAGTTCCCTTGGTGACATCAGTCCTCGTGCCCTACCTTATCGTAAATCGATTTTCCTATACCGACATCGTTATACCTAACCGCCATCAGTCACCCTTACCTACACATTGCCCCTACTTTGCCATTTTACCCACCCTTTACCTTGCTCTTTACCCCATCCACCCTTTACCAAACCCATTACCTTACCTTTCTTGATATCGTCATTTACTACCTCCATTTTTCCACCTTTGGGGACTCATTATTGTACCCTTACCTTCGCCTTACCCATGTCGTGACCTAGATATTTAGACCTGGACCATCACTAGTGACTCTACGATGGAAAAGTGACATGCAAGCATGGGAATCTACAAGTACCTCTTCCTCGTACGTGACCTCCCGAGGTCATGCCAAGATGGCCGGTGAATGTGGAATATAAATGGATACAAACAAACTAATCGGGTAATCTTATATCCTCAATACGCAATAATGGAATCTGTGAATCTAAGGCAAAGAAGGCCCTCCTAACATGAATTGGTGTAATGGTTTATTCATATATAATAGTTGTTCGGAGGCTCCAATCAATGTCGAGCTCTACTGAGATCTTGTTTATTGGTTATTGGATACGTGGGAAGTGACCTATGGGAGCTTTGTATATATCTCGAGATAAGGTCATCAAAATGGTAATAGGAAGTTTAGTGTATTTGTAGTGAACTATGGGTGGTTTTCTTGTCTAGTCCAGAAAATATTAGATTGATTGGATTTTATATTTAATATGAAGAACTGTGTTATGATATCTGGCGGGAGTGGTGAGGGTCTAAATACCAGTGTTCGTAAACTAGTATCAATACTTAACTGATTTGCAAGCCCATTTGGTTGTGGGACTTGGGGATCACAACCATGAGTTTGTGGTTGTTGTGGACTTGTTATGGTCATATGAAGAATCAATCCCTTCTTCCAACTATCCAGTAATCATATGCCTTTTTAGCCTCTATGTTTAGAACTAGAAGTTGTATAATTTTCTCAGAATACCTTACAGGTGTTCTAGCAACTTGAATGTGTAAGCTAGTATCTATGTCAACGAGGAGGTCTCTGTGTCAGGTTGTGGAACTAAAGGATCATAACCAAATACTTGTTCTCTTTCGAATCCTTGTACAATCATTCGGATATCTTATCAAGGCAGTCTATAGATAGGATGATTTGACAAAAATGTGTAAGCCTTATCATCTTCGATATTTAACCCTCTCGGTTGTTCACTAATTACTTGTAGGTTTGTCATTGCTCGAAAGAATTGTATCCTAAGGTCTTGATCTATATCAGCTAATGTTGTGGGTAGGTTTGATTGAGGTACTACTTGGTTCAAATATATACTCTCTAGGCTCTCTAGGTCTCATGATTGTCATGCAAAATGATTCAACTTTTAACTAAAATTAGTAAACTAAAATTAGTAAACTAATTACAAAAGATGTATTTATACTACGTATGTATTATTCTATTTTTGTCTTTTTGATGACGTATTTTAATGAAATTAAAGAGCATCTATTCTAAAATATTTATAAAATGGACAACTAATCTAGTAATAGAATTAAAACAAACAAAATAGCCTGGTGTGGCTACTTTCCTGTGTAGTTGTGAATTTATCCTAAATATTTAAGCAACTAATTGTTTTAAATTGAAATACTCTCGATCCTACCTCAGAAGTGAGGAATGAATCATGGTTTCTCAGAAACTATCAATCCCCATAGCTTCCCTGGCGATATCGAGAGTGAACTTTTGATTGAAATAAAATAATTCACTACTCTATTTGATACATTGTAACTAGAACTTTGATAGCTCAAACCTGGCATTTACAGAATAGTGGAAAATCTAGTTGTGTGTGACTTTGTACCCTCGAGTGATCTCCTCATTCCTTCGTGTTCTCGTGAATCCAAAAAAGCATGTATATGGTAGCATCAATAGAAGAAGGTATTTGAACAATGGCAGCTTTGGATATAGACCAAATACAATGTGAGTAGGAGAGGGATAGTGCAAGTGAACAGAGCTTGACTACGCAATTCCTAGCGGGATTTATTGTGGGAATACAACACAAATGTGCCAAGAGTTCTTGAAAATATCCTTTGTGATGAACAGAACCTGCAACTCTAATGGATTCCAATCTACAAATGAAACTACTTTACTCTAAACTCACTTGCATGGAACAGTAATGAAGCAAGACTGAAACAAGAAGATCAAATGACTGTAAATAGCAAAGGAAAACTAACAATGGAAGAAAAACATGAAACTATAGGAATTCTAATTGAGAAATCCAAAAGACTCAATAATAGAATTGAGAAGGTGAGGGGCCATTTGTTTGAAAACAAGCTGGCTATTTATAGAAAATGCATTTACCAGAGGGTAACTCCCAATTGAACTCTTTTACTATAAACAAAGGGAAAACACTATTCACAAGGCAGCCAAAACATAAATGCAAAGAAAATTAGCTGAAGAATGTGGGTAGAAATTGAAGATTTTCATTTGACACGATCGTTAAAACTTTCTAAAAAATGTGAACAGGACCGCCACCCCTGTGCGGGGTGATGGTTATGAAACCGCCGCCTGTCTGGGTGGCGGTCACGAGACCTCTGTCCCAGGCGGGGTGGAGGTCTCGTCACTAAAGACGAAAATGCAAGGAAAAGGGGGTAAAGGACAAAACAAAGCATCTGGAGGCTGAACGAGGCATATGGGATACAAATGTATACTTGGCGAGCTTGTCTGGATCCCAAACACCTTGCGAGGAGACCTGTATCATCATTGGGGTATGTGTAATGTTTTTTGGCGGTGTAGTACCCTACAATTTGGAGTGGGTACGTACATATATCCTAAAGCAGTGGATCCGAGTATGGCGGTCTGAAATGCGGAGTTATGAGTTTATACGACACGCCCGTGTGTCGAAAAGTCACCATCCAAAATACCGCTCTCGTAAAATGAAAAAAGGGGACTCAATTGTAGATAGATAAAATAAATTGAGAAATAAAACAAAATTGATATAAAATGAGGACTTACCATCTATGTGGGGTTTAGAACTTACCTCTGTTGATGCTCGACCTGCGTAAGATATTTAAAATCAATTTTTAAAAGCTACATATATATAAAATGAACTCATTTACGTGAATTGATTTGATATTTTTGAGCTCTGGGACCCACGGTGATGGTTTTGATGAGAGTATAGTTAAAATGTTCATCTTTGAGATAGTGATCATGCCTCTAATAGTGGAACATCGACCACAAAGTCTCAGGTTAGTTCTTCTCAATTTATTATTTTTGAACCTAAAATGTAGAAATGATAAAATCTTTGTCTTGGGGGGGTATTTTTGAAAATACTAGTTTTAAATGAGTCTCTGGGGGTGCCCATAGGGTAGGTCCTTATTTTAGTTAAAATGGTGTCTTTTGCTTGTTTTTAGGCATTTTTAGGGCTTCCGATCCATTTGCAGTTTTGGGACAGGACCGCCACCTGCATGTGGTGGTGGGTTCGGGACCACCGCCTTAGAAGGCGGTGGTTACGGAACCGCCACTCTGCACAAGGCAGCGGTTCATGAGAAAGTAAAAAAAATGCTTTATTTACTTGTTTTTGCATTTTTAGCACTTTTACATGTTTTTGATAGTTTTTCCAATCGGATTTTGATACTAACTTACTCTTTTTAATGTTTTTGGGTGTATGCAGAAGGAGGAATACATTATATAGAATTTGAGAGAGGGAGTGTGATTGGATCCCAGTCAGTGTTAGAGGCACTCACTCAAGTAGAGCGAGATACTCTTCAGAGTGGCATTTGGAGGATTACATAGGTCCCTCACATTGCACCTACTAGTCACATACTATGTGACTTATTTTCATATTGGGATGCGGATCGGAACACCTTCCGATTGCTAGGAGTTAGGGGTGAGTGGACCATCACCCTAGAGGATGTTTACTGTATACTAGGGGTTCCGATCCTTGGGTGGCGGTTGTCTCTTAAGACAACAGTATCGAGATCTCAGGTGGTTCAGTGGGCCACCTATATGGGGGATGCAGTTGTTTCGATGGGGTCGAAGAAGGGGTGAGGATCCACTCCATTGTTGAGATAGACATTCCGTGCTCCGTAAGGCCATCATGGGCATCCTTGCTTTGAGATTGATTGGGGACAAGGGAGGAGACACTCTCTTATATTGTTGGGCCCCCATTATTACACAGATTGAGGGCCATGGACGTGTTTACACTTGGGGAGCAGACATCCTTGGGACCACCTACCATGATTTATACAGGGTCATCTGACTACAAGGATAGTCACTGAGCCACCCGACTCTTGTCATGAGTTGGGTGTATGAGCATATCACTCCATATGGGAGAGGTGTAGAGGTGGAGGATCTTGGGGCCATCAGGGTAGTGAGGTGGACAGGGATGACCATTCTTAGAGTGCCTCACCAGCCAGTGGCCTCTTTGACCACTACAGACATGGAGGCCACTCCTTATCAGGCCATGGCAGGGTTATGGGGAGAGGAGACTATCACATTGATTGCTTGTCAGACTACCAGTCAGTTGATAGATAAGGTGGGGAAGTTGGAGATCCACCCCTTTCATAGAGTGCCAGACCAGTTCGACCTCCCCTATATTGACAAGTTTCCTCTAGTGGAGCTAGTGTATAGATCTATTTGTGAGGCTCGGGGAGGTCCTAGAGGCTGGAGTTAGACTATTATTACTCCCGATGTTCCCATTGTGGCCAGGAGGGTAGTACATGCTCGAGGGAGAGCTGGTACTCCTCAGGAACCTTTCCTTGATTGCCCGATCCCGCCTATAGTAGCGAGCCCATTGACGTGAACTCAGAGTCTAAGGAGTTCACCGGGGAGACATAGAGGAGGAGACAGAGCAGATGGAGATTGGAGGGACTGGTGGGGAGGATGATAGTGATTTTGAGAGGCATGAAACTCAAGATATCCTATGAGCTGAGAGGGCAGAGCAGAGTGCAAAGAGGGTAACTATAGTCTCGGAGGAGTTACCCTCTTAGGATTTAGGGGAGATGGTGAGTTCATCACAGGCCATCACATTGCTCCAGATGTGGGAGAGAGATTCCGGTCGGTGGCAGCATCAATGGTAAGTGCAAATCCTAGAGACCCTTCCTAGAGGCTCGAGGATTTGAGTGAGTTGTCACTCTTCTCTTGACTTGGTTTTACTTAGAATTGTCTTATTTTTTATTTCTTTTCGTTTCATTTATTCTTGGTTTTATTTGTTATCGTTTTCTAAATCATTTTCTCCTTTATTTACAAAGTGATGGCCGATGAGTGGCAAGCAATTTGATTCACCGAGTATGCATAGATACCTTACGACTCCCCTCAAAGAAGACTCATCTTGAGCTTTAGCTTTGTGGATGTGGGGAGCCTTCACCACCTTGGTAGGCATACCGAAGTTTTTACCTCTATCTAGCGGGTGATGAAGATTTGAAAATACTTGATGATGTTTAAAGAGATGTGATTTGAATGCTTTTTCCAATACTTTCATAAATTTGTAATAAATTTCTTAAGAGTAAGTTCTGGACTACAATTTTTACGAAATGAGTGGGAAAAATGAAATAGCTAACTGACTAATGCAATGTAGGTAGCCATAATGTACAAGTGGTGATTGTGATGTCTTATGCATAAACCCGTTTAAGATGCAAGGAATTGACAGTTTCATTGAATTCCTCACATTCTAGTGTGCACAAAAGATACGCACCATTTTTGTAGTCCTTCATGACTCAGTATGGGCCCAACCACTTGGGCCAAAACTTCCTTCGCTAGTTTTCTTATCGATCCAAGCTGTCTAGTCTTATAACTAGATCTCCCTCATATATTTCTCACTCATAGACTTTTTGTTATACTACAGGCACATCTGGTCGGCATAGGCTTTGTGTTGTTGTTTGGAATTTAGCCTAGCCTCATCAAGGCTTTCTAGTTGAGAGAGGTGTGCCTCCTGTAAGCTTCTTTATCCAAAATCCCTTGTAATGAGATACGGAGACTAGGTATTTCGACCTCAAGTGGGAGAACTACTTCCACCCCAAATACCAATGAGAAAGGGGTTGCTCGTGTTGGTGTTCTTATTGACGTTCGATGGGCCCATAAGGCCGGATATAGTTTTAAATGCCAATCTCACTTGTTCTCCTTGACTATTTTGAGGAGAATAGATTTTAATGTTTTGTTTATCACTTTGGCTTGCCCATTGGCTTGAGGGTAGTAAAGAGAGGCCATGTGATGGTTTATTTTGAATATTTTTAATAACTCACGAACCTCATCATTTTTAAAGGATGTCCCATTATCTGAGATAATGACTTGTGGGACACCATACCTACAAATGATTTGGTTTAGAATGAATTTGGAAATCGCCGAACCTGTTACTATGGTGAGAGGCATGGCCTCCACCCATTTGGTAAAATATTCTGTGGCTGTAATTATAAAATTATGGCCATCAGTTGATGAGGGAGAGAATTTCCCTATCAATTCTAGACCCCATGTGGAGAAGGGCCACGGGGTCGCTATTGGTTGCAGGGATTGTGCTAGCATGTGAATCTCGTGAGAGAATTATTGGCATTTGTGGCACTTACGTATAAATTCCACTACATCATGTTCAAGAGTGGGCCAAAAATAGCCCATCCGATGTATTTTGTGATTATTGGTGTGACCACCGAAGTGGCTTCCACATATCCCACTGTGGGATTCATGAAGAATATTCTTGTATTCTTCTATATCAATGCATCTTATAAGCATGTCTTGAAGGCTTTACGATAGATTAACTGTTCTAAAACAACATATTTAGCAGTGATAATGTGTAACCACCTTCTTTGTTGTGATGTGGCACCTTCCGGGTATGTGTGGTCTATGAGAAAATTGATGATATCAGTGTACCAAGGACATGAAGAAATGGGGGGCCTGGTTTCAATGAAGTATACACACTCATTAGGAAAATCTAGATTTACCAGATTGCCTCCATCTAATGGATTGTCAGCTAACCAATCTACAATGATTTTTCCCTTAACGGATTTTTGTTTTATGAATGTTAACTCAAATTTTCCCATTAAGGTTATGAAACACCCAACCTTTTTAGATAAGTACCCTTGCGTGAGGAATGTTCATAAATGATCTGTCTTTACAATGACCCTTGTTTCTTGGTTTAACATGTAGTGTCTTTAACGTTTTCTTGCAAAGACTATGGCAAGGAATTCTCTCTCTTCCTGTGTATAATGTGTTCCATAATTCAGCAATGTTTGGCTAATGAAATAGACCACACGTTCTAATTTATTATTGTCTTCTTGAGCCAACATGCGAGGCTAGTGAGACATGAGTGGTTCATGAGTATAGGATCAAAGGGAAGTCTAGTTTGGGAGGAATTAGCATGGGTGGAGACAACAAGAAGTGTTTAACTACTTCGAAGGCCTCATTTCATTCTTTATTCCAATCAATGTTATAATCTTTCTTTAATAGATTGTTGATTGGATGAATGGAAAAACTTAAATCTAGGATGAACCTTCGGATTGCACCGAGTTTCCTAAGAAATTACCTGATTCTAGACTCATCTGATGGTGGGATCATTTCTAGAATAGCCTGATTTTGGTTAGATCGACATCAATCCCTTGTGAAGATATAATGTAGCCCATAATTTTGCCTCCTATCACACCAAACACGCACTTCTCTAGGTTTAATGTGACGCCATATTCAATTAATCATGAGAGGATGATACAAAGCACTTTTGGATGATCACAGTGCTTCTTGGCCTTGGCTAACAAGTCATCCACATATGAATCAACAATTTTATGGATAATATCGTGGAATATATATGTCATTTCCCGCTGATACGTAGCACCGGCGTTTTTAAGACCAAATGGCATGACATAGCAATAAGTTCCCTAGGGAGTTATGAATGTAGTTTTGGCTTGATCCTGTTCAAATATTTTAATTTGATTATACCCTGAGAACCCATCCATGAGGGACAATAGTTCAAATCTAGTTGTATCATCAATGATAACATCAATGGATGGTAATGGGAAGTCAACCTTGGGACAAGCTTTGTTAATATCCGAAAATCTATGCAAATGCATATCTTGCCATTCTTTTTTAGAATAGGAATGATATTAGATACCCATTTTGAATAGTCAACGGGTTTGATGAATCCCACTTGGAGAAGTTTTATTACTTCCTCTTTTACCATGAGAGCCACTTTTGGCTTCATTGGTCTTGACTTTTTTAATTGGTTTTACATCTAGTTTAGTGACAAGATTATATACCGCGATATGTGGTGCAATGCCTGTCATTTCTTTATATTTAAATTGAAAGCCTTTTGATGTTCTTTGAGAATTTGTGTGTGTGTTTCTATTTCCTCTAGAGTTAATGAGGATCCCAACTTCAAAAATTTTGGTTATTCCTCCGTTCCAATGTTTATGTCAATGGTTTCTTCTATTAAATAAGTGTTACCTTCTTCAAATTCAGGTGAGGCCGGAGGTAGTTCTAAGCTTTCTCCATCTTCTATCTCATAGATATCGAGATCCTCTTGTGGAGGAGACTCTACCATGGGATTTCCAAAATAGGAAGAGGAATGCGGTATTAAGGAAAGATCTACTATGCGGTGTAAGCAAGGTGTAGCTCCGCATAAGCATTTATATATTCAAGAGTGACTCTATATCTATCAAAGTGATCCATGATAGAAAAATAATTCTCATCTTCTCTATGAGTTAGGAGTGATTTTGTTGATATTTTATGCACTAGTGGTTCGGTATGAAGTGATACCATGAAATTTATATCTTCTAACTCACTATTTGGAGTGAAACAAGAGGTGAGGTTGCTTTATCGAGTCTATGAGAAGGTTCTACTCTTGTGGGATTGCTTCAATTGATATGAAGTTAAATCGTTGCTTAGATCTAATACCACTATTTTATAGAGTTGTAAATGCTCAGCCCTAGTTTCATATACCTGTTGTCGCCAAATCACTGCACCCTCCGAATGGCCAGGATGTGAATAGGACGTTCGTTGTGATTGGGACACATGGGATCACCTCTCAAGCTGTGGGACTTGGGCTCGAAGTGAACCTCCGGAGAAGGCCAAGCTTCCTCTTCCTAAACTAAGTGTTGTACTACTCCTAGTGTGATAAAAGGGCTATCTAGTCCTATGCTAACATCTTCATGGGGTTTTAGGGAAAGAGTTTACGAGAAATGAAACTATACTAGGGATGGTGATGCACCAAATAAAGGGTGTCTTCAGATTTAGGAAGGGTTAATTTGAAGAGGGTGTGTGCACCACAGGTCAACTTCACCTACTGCAACTTAGAGAGGGTACAGGATACCACAAACTAAGAGACACACGTTCCTTTTGTTAAACTTTATCGACCGAGAAATATACCGGTTTCCCGGTGAAGAAGGATGAACTCAAGAAGGGTGAACGAGACACCACAACTCAAGCGCATCAATACTTCACCACTCGATAAGCATGTGAGAACTCCAAGAACCTGCAATAGAAACTTAAACTTGCATGGTGTACTGCAAGCAAGTATGAGAAAGGCACAAAGAAGCATAGAAGGATGAAAGGACCGAGATTAGTCACAAAACACACACTTTTATTGCTTGATAACATGCACAATGCATCATACATTCGAAGAGGCAATAGTTGCCATTACAGGTCTTGAAGAGGAGGCTTGAAAGTTCTCTCAACACACAAGAACAACTTGCGAAGAGAGAGGACCCTTGAAAAGTATACACTCTTGCTGAGATATCTAATCGTCAACTTATGCAGGCTGTTGGAACCCTTTGAAATGAGCTTCCAACTTACATTTATAGAAGAATATGTGAGAAAGAAGAGGAAATGGTCATAATTACATTCCTAAATTGAAGGCCCATGATGTATTTATTGCAGTTAGTTGAACTACCTGAGAAGGTTCCATCATGGGTCATTAATTGCCTGATGACCAAGTCTTCTCAATTAATTAAAAGAATATTTAAATAAAATATTTAAATAATAATAATAAATATTATTATTAAAATATTTAAATAAAAATATTAATTTAATTAACATAATGTTGGGACCCCCCCGTTGACCCGTTTGACTTGAAGAGGAGGGGGGTCCATGTGGATAGAATCTGCACATAGCCAAATTCGATGAGCTTCGAATCCTCTAACTCGGTGTTGCACTCGATTTTGAACCCCACACCAACTCTTTCCTCGTCTTGGCAATCGGGCTCTTTTGCATTGAGTCCTTCGAATGGTGAGCTATCAAACTCGATTCTTATCATTTTCCTCTGTTAACTCGAGGCCATTTACACATTCCTCGTTCAAACTTCACGAAACATCACCACGAGCTCTCAATTTGATTCGACTGGCTTTGTTTTGCATATCAACCCGAGCACCCGGTTGGCTCAACTCGAACTCTCACATGTCTATGTACCGAGCTCATATTTACCATCCTGCACATCTGGTTTCCTTACTCCCTGAACAACAATGGGTCTATGCTCATTGCTTATAAACTCAAGCACTAGCTCATGCATTGAGCTCTTCTTTGATTCGGTCGATCTCTCGAGCTATTCTATGCTTTGTATCTGCGGGAAATATTAAGATTTGTTCGATCATGTTCACATTTTCACGCCTCTAAGAATGGTTTTACCACAATGCTCACGGTTCTTCCTTATCATATAACACTTGTAAGCACAATTGTATCCTCCAAACAATCTAGAACATGCCATTAACAATAAAGACCTAATGCTGCCATGATGATGACCCAGGTTCATGCCTATTAAACGTCAATAGACACCCTTAAGACTGATTCTTGGACAAAGAGACCTTCGGTATTTTGGCAGTGCACTCTGCAATCTCGGCTCCAATAATTATGCCACTATTGGGATCTTAGTATGGCATGGGTAGCTGCGAGCTACACAATATACTCATTTTTTCAGAAACTAAAAAGATCCTTCATGTTACAATTTGCAACACATAACAGAAACCCTTCAAAAAATACATTGAACAACTGGGGCAGCCAAGAGGACCTTGGAAAAATGTACAGGTAACAACCATATGAATTCTCCCTTAGTCGTGGATCAAAGCTGATAGAAATGAGCTAGATAAAAACAGCTTGAAACTACAGTATAATCGTCCATCAAAACGAGCTTCTCTGAACCTGGTAAAAGAATATTGTTATTGTCTGATTGGACGTACATAATGGAAGGGTATAAATATTGCCTCTGCTCTCGGATTTTCTCGAAGAGACCATTTACGAGTAACAAGAATATAGCATGCAAAACAGCCGACCGGGTATTTTCAGAGTTGACCTTCACATTCAATTCGTTTCTAGGAGAAAACTATGCTGAGCAATATGAATCGTTTCACTCTGCACGTAATAAACCTTCATCTCCTGGTTCATGGAAATTCTATGAAGCCTTGTTTGTCGTGACTCCAATCCATCGTGCACGGCAGTGAATATGTGTTTCCTGCAACTGCTTGCTGGAAGCGCTAAGAAGGCTTCGACTGTATTGCACACGCCTGCTGCCTGGTTGATGATTTTCTCTCGCGGCCACCGAACTGGACGAGTTTTGAGCACTGCTTTCCTGTTACTCGATATCATTTGACAAATATCTGCATAATGAGACGAGCGGCCTGTAGCCTCCGCAGAAATTGGTATCACGTCGCGTTTTTTCCATGACCCGCTCTAATTCACAACTGTCTTATTAACCTCCTGGCGACCCGCACAAAGACTCGGATCCCGTTTAAACGGCTCGTGCGGAAATTTGATGTTGGATTGCCATCGTCAAATCTCCACTTGGCAGTGCTGCTCGAATCTCCCCTTCACGGAAGTTTGGTCATGGTTTGCCACGGTTATATTTCCACGCCTGGCAGTGTTTGCCTTATTTCCCACGTCCAACGGCTTGGCCAAATTAATTCACGGGCCCCGGCCTCAACTTCGCCACGCAGATTTGGCAATCCGACCCAATTTCTCCACTATTCCCACCAGCGCGCGGGATCTTCATGAATCTTCTCCTGCCGAGCTTTCCTTCAACAGATTTGAGGATAACATTAAACTCTCAGTGCAAACATTTCAGCTGTAGCTTGTAAGGTGTGATAATCCCGACAGAATCCTTTGTGCCCGCCAACTTAGTGACTCATTTGAAGATGCTCATATAATTGCAAAGCAAATTATGCTCCATGAATATTTTGCTCAAACGGGCTTCTACTATACTACTGCAACATCCTGTGCATCGAATGCTCGGCCGCTTTGAGCGTAGAACTGAAATTATCCTAGGAAAGTGCCGTGAGGAAGTAATTGGTTATACGCACAGCAGCTACTGGTAGAGAAGTAAAACTTATCTCGAGAGAAAATGAGTGGCCTCCAGAGAGAGTTGATTGGCGACGGCTCTTCTCTCCTCTTCTTCTCTTGCCGCAGGTGATCCCAAGGAACCGTTGGCGTTGATCCCGATGTTCGGTTGCATGCGACCAAAGTCGTGATCATTTTTGTAAAATCTTTGGATCTGTAGTAGAAGAATGAGATAAGGTTTTAATTGAGTTGTCTCACCTTTTCATTTTGGAAATTCTCTTCCATGGAAGAAGCTCGACCAAATCTTGAGGTTGGTGTGTGTATTGTCTTTGTCGAGTCATTAAAATCGAATTCATAATCAACAAGGAAGCATCAATCTCTCCATGTTGAATTAAACCGAGTCGAGCTCGTCATTTCTCTGCCTCAATGAGCCAACCATCGAAACATTATCCACTCCTATCGAGACTCTTTTATGACAAGCCAAAGTTGGACAACCGAACTTACATTTCCTACTCATGAACTCGTCTCTTTATTTTCAATTTGACATGATGACTGAAGTGGGTCCATGGGACCAATGTCGTGATTTGATAGCAATAAGGCCCTGTTTTCCAATTTTTCCATGTGCGTAAAATTGGATAACAATACCTTAAAGACTTGGTTTACAACTAGTTGTAATTCTCCTAGTACCCTAATGTCATCGACACCGATTCTTTTGGCTAGGATGAGGCCAAGGAGGAGAGCTTTGTACTCATCCCCGTTGTTTGTAGATTCAAATTTTAATTTAAAGGATAAAGGTAGTATCTTTCCCTCAGGTGAAGTAAATATTACTCCCACCCCAACTCCAAAGGGACATCTAGCTCCATCGAAGTGGAGAGTCCAATACTTGCTTGGAAAAATGGATGTTGGGATATTTATTGTATCTATTTCTTTTGCTTTGGTTACTTATACCATAGAAACTTTGTCTGATGGAAGAGAAGTAATTCCCAGGGTGCGTCCCATACCCATAGAATCAAATGGTAGGAGAATAGGTAAGTCCTTCTCTAACAACTTGACAATTTTTTTGGTAATCCCTAGTGACACTGTTTCTATGATGTTGGTCTCATTTTTGAGTGCTTTGGAATACCCTCAACTAGATTTGTAATTTCCATTCTGTGGTGGGTATCAACTCCTCTTTTGGTTTTGAATTAATTGGTTTGATGAGTTGATTTGTTGGGAGTTCAAACTCGGAGTGAATGCCCGGTCTTTTCTTCAAATTAGCTAGGTGTATATCGAAGGGTTTTGGGTCACCTTGTGCCACAAATATTTTCCCTAAGTGTATAAATCTTATTTCTTGGAATAACATGGAAGGGATTGCCTTCATGCGGTGTATCCATGGCCAACCAAGGATCATATTATAGTTGGTTTCCTGAACCATAATATAAAATTCGGTGAGGACCGTCTTGGGTCCTAAAGTGACTAGTAAAACTATGGTTCCAATGAAGTGGCCTTGAGGCTATCATATCCTCTTAATGTATTTTGTGTTGTGGAACAGTTTGTCTCTCCATATCCTAAATTTTGAAGAAAATTGAAGGGGACTATGTTAACTTCTACCCCATCGTCAATCATTACGCGTTTAACATAGTTATTGTAAACCCATACTTGTAAATATAAAGCAAGGTCACCTCTTCATGAAATTTTGGCGTCTATTAGCATTTTGCTTATATCAAATATAAACTCAAGTATCCCTTTCTATCTTCCCTGGAGGATAAATGTCAAAGTCTACATGGTTTACTTGTGTTTCCGGAGGAGGAGTGATGTTGATTAAATGACAAGGCCTAATGCTTCTAAGAGGGCAGCCCTGTGGGTGGGAGAATTTTTAACAAATCCAAAAAGGAGATGTGAGAGAAGGTTTTAGTTAAGTCATTAATTAAATCATAGGTGCCTATGGGTTTTACCAACGTTTGTTGAATGTTGTTCTGGTTCCAATGGATATTTTGGAATTAGTTGAGGAGAATAATCTTGTGTTCTTGTTATGGTTTCTACGGGTAGCTCGGTGTCTAATTCCGCTGGACCAACTATCTTGGTTTGAGGTCAAGTTTCTAGTTGGGGTGACTGGTGGATTTAATGAAGTTGAAGCTTCATGATCATTGTTTCTGTTATAACACCCTTATTTGTTCCATTAGGATCTAGCCTATTATTGTTAGAATGGTTTGGGAGTGGATCATTAAAGATCTTGAGGGGTGCATTTTGAGGGGAAATTGCCCCTGTATAAGTGTTTGGCGTAGGTATTATAGAATTTTCTAAAAACATATCTATAAAGAGTTGTTTTTGATCTTCTGGAAAATGCTGCATGAATTTATTGTAGTCATGACAAGTCCTAGTATCGTGGCCTTGAATCTTGTGGAAGCCACAATACAAATTGGGATTATAATTTCAAGGCTGTTGATTTAAAACTTGTTGTGGCCCAAAATTCTGATAAGGTTGTTGGTTGCTAGAGTTAAAATTTTGAGGTTGTTGCCTTTGGTTTTGACTCTGATATCCAGTTGGGTTTCGATTTGGACCTTGTGTTTGGATTTTTCAGTTTTTTGTTATTGTTGTTGTTTTTGTTGTTATCATGGTGGAGGATTAAAATCCATCGTGTTGATTGTTGCTTGAGTAAAATTGTTATTTTGTTGATTATTAATAGGTGGTGAAATGTTTACAATGTTTTCCCTTTTAACTTGGTCAGTTACCCCATCTATTGTAACTCCGCGGTTCTTGTTAAGGATCTTAGGTCCTTGATTAGTGTTCCTAGTATTAGGATAGGCCGCGGTGTTTTGATTGGGAGTGGTTAATTTCCCATTTGTCCCATATGTCTTACGACCACTATCTATTGCTGCTTGGTCGATTTAGAGAGCACTCTTGAGTACTTCATCATAAGTTCTTAGTGGGAACTTCTAGACTTCTTCCTTTATCTCTCTATTGAGAGAATTAAGGAATAAATCACATAGTTCCATTTGATCCATGTTTGGAGCACTTGTTGATGAGTATAGAACCGTATGCCATCTTTGGATAAAATGAGCAGTGGATTCATTATGTTCTTGTTTAATATGCGAGAATTCCCTGATTCTTGTTCTTAACAATTTGTTCATGTTAAAAGATTTGATGAACTCGACATGAGTTGTTTGAATGAGTGTATCGAGGCTTCGGGTATTCTATAATACCAATCAAGGGAAATACCTTGTAAATTTTTATGGAATATTTTAGCAACAACCCTATCCCAAGGAGTAATTCCTTATTGTTGTGGCGTAGGCTTAATGTGTGCATTTTGATCCCCTTCCCCTTTATGTTTGGGTAAATTAGGAAGAGTTCTGGAAGCATAACACTTCGTATGGTGAAGTCTAGGGGATGTTTTAAATATTCTAAATAATTCCCTTTGTGTAGGCCTCGACCATCAATGGTGCTTACTAAGGGGGGGTGGGGTGGGAAGGTTTATTGGTATGGCATAGCATATGTATTTTCGAGGGGTATGAGGGAATCATTTTGGTTGAATGAACATCCCGGGAGAAGAGAACATGTCCCCTTGTGGTGACTTTGAATAAATGTTTAAATAAGGAGGAGAATTGTTTTGGTATGGGTTTTTGGTGCGAAGCCGGGAGGTGTCATGTTTTCAATCGGAGTGGCCTTTGAAAACACGATCCTAGTTGATGTTTGTTTTTGGGTAATTATACGGATGTTGAGGAGGCTTGCCTAATGTGTTTTTTTCTGTAAGGAGGTCAACTTTGACCGGGATGATGTGGAGGGTTGGGGATCGCTTGCCCAAAATATGAATTTTGGTTTGTTATAGCAAGTTCCAGCCCTCTAACATTTTCAACTATGGCTAAAATGACCTCTATTGGTGAAGACATGGTGCTTTGCCTTAATTGTTTTTGTTGTATACCTTGAGGTTGTAAAGGGGTGTGATACCCTGCTATGAATTGATCATTACCCTACCAAGCTTCATCGAGGGTATTTCCCATAGGTGGAGGAATGGGGGTGTTTTCTTGGAATAGGGTATCAAATTGTGTTTGTAAACTCCCTATAGGTGGATACATGTTTTGGAAATGTTGTTCACTTTTAGCATAGCATGCTAAGTACTCCTCATCCAAAAATGGGAGTGGATCTGACTGTCTACTGATATGTGGTCTGAACAAGACCCAAGGAGATGAAGTGGATTCTCTAGTAAACATCATATTATTAGATCCTGAGGGCTCTGGTTGTTGTGTTTATGTAAGTTGATCAAACTCCTCAATTCGGAATGAAGAACTAGAACTAGTTCTGTGAGGGGGAGTTTGAGATGACAAGTAATTACTTGAATAGTTATCAGCCCGTGCAGAAAGTGAGGGTGATGGTTGTTTATTTGTTTGACTATAGTTTACTTTGAGACCTGAGAGAGGTCTGCCATATGTGTCGTATCCTGACATATTCGGGGGGTATATGAATACCCATAGAATAATGGGAAAAATTGAAGGTGGGGGAAAGAAATGGAAAATAAAAGAGGAAGAATTGTTTGTTTCATGTTGGGTTCACTAGTTTTGTATGATGGAAAAGTGACATGCGAGCATGGGAATCTACAAGTACCTCTTCCTCGTACCTGACCTCCTAAGGTCATCCCGAGATGAATGTGAATGTGGAATATAAATGGATACGAGACAAAATAATCGGTAATCTTATATCCTCAATACGTAATAATGCAATCTGTGAATCTACGGCAAAGAAGACCCTCCTAACCCGAATTGGTGTAATGGTTTGTTTGGATATAATATCTATTCGTGAGGCTCTAATCGATGTCGAGCTATATTGAGATCCTATTTATTGGTTTTGGATACATGAGAAGTGACCTATGGGAGCTTTGTATATATCTCGAGACAAGGTCATGAAAATGGTAATAGGAGGTTTAGTTGATTTGTAGTGAACTATGGGTGGTTTTCTTGTCTAGTCTAGAAAATATTAGATTGATTGGATTTTATATTTAATACGAAGAACTTGTGTTATGATATCTGGCGGGAGTGGTGAGGATCTAAATACCAGCATTTGTAAACCGGTATCAATACTTAACTGATTTACAGGCCCATTTGGTTTTGGGACTTGGGGATCACAACCGTGAGTTCGTGGTTGTTTTGGACCTGTTATGGTCATGTGAAGAATCAATCCCTTCTTCCGAATATCCGGTAATCATACACCTTTTCAGCCTCTATTTTTAGAACTAGAAGTTGTATAATTTTCTCATAATACCTTACAGGTGTTCTAGCAACTTGAATGCATAAGCTAGTATCTATGTCAATGACAAGGTCTCCTGCATCATGTTGTGGAACTAAAGGGTCACAACCAAATAATTTTCTCTTTCAAATCCTTGTACAGTCATTTAGATATTTTATCAAGGTAATCTATAGTTAGGATTATTTGACCAAAATATGTACACCTTTGTTGTCTTCGATATTTAACCCTCTCGATTGTTCACTAAATGCTTGTAGGTTTTTCGTTGCTCCAAAGACTTGTATCCTAAGGTCCTTATTTGTATTAACTAATGTTGTGGGTAGGTTTGATTGAGGTACTAATGGTTCAAATATATACTCTTTAAGCTCTCTAGGTCTTGTGATTGTCATGTAAAATGATTCAACTTTTAACTAAAATTAGTAAACTAATTATGAAAGATGTATTTATATTATGCATGTATTCTTCTATTTTTGTATTTTTGATGACGTATTTTAACAAAATTAAAGAGAAGTTATTCTAATATATTTAGAAAATGGAAAACTAATCTAATAACAGAATTAAAACAAACAAAATAGCCTAGTGTGGCTACTTGCACTGTGCAAATGTGAATTTATCCTAAATATTTAAGTAATCAATTGTCTTAAATTGAAATACTCTCGATTCTACCTCGAAGTGAGGAATGAATCATGGATTCTAAAAAAATATCAATCCCCATAGCTTCCCTGGCGATATCGAGAGTGAACTTTTGACTGAAATAAAATAATTCACTACTCTATTTGATACGTTGTAACTAGAACTTTGATAGCTCAAACCTGGCATTTACAGAACAGTGGCAAATCTAGTTGTGTGTGACTTTGTCCCCTCAGTTTGATCTCCTTGTTCCTTCGTGTTCTTGTGAATCCGTAAAATCATGTATATGGTAGCATTAATAGAAGAAGGTATTCAAAAATGGTAGCTTTGGATATAGACCAAATACAATGTGAGTAGGAGAGGGATAGCGTAAGTGAACAGAGCTTGACTATGCAATTCTTAGCAAAATTTATTATGGGAATACAACACAAATGTGCCAATAGTTCTTGAAACTATCCTTTGTGAGGAACAGAACCTGTAACTCTAATGGATTCCAATCTACAAATGAAACTACTTTACTCTAAAATCACTTGCATAGAATAGCAATGAAGCAAGACTGAAACAAGAAGATCAAATGACCTATAAACAGAAAAGGAAAACTAACAATGGAAGCAAAACATGAAACTATGGGAATTCTAATTGAGAAATTCAAAAGACTGAATAATAGAATTGAGAAGGAGAGGGGCCATTTGTTTGAAAACAAGTTGGCTATTTATAGCAAATGCATTTACCAGAGGGTAACTCCCAATTGAACTCTTTACTATAAACAAAGGAAAACACTATTCACAAGGCGGCCAAAACATAAATGCAAAGCAAAGTAGCTGAATAATGTGGGTAGAAATTGAAGATTTACGTTTGATGTGAACGTTGAAACTTTCTAGAAAATGTGAACAGGACCGCCACCCTATCCTGGGCGGCGGTCACGGGACCGCGACCCAGGCAGGGTGGAGGTCTTTTCACCGAAGACCAAAATGCAAGGAAAAAGGGGGGTAAAGGACAAAACAAAGCATGTAGAGGCTGATCGAGGAATACGGGATACAAACGTATACTTGGTGAGATTTTCTGGATCCTGAACACCTTGTGAGGAGACCTGTATCATCATTGGGGTATGTGTAATGTTTTTTCGATGTTGTAGTACCCTACAATTTTTGGTATGAATAGATTTCCCCCTCGGAGAAGCATCTTAGCCATGAAGAGGCATAAAATGGTGGATCTAAGTATGGTGGTCCTGAAATGGGAATTAGGAGTTATACGACACTCCGTGTTTCGGAAAGTCGTCATCCAAAATCTCGCTATCGTAAAATGAAAAAAGGGGACTCAAGTACTGAGATAGATAAAATAAATTGATAAATAAAACAAAATTGATATAAAATGAGGACTTACCATCTACACGGGGTTTATAACTTACCTCCGTCGATGCTCCGACCCTCGCGTAAGATATTCAAAATCAATTTTTAAAAGCTACATATACGAGAGTATAGCCAAAATGTTTGTGGTGAGATAGCGGTCATGCCTCCGAGAGTGGAACATTGACCGTAAAGTCTCAAAGTTATTTCTTCCCAATTTATTGTTTTTGAACCTAAAGTGTAGAAATGATAAAATCTTTGTCTTAGGGGTATTTTTGAAAATACTAGTTTTAAATTAGTCACTGAGCAGACATCCTTAGGACCACCTACCATGATTTATACAGGGTAGTTCGAATACAGGGATAGTCACTGAGCCACCTGAATTTTGTTATGAGTTGGGTGTATGAGCATATCACTCCGTATGGGAGAGGTGTAGAAGCGAGAGGATCTCGGGCTGTGGGGGTAGTGAGGTGGACAGGATGACCATTCTTAGAGTGCCTCACTAGCTAGTGGCCACTTTAACCACTACATACATGGAGGAAACTCCTTATTAGGCCATGGCAGGTTGTCAGGGGAGAGGAGGCATCACATTGATTACTTGTCGACGGACTACCGGTTAGTTGATAGATAGGGTGGGGAAGTTGGAGATCCACCCCTTTCATAGAGTACCAGATCAGTTCAACCTCCCTATATTGACATGTTTCCTCTAGTGGGGCCAGTGTATAGATTTGTTCATGACGCTCGGGGAGGTCATAGAGGCCGGGGTTAGACTATTTACTCCCGGTATCCCCATCTGCGACCAGGAGGGTAGTACATGCTCGAGGGAGAGCCGGTGCTCCTCAAGAACCTTTACTTTGGATTGCCGCTGGTCCCACCCATAGTAGCGATGAGCGCATTGACGTGGACTCCAAGTCTAAGGAGTTCACTAGGGGAGAGACAGAGGAGGAGACAGAGGATATGGAGATTAGAGAGACTAGTGGGGAGGATGACAGTGATTTTGAGTGGCATGACACTTAGGATATCCTATGAGCCGAGAGGGTGGAGCAGCGCAAAGAGGGTGACTCTGGTCTCAAAGGAGTTGCCCTCTTAGGATTTAGGGTGAGATGGTGAGTTCATCACAGGCCGTCACATTTCTCTAGATGTGGGAGAGAGATTCCAGTCAGTGGCAGCATGAGTGGTAGGCACAGATCCTAGAGACCCTTCCTGGAGGCCCAGAGATCCGAGTGATTTTTCACTCTTCTCTTGACTTGGTTTTAGTTAGAATTTTCTTAGTTGTTATTTCTTTTCATTTCATTTATTGTTGGTTTTATTTTTTATCATTTTCTAACTCGTTTTTCTCATTTATTTGCAGCGACTACTGATGAGTGGCGAGACTTGATTCACCGAGTATGCACAGATACCTTGCTGCTCCCCTTAGAGAAGACTCATGTTGAGCTTTCTGTGGATGTGGGGAAGCCTTCAGCAGCCGGTAGGCATACCGATGTTTTTTCCTCTATCTAGTAGGTGGTAAATATCATGACTTCTCTCCGTGCTGAGGTAGTTGGATATAGGATGGCTGAGCACTTGATGAGGAGGATCCATTCTCATAGTGAGATAGTAGCCACTGGCCATGACTAAGAGCCCTCAGTGCATTCGGAGTGCTGGTATAGCCGGAGTCCTAAACGTGGTCGTGCGCCCTCTGAGGGATCCCATAGGGATTGAGAGGCCATTTTTGTAGTGTTTTGTCAGATATTTATATGAGTTTTTTTGTATTTTTCATGCTCATTGAGCATTTTGACCATGCCTAGTGCATGATGGCATTATATATAAAACTTGACTTTTTATATATATATATATATATATATATATATATATATATATATATCTTTTTGGATCTAAACTCCTGGTGCCTATAATTTCATGACTTGTTTCCATATGTCTACTAGATGTTTTTAGAATATTTGTTTTCATGATTTTTATAATGTATGTGATGGATAACAAATGATAGTAAACGAGAATGTTTTACTTTATATGTTTTTGTAATGCTGATATGAGATGATACAAACATATTGTAGTACTGAACTTTTGAATTCTTTGGGTAGTATCTGTGATTTCTTCTTATATTGGCAAAACATGATGAATGTAAAGTGATAAAGAGATGAACCTGCCCCATTCCTAATGCCATGCAACCAATAAGATGCAAGAGCTCTACACCAAGACTTAGGAAGGGCACAAATTGCATTAACTTGATGAATGGAATGATGAGAGACAAACAAACTAGTAACAGAAACCAAACTTAGACCTACACACTTATCCTACTCAGAACTACCACCAAGCTTAGAAGGCCACTTACTTTCTAGTTTATCTAGACTTAGATTTATAAATGGCAACCTGGTTGACAAAATCTGGTTTTGAGGATTTGATCTCTTTAGAATTTGGACATTTGTTTTCTCTTAATATAATTTGATTTGTATTTTTAGAATACCAAGATTTGTTAAATTGTGTGAATGGACCCCCCACACCTTGCCTCATGCCACTAGTAAGAAGCATGGGTTTGTCACCAAAGGAAAAATATAGGCGAGTAAGGGCACTTCTTTCCTTTCCCAACCTCGCACCACTAGTAAGAGACACGGGCTTATCACCAAAGGTTGGTGGGGCAAAGAAGTGTGTAAAATAAAATATTCTATTTTTTCTTGGCACTTTGATTCTATTTGATTTTTGACACTTCTGATCTGTGAATTTGGGATATCCTTTCTTTAAAAGAGACTTAAGAGGGATAGATGTGACACCAAGAAGCTTCTAGAATAGACCATAGGTAAGGGTGACTTCACATAGTAGAAAGAAAGAGCAAAACCAAGTATGCAAGCCTTGGTATGGTTTTTGTCAATACTTGTCTGTCAAACTTGATGAGAAGATTTGAAAATACTTGATGATGTTTAAAGAGATGTGATTTGAATGCTTTTTCCAATACTTTCATAAATTTGTAATAGATTGCTTAAGAGTAAGTTCTGGACTACAATTTTTATGAAATGAGTGGACAAAATGAAACAGCTAAATGACTAATGCAATGTAGGTAGCTATAATGTACAAGTGGTGATTCTGATGTCTTATGCGTAAAACCATTTAAGATGCAAGGAATTGACAGTTTCATTGAATTCCTCACCTTCTAGTGTGCACAAAAGATACACACCATTTTCGTAGTCCTTCATGACTCGGTATGGGCCCAACCACTTGGGCCGAACTTCCTTCCTTCACTAGTTTTATTATCAATCCAAATTGTCTAGTCTTAGAACTAGATCTCCCTCATATATTTCTCGCTTATAGAATTTTTTGTTATACTACAAGCACATCTGGTCGACATATAGGCTCGTGTCATTGTTCGGCATTTAGCTTGGCCTCATCAAGGCTTTCCGGTTAAGAGGTGTGCCTCCCTGTAAGCTTCTTTGTCCAAAATCCCTTGTAATGAGATACGGAGACTGGGTATGCCAAGATCCTGTTTATTGGTTATTTGATACGTGGGAAATGACATGTGGGAGATTCGTATATATCTCAAGACAAGGTCATTAAAATGGTGATAGGAGGTTTAGTGGATTTGTAGTGAACTATGGGTGGTTTTTTGGTCTAGTCTAGAAAATTTTAGATTGATTGGCTTTTATATTTAATACGGAGATCTACGTTATGATATTTGGTGGGAGTGGTGAGGATCTAAATACTAGCGTTCATAAACCGGTATCAATACTTAACTAATTTGTAGGCCCATTGGGTTGTGGGACTTGGGGATCACAACCGTGAGTTCATGGTTGTTGTGGACCTGTTATGGTCATGTGAAGAATCAATCCCTTCTTTTGACTATCTAGTAATCATACGCCTTTTTAGCCTCTATGTTTAGAACTAGAAGTTGTATAATTTTCTTAGAATACCTTACAGGTGTTCTGGCAACTTGAATGCGTAAGCTAGTATCTATGTCAATGAGGAGGTCTCCTACATCAGGTTGTGGAACTAAAGGATCGTAACCAAATACTTGTTCTCTTTCAAATCCTTGTACAGTCATTTAGATATTTTATCAAGGCAGTCTATAGTTAGGATGATTTGACCAAAATGTGTACTCCTTGTCATCTTCGATATTTAACCCTCTCAGTTGTTCACTAATTGCTTGTAGCTTTTCTGTTGCTCGAAAGACTTGTATCCTAAGGTCTTGATTTGTATCGGCTAATGTTATGGGTAGGTTTGATTGAGGTACTCTTGGTTCAAATATATACTCTCTAAGCTCTCTAGGTCTCGTGATTTTCATGCAAAACGATTCAAATTTTAACTAAAATTAGTAAAATAATTACGAAAGATGTATTTATACTATGCATGTATTCTTCTATTTTTGTATTTTTGATGACGTATTTTAACAAAATTAAAGAGAAGTTATTCTAATATATTTAGAAAATGGAAAACTAATCTAATAACATAATTAAAACAAACAAAATAGCCTGGTGTGGCTACTTGCCTGTGTAGTTGTGAATTTATCCTAAATATTTATGTAACCAATTGTTTTAAATTGAAATACTCTCAATCCTACCTCAAAAGTGAGGAATGAATCACGGTTTCTCAGAAACTATCAATCCCCATAGCTTCCCCTCAGCGATATTGAGAGTGAAATTTTGACCGAAATAAAATAATTCACTACTCTATTTGATACGTTGTAACTAGAAGTTTGATAGCTCAAACCTAGCATGTGAGCATGGGAATCTACAAGTACCTCTTCCTCGTACCCGACCTCCCGAGGTCGTGCCAAGATAATTTGGTGAATTTGGAATATAAATGGATGAAGAAAAACTAATTTGGTAATCTTATATCCTCAATACGCAATAATGGAATCTATGAATCTAAGGCAAAGAATGCCCTCCTAACATGAATTGGTGTAATGGATCATTTAGATATAGTAGTTTTTCGGAGGCTCCAATCAATGTTGAGCTCTGTCAAGATCCTTTTTATTGGTTGTTGGATACGTGGGAAGCGACCTGTGGGAGCTTCGTATATATCTCTAGAAAAGGTCATGAAAATGGTGATAGGTGGTTTAGTGGATTGGTAGTGAACTATGGCTGGTTTTCTGGTCTAGTCCAGAAAATATTAGATTGATTGGCTTCTATATTTAATATAGAGAACTACATTATGATATCTGGCAAGAGTGGTGAGGATCTAAATACTAGTGTTCATAAACCGGTATCAATACTTAATTGATTTGCAAGCCCGTTGGGTTGTGGGACTTGGGGATCACAACCGTGAGTTCATGGTTGTTGTGGACCTGTTATGGTCATGTGAAGAATCAATCCCTTCTTCTGATTACCCAGTAATCATATGCCTTTTCAGCCTCTATGTTTAGGACTAGAAGTTGTATAATTTTCTCAGAATACCTTACAAGTGTTCTGGAAACTTGAATGTGCAAGCTAGTATCTATGTCAATGAGGAGGTCTCCTACGTTAGGTTATGGAACTAAAAGGTCACAACCAAATACTTGTTCTCTTTCAAATCCTTGTACATTCATTTGGAAATTTTATCAAGGAAAACTATAATTAGGATGATTTGACCAAAATGTGTACGCCTTGTCGTCTTTGATATTTAACCCTCTTAGTTGTTCACTAATTGCTTGTAGGTTTGTTGTTGCTCGAAAGAATTGTATCCTAAGGTCTTGATCTATATCAGCTAATGTTGTGGGTAGGTTTGGTTGAGGTATTCTTTGGTTCAAATTGTACTCCCTAGGCTCTCTAGGTCTCGTGATTGTCATGCAAAACAATTCAACTTTTAACTAAAATTAGTAAACTAATTACGAAAGATGTATTTATACTATGTATGTATTCTTCTATTTTTGTATTTTTAATGATGTATTTTAATGAAATTAAAGAGTAGATATTCTAATATATTTAGAAAATGGACAACTAATCTAATAACAGAATTAAAACAAACAAAATAGCACAGTGTGGTTACTTGCACTGTGTAGTTGTGAATTTATCCTAAATATTTAAGCAACCAATTGTCTTAAATTGAAATACTCTTGATCTTACCTCAGAAGTGAGGAAGGAATCGCGCTTCTTAGAAACTATCAATCCCCACAGACTTCCTGGTGATATCAAGAGTGAACTTTTGACTGAAATAAAATAATTCACTACTCAATTCTATACGTTGTAACTAGAACTTTAATAGCTCAAACCTGGCATTTACATAATAGTGGCAAATCTAGTTGTGTGTGACTTTTTCCCCTCAGTGTGATCTCCTCGTTCCTTCGTGTTCTTGTGAATCCAGAAAAGCATGTATATGATAGCATCAACAGAAGAAGGTATTTAAACAATGTCAGCTTTGGATATAGACTAAATATAATGCGAGTAGGAGAGGGATAGCACAAGTGAACAAAGCTTGACTATGCAATTCCTAGTGGGATTTATTGCGGGAATACAACACAAATGTGCGAGAGTTCTTGAAACTATCCTTTGTGATGAACAAAACCTATAACTCTAATGGATTCCAATCTACAAATGAAACTACTTTACTCTAAACTCACTTGCATGGAACAACAATGAAGCAAGACTGAAACAAGAAGATTAAATGACCTCTAAACAACAAAGGAAAACTAACAATGGAAGCAAAACATGAAACTATGGGAATTCTAATTGAGAAATTCAAAAGACTGAATAATAGAATTGAGAAGGAGAGGGGCCATTTGTTTGAAAACAAGCTGGCTATTTATAGCAAATGCATTTACCAGAGGGTAACTCCCAATTGAACTCTTTTACTATAAACAAAGGGAAAACACTATTCACAAGGTGGCCAAAACATAAATGCAAAGAAAAGTAGCTAAAGAATGTGGGTAGAAATTTAATATTTACGTTTGACGTGATTGTCGAAACTTTCTGGAAAATGTGAACAGGACCACCACCCTGTGTAGGGCGATGGTTATGAGACCGCCACCTTGTCCTGGGCGGTGGTCATGGGACTACCACCCAGGTAGGGTGGCGGTCTCGTCACTGAAGACCAAAATGTAAGGAAAAAGGGGGGCAGAGGGAAAAACAAAGCATGTAGAGGCTGATTGAGGCATATGAGATACAAATGTATACTTGGTGAGCTTGTCTGGATCTCGAACATCTTGCGAGGAGACATGTATCATCATTGGGGTATGTGTAATGTTTTTACGGCGGTGCAAGACCCGAGTAATTTTGGGTACGTATAGTGACCCTTGACCTCATGTGTTAGATATACCCTACGGCTTTATTACTGTGTTGATTGACCTAATGATCTTACCTAGCTTATTGACATGACCATTTATCTTGACTCTACCTTTGGTGTGCGAAACTTACCTAAACATTCCTGCACCTAACCTACGTTGTGTTTCTTGAGCATATCCTATACCTTGGATACCGGATTCACTTCCATCTTTTTGGATAAACATATCGACCTTAGACAATGTAGATTTTACTCGCTCTTCAACACGGTAGCGTGTTGTAGTTTATACGTGTGTGTGTGTTTGATTTGTTGCTACTGTTACCACGACCCATTACATAGATTTCCTGAGTAGACCTTTCACCCTTTTTTCCTGTCTTGACTTGCATTTTCTTCACATTTACCTTTTATCAAACCACTCACCACTTCAACCTCTTTGCCTCTTCAGTTCTGGTTTGAGGGGATCACCTTCACCCTCACATGGGGCAACTACATCTTATTTTTGTTAGCATCACTTACCAATACAAGCTATGCAACAAAAGGGGTAAAATGTAGACACTAAAATTAAGTTACACTCCCCTTTTGTCCCTCAACATATAAGCACCCTTTATTACATTTACCTAGCCATGACCCCCTTCACCCACTAATATTAATTTAATTAATTTAATTAAATTAATGCATTATCCTCACTATATTTATTATTTAAATATCTTATTTAAATAATATCTACACATATAGTTCACTTAGACCTCTCACCAAGCTAACTCAACCTAAGGCCTATTCTTAGAAAGTTTCCATAACTAACTAAGACTTATCCAAACCCTAAAAATCAATGCCTACATTCCCTCAAACCACATTCTTGCATGCTCATAAGAGGCTCAGAGTCTAATCCATGGGATAACAACATGAGATCAATGAAATCGGGAGGATCTCCTAGTTTAGTAAACGTAGGAAATCCCACCTTGATCGACATCGATTACCCCTAACCATCATTGTTTAAGCCAGGACCACCGTCGTTTACCCCTTTTAACCCAAAACAACCTTATTCTCAAGGCTGGAACTTGGAGCTTGGAAGTTGGAAGCAATAAATTTGACAAACAAGAACACATCTCAAAGAGATAACACATCTTCAGAGAGCCAATTCCAGTGAAAACTCACATCAAGGAAGAAGATTGAGCATCTTCTCCGCACAACCATCCCAAACCACAATCTAATCTATCCAAGCAAAGAGGAGTGTACATACAGCCCATGCGAAGCTTTTCTTTAGTTGGTGATCACTTTTAGCCTTCAAACCTAGCATCATCACCTCCATCCTTCACACACAAGACTTCAAGAACTAAATCCAAGTAAGTACAACATCATACTTTCCTGGTTATTTCATTTTATCATCCATTGTTTATCTTTCTCCCTATTGACCTTCTCCAACATTTTCACCTCCATAGACCCATTAAAACCTCAAAAAATCCTACTCCAGTCACCCAATACCTCATCCTAACCAACCAAAGCCCTTTGTGAAATCACAAAGGAGACCAAAAGCTTGTTCTGTGACATTTCCAGATCTCACAAGAATAGGCACCAATTATACCTAATCACCATCAGTCACCCCTAACTAACACCAATCTCTGTGTTTACCCACACAACCCTAAACAGAGACCTACCCACCTAATTTTATCTCATCCTCACACACATGTGACCTACCAAAGACCTTTTTATCGGACACTGTAGGAACCCATAACCAACATTGGACCCTTGGATTCTATTCTAGCTTAGTCCATTAGATTAGATCTATTTTCTTATTGTGTTTTTAAGTGAGATACATAAATCATTTCAAAATAACAATAGGATTTACTTTTTTACAGCATTTATTTATTTAAAATAGTGGGTCGACAGCCATCTAGGAAGTATCATACTTCCGGATCGTATTATGCTAGGCGTTCACCTTTGCCCATATTGTTTAATTCCTTCTTATGGTCTTTTTTTCATTACAGGTAGTTCCTACTAGCCAAAAGGAAGCTCTCATGATTAGCTATGGATCTAGAAGTCATACGCATGCAACAACCCATCAACTGACATTTGAATAGGTATTCCTCCTATGCCCGTTACCCTATCTGTTTCGCCAACACTTCAAAGAAACAATCTAAGAAAAAGGTGAAACACTTACTTTTTGCTGAAGAAAAATAAAATAAACAAGGTACTCCCAAGATTCTACCACTAATACTACATCCTCTAGGAATCCTTCAAGATTAATTGTTGATACGTACGTAAGTAGGAAGGACTGTGGTTGTTGTTCTTAGTCCCTCTAGCTTCAAGTCATCTATAATTTATTTTTTCATTAAATTTATTGCTTCCCCAAGTCAATCGGTGTGTTTTTATCACAATGTCTTTGGTTTGTGACATTAACCAAAATACTTCATGGATTTATGTATTTAGGCCTAATTGTGTTCCCAAGTATAATATCAGCGAATTTTCCAATGACATGCACGATGTAGTTAGATCCTTCATATTTACGCCTAGTTTCTTTATGCATATATCTTTAACCAATTTGTTATAGATGGGCATGTCCTTAATAGCTTGAATCAATGGAATTTTGACACAAATGTCTTTTAGTTGATTGAAAAAATCAGAATTAGATTTTGACTTGAGGTTAGTCTTCTTTTCTTGTAACCTTTCGGAAATGGTGGCTCATTACTTTGTGTTTTACCCTTGTTGGAATTTTGCTCAGGTTGTTATGAGTCGGCATGCAACATCCTATGCTATTGATGCAGCATCAGACTTGTATGTAGTGTTTTATTTTTTTCTATGGATCATTATGCAGCATCTATGATTCCTCAACAATCTTAGTAATGGTGGGTCCAATTGGTGGAGGAAGTATCTTCCTAAGAAAATATGGATATTATTGATATCAATAGAATACGTAGGGTATTGGAGTTGGTTTGGAATAATTTGGATGAGAATATTTATTGTTTGGGTTAGGCATTGGTTGAGCTGGTAGTTGGGTATATTTTAGTTAAGATCATGTTTGGGGGTTTGGCATCGAGCTTGTTGTTACTATTTTTGGTTATTTGGAGGTGGGTTAATCCACTATTACCCTTTTCTCCAAGGTTATTGCCATGATTGACGGCGTTATTTCCATTATTGTTATGGTTGGCCTTGGAATTGAGGTTGATATTGGTGTTGGTATTGGTTGGAATATGAGGCCCAACCTTGAGGGTTGTCCCAAGGTGGAGGCTACATATATGAATTAGTAGACTAATTTTGAAATGAATGCATAGGGTATTGTGTCGTACCTCCTTGCCTCGATGGCCATAGTTTTCTTTAAGAAACATAAAAAAAACTTGCCCATCCTCTGTCTCCAACACCTTGAAATCAATTGAAGCCTCCCTTTCTTGAGCAATACTAGCCAATTCCCGCATCTACGATTAGATTTCTTCCTTTTACATGAATTATAGTACTCTGTGAGTACTACTTCTGTATCTTCCTTTTTCTTTTTGGCATGTATATCATCTAATTGATTAGGCATATCATTGAAAATATTCTTCTTCATATTTTTAAACATGTTAACTATCTTTGACTTGGATATGTCCCCAATTTTTTTGGTAGTTAATCTACCTTTTATCTTACACTTCTTACCCTATTCATAGTAGCTCTTGATTAATTTTTATAGGCCTCACAAATGTCTACAAAATTTTCTTTTGAAATATCTCCTACTCCTATCATATCTAGAGCATCCATGTCCTCCACATTGAGTCCCTTAAAAAGATTAATTTGAGAGATTCGAGTGGTAGTTTGGTGTGCCTTGACTTATGAATGCAGAACATGAACATTTCCAAACAATCTTCCAATAATTCATCCTCTTTTTGTGTCATTCTATAGATATCATCACTCCCTCTATTTCTTAGTTTGTAATAATCCTGGTACTTATCGAAGAACTTTTCCTTCATTTGTGTCCACGTGGTTACAACATTTCTTCCTAATCCCATGAACCATATCAAGGTTGTATCCTTGAGTGTAACAAGAAATAACTTCAATCTATGTGCATCAGTAGTATAATCATAACTCCTACACAAAACATCAAACTCAAATAGAAAGGTGTCTAGGTCTTCTATCATGGATCCATGAAAGTTGGGCAAGGCTGAGGGAGAAATATTCTTCATACCAGTAGCTACATTGTTTTCAATGATGGGGAACTCAAAGGTGGTTGCCCCATTTTGAACATTTACTTCTTACTACCAGTTACTTCTTCTACCATCTTCTTCAAACTACTCATGACCATCTTCATAGCCTCTAAAGGATCTAT